>JAJEJO010002180.1:58920-97919 GCA_020662805.1 Glaucomys volans
CTTTCTTTCTTTCTGTCTCTCTCTCTTTCCCTCCCTTTCTTTCTTTTCTTTCTTTCTTCTTTCTCTTTCTTTCCTTTTTTTAAAGTACATAACCATGACACAGATATCTTGTTTTTTTTTTTTGGAACCAGGGATTGAACTCAGGGACACTCGGCCACTGAGCCACATCCCCAGCCCTATTTTGTATTTTATTTAGAGACAGGGTCTCATTGAGTTGCTTAGGGCCTCGCTAAGTTGCTGAGACTGGCTTTGAACTCAGGGTCCTCCTGACTCAGCCTCCCAAGTCGCTTGGATTACAGGCTTGCGCCACAACGCCCAGCTCACAAATATCTTAAATGACCTTCTCAACTACACCACCAGTCCCTTTATCATCACAAATGTCCTCAAACCCATCACCTGCTGCGCTCCAGGCTGCTTGGGAGAGTGAGGTCTAGACACTCTTCTCTCCCCAATCCCTGCTCCGTCCCCCTAAAGACCCTGTTCAAGTTGCAACCTCCAATCTGTTCCTTTTCCAGCTTCCACTCTCAGCCATGCCAGGAGACATCTGCTGCTTTAAGAACTGCTTTCCCTGAGAAAGGGATCTAAGCAGTTTCTAAGCAGCTTTGCCACATGGTTTACCCCCCAAGGCTAAGATTTCTATACAGAAAGAAGCTACTTTGACGGTCACCCTCCTATCACAATTTGTGGGAACCTTCTTTTTTGTTGGTAGATACATCTGTACTGACCTAAAAATTGCATGAAAACTTGCTATCAAGAGATAGATACTGTATTAAATCCACAGCCCAAAATAAGACTATGGTTTTCAGAGATCCTTTTTTTTTTTTTTTTTTTTTTTTTTGAGGGGGTTTTGCTATGTTGCCCAGGCTGGCCCTAGCTCCTGAGTTCAAGTGATCCTCCTTACTTCCCAAGTAACTAGGACTAGAAGCATGTGCTGCAGTGCCTCACTCCTTCTAATATTTATTTATGTATTTCAGTGCCAGGGATCAAAGGGGGGGGGCTCACACATGGCAGGAAAGTGCTCTACCACTGAGCTACATCCCCAGCTCCCTAATAGCCTAAGAGCACATGTACTTTTGTCATGTGTCCATGTAACCTTAAGAATCCATTAGCAGAACTATAAGTCTGCCTCACTTTCTAGTTGGTTCTTTAGGCTTATTTCAGCAGAAGCTCCTTTTCTACTATTAAATCCTATCACCAGAGAGGACAGCCCCCACAGAAGAGCTCAAGGACCCTCAGAATGCAGACCATAAGGCTTATAATCCCAGTGTAGAACCTCCCAGGGAGTGCCACTTAGCAGCCTCACTCTCCCTTATTCTTCACAGACAGTATCCCCTGGGGACAAGATGCTGTCCTCCAGCAAGGGTGCCAACCTGTAATTAACACCAGGTTCTAGGGTTAAGATGAGCCATGAGACCTATTTCATCACATCCAATTTTACTTTTGCCTGTCAGTCATTGACCTGTCTTTTAAGACCTAATGTTCCTGAACCTATTGGCTGCATTGAACCCATAGCAGGATCTCTCCCTCTCTCTCCATATATATATATATATATATATATTCCACTCCATATATATATGGAATATGTATATATATTCCACTTTCAAATTCCCTAGTGGCCTCTCTTCCCCAAATCCATTTGCTTCTTTTCCTAATCTAGTCAGATCATAAATGTGACACAAAACATATAAAAATTTATTAAAATGTGGAAACTCTTTGACTCTTAAGCCACCTCAAATATAATTTGCCTGAATGGTGTCAAAACTTAATATCCTTACACTTTTTTTTTTTATAAAACTCATTGCTGACTTTTGATATGGAAAGCAAATTCTATCTGCACATATAAGTATTCCACTGGGAGATTTATGTCACTGACTTCAATCACAAAGCACACAGCCTTTTTAGAATCTCCCTTATTTATATGACCCATCACAGAGGCATACACTGCAGAAAACTCAATTTCTCTGTAAAATTCCTTCTAAACAAATCTAGCATCCTTGTAACTCCAAAATGGCTATTGCTCTGGATATCTTTCCTCCCAGATCAAATAGCAGAGAATGGTCTGGATTGTTCTGTTGTACTGTCATGAAATTAGACTGAAGTGAATAGAGCTTAAAATATGCATTCCCGGCCATGTGGAACTGTTATGCATATTGTTGGCACAGTGGGAGTGAAGTGAAAATGTGATAATGTATGGGGGATGCTCTGAAATTGTAAAGAGCAACACAAATGTGAGGTAGGTACTTTTTCCCCAAATTGCCAAGAAGTGTTACCTTTGAAAAGCCAGGCCTTGGGGACACCAAGCACTGACCACAATAGTGATTTTTTGCTTTCTTGCCCCTTCACTCTACCACAAGACTAGAATAGTTTGAGACTCCAGGCCAGCTCTTCTGGAATCAAGCTGAAGACCTTGCTTATAAAGATGACATTGTGTGTGTGTGTGTGGTTTTTTCTTTCTTTCTTTCTTTTTTTTTTTTTTTTTTCAGTACTGGGAATTGAACCCAGGGATACTCTGTCACTGAACTACATCCCCACTCACCCCTCCTCTTTTCTTTCTCTATTTTATTTATTTATTTATTTATTTGGATACAGGGTCTTGCTGTGTTGCCCAGGCTGGCCTCAAATATATGATCCTCCTGCCTCAGTCTCCCAAGTAGCTGGGATTATAGGCATTTATAGGCATGCACCACTGCAGCTGGCTGACATCAACTCTCTTAGCCTCAGTGTCCTCCCTGGTACAATGAGACTTCGCAGAATTGTGACAAATGCTAAAGGAGTCTATGTAGGCAAAGTGCACAAGTGCTGGAGACATAGTAAGATAGTAAGTGCTCCACAAATACCTTTTTTTTTTTTTGCGGTGCTGGGGATCAAACCCAAGGCCTTATGCTTGCAAGGCAAGCATTCTACCAACTGAGCCATATCCCCAGCCCAGGAACTGGTTTTATTACCTTCATCTTCCATCCATCACTATTGACAGACTGTGAAGAGCCCCCTTAGCTTCAGCCACTCCTTCAGTTTTAACTCAGATCAAGGACTTCCAAAGTCCTTAAAAGGGCTGGGGAAACAATATTTTCTGTTGCTGAGAGTAGTCTGGACCTCAAGCGTGCTGTAATTGTTAAAAGGTCAATGCCATGGGCTTGGCCCTGTCATCAGTTTAGGACCGAACTCATGTTGCCCTTTTAAGGGGCGTGGCTTTCTGTGCAGTTTGGGAGGAACCTCTAGGCCCACAGAGCCTAGGCTGCTGGGCTCCAAAGTTCCAATGGCGGTGGACTTGCAAACAAACAAATATTCTACAGAGCTGTTGGTTTCCTGAGGTTAGCTGGGCCCACCTGCGGGGACTGTGAGGGAATGAAACTAGGAAATGCAAGAGGACGCTAAAGGGCAAAAAGGCGGCTGGGGGCTGGGGATGTAGCTCAGTTGGTAGAGTGCCTGCCTCACAAGCACAAGGCCCTGGGTTCAATCCCCAGCACCACAAACAAACAAACAAACAAAAAAAGCGGTTGGACAGAAACTTACCCCAGTCAAACCTAGTTCTGGGAGAACTCGCAGCCCCACTGGCACCAACCATGGGTCCCTCTAGCCCTTATCCAGGCGATGAAGGGATCGGGGTAGGAGATTCTCTTGGCTGCAGTAAAAAGCTCTGGACTTAGGAGGCAAAGGTTCTTGTCAGCAATACCACCTTGTTTTCCACGTGGGGAAACCGAAGCCAGAGAGGGTAAGCCCAGGTTGCAGTGCTAGTGGCAGAAGCCCTCAATGGAGCAGGTTTTGTATTTTTGCCCTCAGTTGAGCAGGTTTTGTATCTTTTCTCTGGACAGTTTTTACTTCTGCATGGGGACACCATGTGGGACGTACAAAAGCAGCAACCCTGAACCCAGAAGCACTTGGTACATACAAAGTATGTCCCCCCACTGCCCACAGGCCTGTAGGTGGTCAAGAAAGAATATGTCTTAGGGGAAGATAAAAGGACTTGGGGTGGCTACTGGTAGTAGGCATGGACAAATTATCATAGACTGGTCTGGAATGTGTTGCTGTACAAAAGGTGATGAACTGTTCCAGCTTCCCTGAGAACCAGAGGAAATGAAGGGGGGAACAGAAGGGATTAACATTAGATTTAAGGCAGCAGTTTCTCCCAGGAATGATAATGGGGCCCCTTTTTCAGTGACCAAGGAAGGTTGTGGACTCATCCCCCTCCCTTCCACTTTTGAGACCTTTGGGAATCCATCTTCTAGTCCCCACAGCCTGCTTGTATAACAGGAATGAATGAAATGACTAAAAAGTCTCCACCTTTCAGGTAAGAGATCTTTTCTCTGGATAGGTCTCCTGGGTTCTTTACTGAAGGTGCGGACAGCAGTCTTCTGGCTCCAGGGCCCTGGGGGAGAAACAGCAGTCGTGGCATCTCTTGTAACACGCTCCCTGCCAAATTGATTCAAATTGGCTTGGATATGAACATATGATTAAAGGAGCGGCGCGATTCATTTATCAGGAGAGATTAAAGAGCGGCATCTGCGCAGCCTAGCTGGGGGACAATTAAGGAGCAAATCGCTAAGTGTCTGTGCCACCAGGCACAGGGGTGGGGGGATGGGGGAAGGACAACTGGGATACTCTGCCAAGGGGATACAAGGACAAAAGAAGGCAGTTTGGGGGTCAGTGCCTGCTCCCGTATTCTCTAGACACTATGGGGAGTCTACAGTGCTGTGGTTCCCAACCTTGCCTCTGATTTAAGAGCAAGAGCAATCCTGAGGGTCTGTGATTAGAAAGGAGGATCCAATAGGATGGTTTGGAGCCTGGAGCAGGGAAAGATTTGCTTTGTTTCACAGGAATCACATATGTCTTAGGGACCACAGCTACCATGATTGTACAGGTGAGGGCAGGAACTTAATAGAGCTCTCAAGTTGTACCCCAGTTGAAGATGTAGGCTCCTGGACTCCTCTGGGGAGTTGCTGATGCCAAGGGAATTGTTTTTTTCCCAGACTGAAGGCTAGCACCCTGCCCAAGGGGCTTTACAGAAGCTTTGAGAAGGATTGGTCATATCAGGTAATGTCCTTGGCTTCTGCAGATAGCCTGCGGCATGCTCTCCCACCACCTATCTTTCTCAACCTCGAGACCTTTGCATAAACTCTTCTTCCCAACATGCCTGTCCCAGCAATATTCACCTGTGTGCTATCCTGTCTTCAAGTCCCAGTCCAAAATACCAGCTCCTTTTAGAATATTTTCAAGTCTCCCTACCCCAAAGAGAATATCTTTGTCCATAATATGCCCAAAGCAACTTCTTTGAACTTCTATTATATCATATCCTATTCCACATTGGTTTTCCTTGTACAAGCCTTTACCCACCCAAACCTTGCACACACTAGCAAGTACAGTACATATTTTGTGTTTCTGACTCCTCCACTAAAAGGGACTTTATCCATTCTGAACATCTAGGACCATGTCTAGAGCACAGTAGGCAGTTATGAAATATTTCTCAACTGGTGAGCAAATGAATAAATGAATAATCCAAGTTTTCTAACTTCAGCAAAGTCCTTTACCCCAAACCAGGATATGGAGGTTGATGGACTTTCCAGTGAACCAGAAGCTGCTTGGTGTTGGTGAACTTTTGGGGAGTTTGTCACACTATCTACATGGAGAAACAGAAAATGCACCTATTTTACAGCAGGAATAAAAGATGTGAATGACAGGATTAAACATGAACCAGCAGTTTAAAAATTTTTTCTTTTTTTTACTACCTTCTCTTCTCTATTGTGTGGTAGTGAAGGGGAAAGTCTCTATCATTCAAAATGGACCCATTTCATACTTCTCTCCTGCTCATTTCCTGAATTTTCTTCCTCTGTCCCTTTTTGACTCTTTTTGGGTGACTGACATCATCAGAGCCTCTGCATGAGGGCTGATACCCTTACTGCCTATCTGTCCAAAGCACTCGGTTCCTGCAGGGATTATAACTGGCCACAATACAGAGGTAGAAGAGGAAGAGGTGGGTGTTTGTTTTTCCCCCATGTGCATGAGGGGCCTCTTAGCTGTCAGTCCAGGGACAGGCAAGGCATGGACTAGGGCATGTGGGCAGTGGATAGTACTTGTAGCCTATTCAAGTTCCCTTGTGGCCAAGGGAGAGCTGAGGGCCAGAGAAATTTCTGCCAAGTTTTGATCAAAAAGTCACCTAGGAATGACTAAAATTAAGGTTTAAGAAGGGCTTGAATAAAAAAAGAGAAAAAGGTAAGAGAAGATAGAATCCCTGTAGCTGGTGAGATTTAACAATGGAATGGACAACAGTATTCCCTCATGGAGGCCAGGGGAGATGAGGCTGGGACAGCTCTGCCAACCTGAATTATGATCCACAGGTCCTCAGCGTAAAAGTTGGGCTCATGTAATCCTTGACTAATCTCCTTATCCTGCCTTCCCCAAATGACCTGCCAGGGTTCTCTGGGTGGCACCCTGTGATCTGGGAGAAGGTGAGAACAGGGTGACTTTATGGTGTTCCCATTAGTCCTGCTTCTGCCCTCATCCTGTGACCACAGGGGACTCCTTGAGCCTGAAGGAAAAGGCAGGAAAACTGGCATAGCCAGGAGGAAAAGGGGCTTTATTTCCATACATCAGGTAAACAGGGAGAGCACAGCCCAGTGAGTACAAACCAATTGCAGGAAAGAAGGGGGACGGTAGATGGGAGCGGCTCCAGGCACTGCCCTTGGCCCCCAAGTCTGGTGGAGTTGAGGGGATAATTTTTGGAGGGGTCTGGGACTGTTTGTTGCCAGGTCTGGGATAAGTGTGCAGGGGCAGGGAGATGACACTGGTTCTGGACACTGAGTGAGGACTTGTGCCTGACACGAGTATCAATTGCCACTCCCATCATCAGTGGTTCTGACCACAAGCCCTCAACCCCAGGCCTTTCTTCTCAAGTTGAGCTTATGACCCAGGCAAATGGTACAGAAGGGCGGGAGGCAGTGCTTGGACAAGTCCCCAAGCTGGTGCAGGTGGAATGGGTTTACTATTAAATAGGTCATTGCACTTAATGCACTGATGAGACGAAGAGGGTGGGTGGGGGGCTGGAAACTTGATGGCATTTGTGTACCCCATCTGTGGAGCTTGCTCAGCCCAACCAGAAACACCTGGCAGCCCCTCCCCACACTGACTCTTAAGAACCTGGCTCACCAGTCTCCCCGGCTGCAGAGAGAAAGGACTGCACCCAGAAAAGTGGAGATGAAGAGATTTCCAAGTTGTTCCTGGGGGCCCCCCACTGCCACTGCAGCCAGCTCCCACTCTCAGGGATGTAGCTGTGATGGAGAGGTTGGGTATTTAAATTAAAAAGTAAAAAGACAGCAGGCACTGAGAAGAGAAAGCCCTCATCCCAAACCAGTGGGAAGGAAATGCAGCTCCCTTCCCTGACTCCTCCCCATGGACCCAGCAACCTTGAGTGGCCCAGTAGGCAATCTGTCCATCATCCCTGAGCAGGGGGCTGAGATGGAGGTCAATTTGCTGGCTCCATGCAGTGCCAGGTCACCTGCCACTGCCCATGGTGGCCCTGGATAGAAGCCAAGAGTGTGGCATTTTTGAGGCAGGGAGGAGCAAAAAGTTCTCCTTTTAGAAACTCCTCTTTCCCCCACCTCTTCCACATGGGGATGTCAGACACCCATAGCCTGGAAAGTCCCTCTGACAGCAGAGGGTCAGGGTGTTTCCCATGTAGATCAACAGTCAGTGGGGGGACCAGTTCCCCACCATTTCCTGGGAGAGATGCCCAGGTAGCCAGAGGCTGTGGGATGTGAGGGCTGCAAGCCACTCCCCTGGGCTATGCATCGGTCTCTGCCAGCTTTGCCTCTGTGTCGCTGTCACTCAGGTAGTTGTGGGAGTATCGGGGTCTGGAGGTGCCATCCAGAGGGTCGTGCTCATCATCGGATCGGTCAGGGGCAAGGGGCTTCCAGTGGCTGGTGGGGCTGTAGGGAAAGAGGGGCAAAGTCAATGACAAATGACATTTCTACCCTGGAGTACCAAAGCCCTGTTAGAGCACTCCAAACACCAGACATTGCTAGGTGAAGACTTCTTGGCTCACCTAGAAGATATTCAATATAGTTAGAGAAAGGAGCACAGCAGTTCATCTCTGAAAACTTTAAAACCCATATGATGCGGTACTGGAGAGCAGAGCTCTGGGTCCTTCCTCTTAAAATTTTTTACTTGATAGCTCTTGGGTGCAACCCAGGGGTTCTCATTTTCAGCTTCTTCCCCAGAAGATTCTGATGCAGGCCATCCATGAACCACAGTGATGGAGACTGGAGGTCCAATGACTGCATGGTCACAACTCAAATAAGGTAGGGGCTCTCTTAGGCAAGTTAGTCCAAAAAAAGGTTGCTTCTAAGAAAGAGGAGCTTTCCCCATTGAATATGCCCAGATATGAATTCTTTCTCCTAATCAGGGTTTCCTACGGCCTGTGGGAACTTCTATTGTTGATCATGATATCCTCTGTTCACAACAGGGAATGAAATCTCAGGAATCGGGCTTGCAAGACCTTTGTTTCAGGGTGGCCCAATGGGAAAAATCTCATAATTCCATTGACTCTTCATCAGGTCACTGGCTCTGGAAGCCTCCAACTATCCCTCTGAAGAATATGAAGAAGTATTATCCCCCATATGGAGCAGGACCATGGCATCTCACAAGGAAAGATGGGACCATGTTCCATACAGTTCCATTCACCTTCTTTTTCCTTTCTTTCCTAATGTCTAGGAGCTACCTTCCCTCCTGCCTATTACAGTGCACCATAGTTTCAACACTATTTCAGAAAATACAGCCCAGTGTGACTCCACTCCCACCAGGTCCCTGCTCTTAGAGCTGCTGCCCTACAGTGTGCTCTGAGTGACAGAGGGACAAGGATCTGCTTACGAATCCTAGAGATAGTCTACTTGGGCAAATAGAAATTCCCCCATTGCCTGCAATTCTGATTTAAGAATCTGAGAAGGGCCCTTTATTTACTAGTCCTTTTGAAGTTCTATCCCCAAACCACAGGAGGAAACAGGGTTCTGTGAGAAAGAGTCACTTTGTTAGGTTCCCCCAAGGTGTCAGTGAGAGATCTGGAAGAATTCCATCACTAGATCTTCCTCTGGATGAGACACAGGCCTAGGCCCCCTGGATATGCTGTCTTATTCTACACAGCAACCCTATAGGTTGGTATGGAGAAACTGGTTCAAAGAGATGAAGCATCCTGCCCAAGGTCACACAGTCAGGATGTAAACCTGAACCTGAACTTCAAAGCCTTGGGAGGACTCCACTCTGCCACTAGATTAGATACCTGAGAAGAAAACGAGATCCAACCTGAATTCTCCTGCTGATCTGGGTGAGTGCCCAAGGGCATGTCTCTGTGTCTGTCTGTCTGTCTGTCTGTCTCTCTCTCTCTACCATCCCCCTCTGCCTTCTTCCTACCTCCCTTCCCTGGGGTTGGGGGAAGGAAAAGCCTGAGAGAATGTGTTCAATTTTGCAAAATGGCTCAGGAACGGGGCAGTCTGGCTAACAGTTATTCTAGTTCTCATGAATGAATTAACATTTTTAAAGGAATCAGAATAGCACAAAACACTTAATACAAATTACATTGAACATAAATGAGTCTTATTTTGATGTACCAGAGGTACTAAAGGACTCTGAGGTGTCTCTGGGACAAAATTGTAAAACTCAATGACGGCAAATAACACACAAAAATAATGGGGTTATTTTAGCTTTGGGGTTGTTTGAATTCTAAATTATTGGGGGCCAGGTTTTGTTTTCATTTTTTATGCAGAATTTCTGGGCACCCAGTGCTAAAGATCTGCTGTTAGGCAAAGGAAGGCCTGGCTTTGAGGAAAGACAGTGGGGTTATTTTGTGGGCAGAGTGGGGTGAGGTCGATGTCAGGGCTGGGATCCAGATGCAAATGAGGCACTGCTGGAGAGACCAGCCCTCTGAATCAGTCAAGGCCCAGTGCTCCTTGCCATTCCCTCACCACTCCCACATTCAGAAACCTGGGTAAATGACAGCCAGGTTTCTATGCTGTTCTGTCCAGGTGATGGGTAGAGGCAGCTGGAGAGGTGATAAATCCCATGTCTTGCTCTAGCCTGGGCTGTGGATCCACTAGATTCCCTCCTTGGTTCTTCCTTGGGTTCTCTTTGGCCAGTCTCCTTAGTGGCTTATGTTGCCACAGCCATCAATAGGCCAACAGCAGGCAGCTCCCTTTCTCCCCAGGGCAAGAGTCAGGCTGGCAATTGGAACATTTTAACCAAATTGTTTAAAAAGCTTTCCTCTCCACAAGCCAGTGTCTCCTGCTCAGTAATGTCACAAACAATTTGGTACATAAGCTAATTCCCCCTGGGAGAGCCCAGGGTGGCAGCTCCCCTCCCCTTGACTTTGCTATGGATGCTGAATCCATGTTCTGAATTCTCGTTCCTCATCACCAGATGGGAAGCTAAGCTTTGGCTCTGGCTCTGTCCCTGTCCCACCCCCACCCTCACCCCTGACAGTGTATCCACCTCAAAGCCACTTAATACTGAGTGCCGGGAGAGCCTCCCTCCTTTGCTTTTTCCCTCCAGCTCCGTGTTGGTTGGCTAGTTCTGGCTGGGGGCCACTCTACCAACAGTGAATGCAATCCTTCTCAGAGCCTGGCTGAGTAGAGGGTTTCAGGACTACTCCTGCTCTCTCCAGTTGGACAAGAGGAACTGAGCTGATGGGTGGAAGAAGAAATAAACTTTCTGTTTTTGTTCTTGATGATATTCTGGTTAAGGGTGATGGTGGGCTGAGGGCACTAGGTCTGAATTATGCTAGTTGCCCACCAGTTGGTGGGAGATGACCCGTGGGGACAGGGGTGCAATGCACAGAAGGGCCTGGTCTTCCACATTTTCTAGACATCCCCCGCCATCCATCCATTTACTTCCTGCCCTGGGGGTATGGCAGGCCAAATATTTTGACTCCTGTCTTTTCCCACTATGGAGCTGACAAGGGCTCCCTAATGCAATTGAGATGCTTTCTGCTCTCTACAAAGCACCCTGCAACTATCTGCTACATGGGGAAAGTGACTGGGCAGAGTTGAGCCTAGGGGTTTCAGTGCAGCTCATGCCCAAGGAATGAGCTGGTCATGAACCTGAACTGGGTTCAAGTTCCACCTCCCTTATCCTACTCCCCCAATCCCATTACATAGCCACAGGTAACTCCGGTGCTGGGGATTGAACCCAGGGCCTTGTGCTTGCGAGGCAGGCACTCTACCAACTGAGCTACATCCCCAGCCCCACTTGTTCCATTTCTTAAAGAGACCTTCCATTGGTCCCTTTTGGTATAACTAAGCTAAAGTCAGTATTTGTCTAGCTGCTTCACAGTACAAGCATGCAACAGGTGTGTGTTAGTTCATGCATCTGGGGAACAACTGCCTGAGCCCCGGGGGCTGCACTTTGGGGTTACCTCCTGGGAAGCAGCAAGCTCACCCTGGGAGGGTACCAAGTCAAAAACAGCTTCACATAACCAGGGTGATCTAAAATGTCACCGCCCACCAGGTTAACTGGCAACAATGGAATTCCAGTGAGTCAGGCTCTGCCTCTCTTCCACAGTGGGGGTGTGGGCATAAAGGGCCTAACTGCTAGATCTCCCTCCCTACAGGGAGAAGAGCTGGGGGAGGCAGGGGAGGTAGGAGAGTCAGGAGGGGGCTGTCACTCAGCAACTGCTAATTTCTATTCATTAGAACTTTACAAGATGAGCAGAACTGAGGTGACGCCCATGTGTGGGCTGCGTGCAGATGTGAGGGTTGGGGAGGGTGTCAGGCATCTCCTGGGTCTGCTGCAGGGTGTGGTGCAGTGTGGGCTGCAACCCTGTGAGCCTTGTCCCCCCAGACTTGAGATTCATGCCAGAGAGGAAGGTGGCTCTGGGAGTCGGAGGAAAGCAGAGCAAAAAGTCTCATAAGAGCTAGTGGCCACTGATGCACCAACCCACAGCCCAGGTATCAGTTAGGGAGGGCCCTTTTCTGGGCCTAGCCCGATGGGGACATGGACACCAGCTCTCAAACAGGTGCTGTCTGACACTCACATGTTGCCCACGTGCTCTGCATTGAACTCTTAAGGGCAAGAGTGTTGGAGTTAAACACATGCTATTTAGCTCCTGACAACAGCAGTTCCCACCTGTGTGACCTTGGCAAGTGACTTAACTTCTCTAAGCCTCAGCTTTCTCTTCTATGAAACAGGGCTTTTCACATCTTTGTTATGAGGTTATTATGAGGGGTAAGCATAAAGGCTGGCACAGTTCCTGGCCCAGGGTAAGGACTTGGTAAGTAGGAGCTATAATCCACATTATCAATGAGTTGAGAGATTGGCTCAGGATTTGGAGTGACGAACTGGTTAGCTGGTCCCTGCTCTCTGAGGTAGCCGTGGGGCTCTCCAAGGCCAGGCCAGCCCAAGAGGAATGCAGATGGGACCTAAAGAGGTGGCAATGGGGAAGGGAGCAAGTTAGTTTGCACTGAGTGGAACACACCATGCTGCACTCCACACCAGGTGCCACCTACTGAGCTAGTCGCTCTCAGGTCGGTACAGGTACCGCATCATCAGACTGTCCACTTCTTTCTTGCGCTTCTTCTCCTCCTTCCTCGACTGCCGGTGTGTCTGTCCAGCCTCTTCACTTTCTGTGGCAGGGCCCTTCTTCACACTTGACCTGCTGTGACCTGAGACAGTCGAGCCACTGGATGAGGATGAGGAGGATTCAGACTCTGTCTCAGTTCTCTTTCTTCTTGATTTGGACTTCTTGTTCTTCCGAGAGCGCCCCTTCCTCCGCCGCTTGTGCTCTGAGGAGCCTTCAGAGCTGGAGCTGGAGCTGGAGCTGCTCCTTCTGCTCCTGCGCTTGCTCCGGCTCTTGCGTCCACTGCATGACCCAGTGACATCAGCGGCTGAGGCACAGCGGCGGATGCTGGTGCCACGCTCTGGGGAACCCATTCGGGCACTTCGGGCACTTTGGATACTCTTGCGATCATCCTCCTCGGAGTCAGGCTCTAGGCTACTTCGCTGGAATGGGACAGGTTTGTAGCTCAAGACCTCATTGATGGCAGCCTCCAGGTCTGGGTCCAGGTAGGAGTGGCGGCTGACAGGGCGGACGCTGGAGCTGAGAGGCTCTTCTGTGGTTGAGGCCAAGCCCCGTGGCTGGGGTGGCACAGACAGACTTCGGGCCAGCGATGGGTGGCTGAACTGCGAGTGTGCCTCGCTCAAGGCCACACTGGCTCCATCATCCCACTCATCCAGGCAGCTCCGGCCCAGGGACATTCGGGAGTCAGGGCTCTCCCGGCCCAGGCGTGAGGCCCCACTCCACGATGGGCTGAGAGTCCTTGACAAGCCTTCGAGCCGGGAAGTGCTGCGGCGGGAGCTGGGTGAGCCTGACAGCGAGAAGCTCAGGGAGGAACGGGCCCCATCCTCCCCAGAGCCACACCGTGTGGCTGAGGAGGCCCGGCTGACTGGTGCAGAGACAGTTGAAGCCCGGTCAAAATCTGAGCCCCACCGCTTTTCTAGCCCCCGGCCTGCACGTCTTCCGACCTCCGAAAAGATGGAACCACATTCATTAGGCTCCTCAGACCTCCTGCCCTGGCTCGGCTCCTCCTTGGGACCCTGGCGGGCTTTCCGGGGGGGCCTCTCAGGGGAGATGGCACGCTCACTCAGGGTGGTAAAGAGCGAGTCCTCGTCCCCTGTGCCCCCGATGGAATCTTTCAGGGCCAGCCGCTTGCGATAGCTGAGAGAGCTCAGCACTGAGGCTGGCCTCTCCTCCACCCCCTTGGCATCCCTGGGGAGGCTGTTGAGGGCCGATCTGAGTGGGGAGGGGAGGAGAGAACCAGGAGTGGATGCAGAGCAGGGGAGAGAGGAAGAGAGAGAGAGAGAAGGAGAGAGAGGGAAACAGGCATTAAACCTCAAGAATAAAGACACAGGGGGAGGGAGGCAAAAGGAGGAGAAAATGCAGCAGCCCTGGCAAAGTGGTGGTGAGAGCGTTGGAGGAAATGAAGCAAAATAATTTGCGTCAGTGAAAATAGCTTCATGGAGAATGTCATGTAAATTAGACTATTGTTCTATTTCATCACTTTTCCCCCCTCTAAAACGTTTAGTTCAATTTATTTCATTGTCAACTACCTGGAGCCTCGTGCCACACTGTGGTGAACGGCAGTGGGGCGGGGAAGGCGACATTATCTGCAATAACAAAATGTTGTTTGGCTGAATAAATTAAACCAATTAGAGGGGGCCACTGGGTGCTGGTGGTGAGGGCCTGGACTTGGGGATGGGGCCTCAGGGAGTTGCAGAAGGGGGAGGGATATTACTTTTTCTACCCAGTTCACACAGGCTGGGGAAGGATGTGCCCTGGAGAGTAGGAGGGGGAGGCCTGTGTGTGTGAGTGTGTGTGTGTGTGTGTTAAGAAGAAAGCAAGCAGGGAAGTGGTTATGGGGGGGGGGAGCAGAGCAGGATAGCTCTTCCTCCCTGCTGCTATGCTGGCTACTAGGGATTGTAAAAGGCAAGCCCTGCTTCTCAGGGTAGCTGTCTATATGATTAGAAGACTATGACTGGATAGAAAATAGGGTGCAAGTGTCCCCTGTGGATAGGTGTTAGCAGGCAGCCTGTGGGGGTGGCTGAGCTGCTAGAGGAAGGAGAGAATGGGCAAAGGATAGGAATGTGCCATGGCTATGACAGAACTGGAGAACTGGTGCCTACTCACACCATTCCTATCAGAACGGCAGAGATCCAGAGTGCCCCTGTGCAGGCCTGTGGGGTCCAGAGTCCCATGCGCCACAACCCAGTCTTGATTCCAAAGGCTCAAACAATCAGGTAGCCCTAACAAACTTGCTGAACAAATAAGTGGGGATGAAGTTTAATCTATACCTAAGTCCTGAGTCTAGTAGGAAAACATTATCGGGGAAAAATAAGGGAGACACAGAGCTTGGCTAAGAAACCAGCTTCCTCTTGTGCTTATTCTGTGGGTCAGCAGACACCTGGGTCTCTCACACAGATGTCAGGAGAGCCATGCAGATGATGTGAAGCCTACCCTCTCCACATCAAGGCACTGCTCAGCTGCTCCTGGTGCCCGAGGACAGCTTTCCTCCCAGCTCAAGGTCACATGCTCACCTGGAACTCTTCAAACTGCCATCATCAGAAGCTGCCTTGGAGGGTCCCTTGTTTTTTGACAACCAGGACTTGACCCCGTCAACCCGGTCCTCCAGCTCTGAGTCCACATCCGAGTCCCCTTCACTGTAGGGGTGAGAAGCAGAAAGGTAGGTAAGGCTGGGCAGGTGGTGACCACCTACTGCCCAGGAGAGGGAGCCAAAGGGGGAGATGGTGTCTTGGGCAGGGGTAGGATGTGGGAAGCATGCGTGTTGGTGAGTTTGGGAGAAAAGAAAGGTTAGACAGGACACCACTCACAAGGAGCCTGTCCCCACTTGGCAGGCCAGGTTGCATGAAAGACACCAAGAAGAGCCAGAAAGCACAAAGATATCCCCATCCCAGGTATCAGGGACAGGCTATTCGGCTGATCAACCCAATGAGAATGACAGGGAGGTCATCCACTCAGCAATTACAGCCAAATTAAGACCCTTTAGCCATTCCTTGAGACCTATGCTGGTATTATCTGCCATGACCTAGATGGTGGCTACTGCTGCAGCCATTCTGTGTACATCTGTCTGTCTGTCTATCTATCTATCCATCTATTTATGGTACTAGGGATTGAACCTGGGGGTGCTTTAATACTGAGCTACATCCCCAGTCCTTTTTATTTTGAGGCAGGGTCTTGCTAAATTACTAAGGCTGGCCTCAAACTTGTGATCCTCCTGCTTCAGCCTCCCAAGTCACTGGAATTACAGGCATGTGCCACCACACCTGGTTCTGCATGCTTTTGGTACAAGAGTAGGACTGTAGGCCACAGAGCAGGAAAAAAGGGTTTCACATGATTTCAGGTTAGCTTGAACCTGGAGGTCTCCTTAGCTGTTGGCAACACCAATCTGGGCACTAGGGTAAAGAGGTATTGGCCATAACCCAGACCCACCTTGTGGCTTCTGTGGCCCTAAAAAAAGGAAAAGGAGAACAGAGAGGCATCAGCATTCCCCAGGTTAGGGAAGGCAAGGGCTTCAGGGTCCAGATTGTCCCAAGAAACCCAACTGGGCTCAGGAAGTCCCAGACGAGGGCTCTGTTTCTCCAACCCTTCTCCTCCCTCCTCAGACAGTCTCTAGTCCTTGCTCTCCACTTCTGCTTCTGGCCAAGCTGACCCCAGGACTTAAAGGAAAGCCCCAACAAGTCAAATTCTGAGGCTGGAGTCACAGTGATCCCCTCATGAAGCAGCTGGGGCTTAGCGAAAGCTTCTGAGAATGCTTTTCAAATTCTGCAAAATGTCTGCTCACCAAGTTCCCCTGCTACAGAGAGGCTGGGATTTCTCCTTGATAAAAATTTCCTTTCATCTGTGTCAACAAGAGCGGCCCTGTGCCTGAATTATGTTCTTGAATAAATAGCCACATAGCCCATGTGCACATGCATACATGCGTGCGTGCACACACACACACACACACACACACACACACACACACCCGCTACCACCGCCACCAGAGGAAACCACCAGACTCAGTTCTGGGGACTGTGAGAGAGCCTGACTCATGGGGAGGGGAATAAAGAGGCATACTTTATGGGCTTCCGTCAAATACAGAATTATAACAAAGACGAGCCTGGCTGATGCCCCAGGTAAACAGGAGTTTAGCAGACAGCCCCAAAACCGCTAATGCAAGCCCTGTGCCCGTCCGAGCCTGGCAGATTTACTGTGGTGCATGGGCCCCATGGAATGCCAATACCACCTGATTTATACACCCGTGCAAAAAACCTCCCTCTGTAGCTTCAGAGCCCATAATTTATCACCGCCGTTCATAACCATATTGATTGCCCTTAGAAAGGAGGTGCTGTATGCATCGTGAAATCTATGTCTACATGTTAAAAGCGTTTCTGTATAAATCTCCCTTAATACTGTGCTGTTTACTGCTTTCATTAAGGTTATGGCAATAACAACTGTATCTCTAAGTAAATCGAAACATTATTTTTCTGCCCGCCTTAGCACGCTCGCTCGATAACTTGGAGCTGGGGCCCAGAGCTGCTGAGGAAGGAGCCACACCACCTCTCTGCCATCAGCGGGACCCAGTCAGAACTGCACGTTCCTGTGCGCCTGCGTTGAGCTCATGCTGGCCTGTGTGTGTGCGTCTGTGTATGTGCATGCAAGCGTGCGTGCGTGTGTGCCTGGCACTGGTTTGGAATATGATCTTAAATGCGCATTTTATCAGCCCTTGAAGCTCCTACTGCCCAAGGATGGCAGGGCTGGAACACACATGGGACAGAGAGATGTGGGCTCAGAATACGAATTTTCCTCCTTATATTCAGAACAGCAAATGGGTTGAGAGGCTGACCTGCCTGCCCTCACCTCCCCTTTAGTTGCTAGCATCCAAATGATGTTCGGGTTCTTTTCCTTAAATAATCAGGCCCGTAAACAAACTCCAGGGGCAGCAGGCTCAGGGGGCAGTTGAAATTTTAAATGGTTGGAATTAAACCTCGTGTCAAATACAATTTATGTCCGGGCTCATGTGCTATTAGTTAACTGGGAGCCGAATCGCGGGGGAACAAACAAACGGAGACAGAACGGCGGGGGATATTAATTGTGTGTGACAACTGGGCTCCAGCGGCCCTCTATCACTGTTACACACTATTACATTTATCATTAGCTCTCACAGAGTCCTTTGCACAGCCGCCAGCCCATCCTGGCCAGGGGAGGAGGCCTGCCAGGCAAAAGAGTGGTGGAGGAAACCCAGTGCCATGCCGGGGAAAAAAAACCTCCAAAAACAACCCTGTCGAACTTGACAGAGGATCAGCCAGATTTGCCTGAAGGCCTGCATATCAGCATCTGCTGTCCAGCTCCCACCCAGAAAGAGGGAAAAGAAGAGAGGGTTGGATTTTCTGGCTTACCCCATATGATAGACAGCACCAACAGACACCCAGGGCTCTGTCCCAGGTGCCCACAGTTAGTAAACACATTGGCCTTGCTTCCTTCCCCTGCCATGGCAGAGTGGCTAGTGATTAGCTGCCTGAATGCTTTCTCTAAACAAGCAGTTTAGATACCCCTCACCTCTACCCTTCTCTGCCAAAGGAAGGTGGTAGACTTTAAACATGAAACATACTGCTCTTTTCAGGCAGCTCAGACTCCAAAGGAGCCTGAGGGTGTAGACAAACTGAGCCAGAACAGGCATCACTCCAGAGAGACAGGCAGGGGAGGTGGGCACTTTTGGCTGTAAGGGAGGGAGGGCTGGAACTGAGGAAGGTAGGCTGGAGTACTGCCCCAAGAAGCTAAGCATTCCTTTCTGATGGAGCCCCCATCCTGCCTACCAGGGGCATGGGGCCAGCCCCAGACTTCTGAGGCACACACTTCATTGCCTGCCTTCTGCCTCTGGCCAGTTCCCGCCTCCCCTGAGGAGAGTCAGCAGAGTTAGCATTAGAGACCAGCTAGGGAGGAGAGTGTGAGGAGGTCTGAGTGTCCACATGCGGCATGCAGCACGGGGGTTTAGGGGGGAGCCCTGTGTTAGGGGTGGTTAGAGGCCAGACAGGAGAGGCAGAGAGCGCATGTGCTCCAGTCCTCACAGTTTATTCTTTCTTTTCTGATACTTTGTCACCATGTCCTGCAAACTGGAAACAGAAAAAAACAGTGGGCAGGGAAGCCAAAAGAAGACAGAAAAATCAATGGGCAAATGGAAGTGGACCTCTTAGGGAAGGCCTTCACTTTGCTCATCAAGGGAGGGCTCTGGCTGGTTGAGACCAGGCCAGGGTATAAGTGACAGTATTGCCCTCAGAACCTGGCTTGGCCACCCTTAGAAGCCATCCCCCACCCCAAAGGAGCTGGATCTCTGGGCCATCTGGATCTGCCTGTAGGATGGGGCCTGGCCTGGAGGTGGGAGGGACAGGTCTAGGGTCCCTCGGGGGCTTCAGGGACTGGCCTCATCCCTGCACTGCTGGTCTTCTCACTTTGTGACTCTTTCCTCAGCCTGGGACTACAAATCTCTCTCTCCTAAGCCATTCCCTGGGTGGGTTTTATGAGAGAAAATCTCTGGCACAGTAACAAGGCATCACAGCCTCTAAATCTCTGCTCTCCCCAGAGTGGGGCAGACACCATCGGAAACACAGCTAAACGGGGGAATAGCTCATCTTGAACAGGCAGAACTAGAGAGCCAGGTCCTCGGGAAGCCTGGGGAGAGGAGGAGGGGAGACCCCTCATCTAGCACCTAATCCACCCTTTGACCCTCAGGCCAGGGTCCAGGCTCAAGTCTGATAGCAAGGGAAGGGTGCTTGGTGGGGGACACAGAGGTTGCAACTGTCATCTGAGGCCTGGTTCCAGAGGTGGTTAAGAAGGCCTCCTTGTTGGCTCCAATGCCACAGAGGCCACCCCTCACCTGTTGATGAGATCCTCATTCTCATCACTCTCCATCTCGTCTTCGATGGCAGCCTGCAGGTCCCCAATGCGCTTGAATGCCAGCTTTAGGTCAGCCTGCAGGCTCTGGTTAGCAGCTTCCAGACTCTCCAGGTCCATCTCCTAGGAGGGAAGGTGGGGAGTCCAGTGTGCAGAGGGCCATTCTCTCCTTCAGCTGACCCAGATGTTCACTTTGCTCTCTGTGGGCACCTCAGGCAGGGACCCTAGGTATTGTTGGTGCTATCTGTAAGATGTTGAAAGCCAACCTTCCCTTCTTTTCCCTTTCTCTGGGTGGGAACTGAATATGGATGTCTGCAGATGTCTGCAGTCTCTCTCAGCCAGGCAGAAGCTACCTAGGTGTTGCTCCAAGCCTCTGGAGTCTTCTCTGCTCCAGGGTCATTGGACTGGTAGGGCCCGGCCTTATCTGTTAGAGATTCTGGTGCCACCCTACCCTCAGGATTGTCCTCTTGACGTGCTCCTCCCCACTCCCATTCTCTAAACCATGGTATCTTTGCAATCCCACCTCCTAGCCTAGGATGAGGTGTGCAGCCAGTTCTACTCAGGGGGCCTCCACTGTGGGGTCTGCAGGGGCAGGAGGCCTACCAGTTCATGCTTCTTGCGGCTCGCCTCAGACTCCTTCCTGGCGAGCTCACCCATCTCCTCCTTGGTGTCCCGGAGCTGCCGCTGTAGCCTCTTGTTCTGTTCTTTCTCCCGGTTCTCAGCTGCAGTGTGCTGATCCCGTTCCTCAGTCAGCTTCTCCATGTTTTCCTTAAGCCGGCTAGCCAAGCTCTGGGTGGTCAGGTAGGAAGAAAGACCAGCAGGTAGGCCCATTGGCCAGGCAGGACAGGAGCAGCAGGGTTCATAGCCTTTGGCTAAGCTCTGGTTCTGCCACTCACTAGCTGTGTTGGCAAGTAAACAAAGCCAGAGGTGGGGGGTTCCTTTGCTTTTCTGGAAAATGGGGAGGATGACACCTGTCCTGGTGGTCTTTTGAGACAAGGTAGTGAATGTCAAGGCACTTCAGAAGAGGAAGTGCTGTGGTCATTATTATCACTATCAAGATTGAGGGAGATTCTGGGCAGAGTCAGGGCCTATTGTGTAAACGTCTCCTCCATGGTCAGCAGGGCTTCCCTCAGAAACACTGAACCCAGAAGCCCCAAAAGCTAGATCCTATGCTTAGAGGTACCTAGCTTTACTTAGAGTTCCCAGATTAAGAGGAAACTAAACAGTTGTCAGTTTCCAAGCAGAGAGCCATCTCTCTAAGCCCCATGAATCTCTCTTCTCCCAGAAATCTGAACATGTTTTCCCTGGACAGGAAGAAGGATGTTGAGCAAGAAATAAGCTGAGAGCACAGCGTGAGGAAAGGATCCTGCAGCTGGATCTAATCCTGCTTCTGCCACTGACAGAGAATCCCTAATCCCTATGTCTCTGAAGTAACAGACCCAGGTTACATGATGACTAAGGGCCATTTGTGATCAACACTTGATGGGTGTAAACCACATATTACCTTTCTGAGCAAAAGGTAACCTGAGGGAAGGGACTGGGGCCCAAGAGAAAAGGAGACAAATCCAGTAGGTTGGCCCTATAGCCACCAGTCTAATGGCCTCTTCTGCCCCCTGGGAGGTTTGTGACCTCAGGCAATCGATATGACCCTTTCCTATAAGTGGTGATCGAAATATTACCAAATGTCTTAGAGCTGTGGGAGGCAGAAAATGAACTACTAAGTCTATAACTCTCACTAGCTCTCATGAGGACTGGGGACCCTGTCCGGAGAAGTTCAGCCAGACTCCCTCTTACATTAAGTTTATCAATGCCCTCAAATGTCCACCTCTTTCCATTCTTACTCTAGTGCCTGCTCCACTGACTGAGGAGCTGAAGGACGAGATGGCAAGGATGCTTCTCAGTGACCACATCCACCAACACAGATCTCAGGCAGGACTGCTTAGACAAATGTCGATAAGCTTGGGAAGGAGGAGAACTTACAAATAAGGCACAAGGGGCATAAACACAGAGAAAGAATTCTGCCCGTCTCTATCTGCTAGAAAGGAAGAGCTGGAGCATGCTGGCTTAGGGAGATTGAAGAGGAAGGATTGACTTGGAGTATAGAGATTCCACTGGGAGAAAAGAGGGATAAACAGATAAAGAAGAAAAGAGGTCAACCACAGCAAAAGTGTTGGCGGGGAAGGTTAAAGAGAATGAAAAAGGAAGAAGAAGGATGGGAAGAGGAGAAACGAAGAAAGGGGAAGAGGGTAAGAAAGAGGGACAAGATCAAGGAGAGGAAAAATACAAAGGGAAAAACAATAGATAAGTCAACAATAGAGAAAAAAAGAAGAGAGGAGAAAAAGCAGAGCTGGAAATGGTGGAAGTGAAGGAAAAAGGGAATGCGAAGGGAAGGGGAGAGGAGGAGAGAGCGATGAGAACAGACTTCAACCCTTGGAGCAGTGGCGCCATCCGCTGCATATTTATGACCCTGCCAGAGAGCCGAGTAAGGGGGACAGGCGGGGGGGGGGGGGGGGGGGGAGCTCGTGGTGGAGGAAAATATGAAGACGAAAAGCTAAGCTGCTCTGGTCCCTTGGCAGAAAGCAAGCACGGAAACAGAATGTAAAGCAGGCAGGCTCCGCGGTGCCCAGAGAGCAGGCCAGGCAGGCAGAAGAAGGGCCCCCGCCCTGTCAGCTGGCCTGGCAGCTTGGCAGAGGCTTCTGAGGAGTGTCCCTGGCCTGCCCAGTCCTGCGGAGCACGCATGGCTCCAACTGCTGGGGCAGCTCTGCCCTGCTTGCCTTGAACCAGGAGAAGCTAAACCCACCTCCAGCCGCTTCACTTGAGTCCTTTCAAACTCCAGGCGAGTCTCCAGCTCCCGGATCTTTGCTTCCTGCCTGCTAACCAGGGACTTGTCCACCATAGACTGCTCTAGGAACTCCACTTGGCTCTGAAGGGCTTGTAGCTGGAGTGGAATAGGGGGAGCAAGGGAAGAAAGAACTGAGTCCAGAAAGGGAGGGGGCAGAGTCTGGGGCAGGCTACATCACCATGGTGACCAGAAGTCTGAGGAAGGGAGGGATGGTGAGGGGAAGGTGGGAGGAGGGGGCCGGAGGAGGGGGCCAGAGGCATCCCTCAGTGCCCCAGTGCTTGGCACAGAGCTTGTCCTTTGGAGAGAATGGAGAATGCTAAGGACTAGAGAGGGAATAGAAATATGAAATGAGGCAGTTGATGCCAAAATGTGTGCTATGGTGATATGGCTCTGGGCCTAGCTCTTCCTGCTAGTTTATACTACTACTACATGGAACACCAATGGTAGAGGGACACACTTTCCATACCGAGGTTAGGGGATCATCCTCACAGTGACCCCACACCACCTCTGTCAAGGGAGTCCCCAGTGCCCACCTTCTCCTGCAGCTCCTGCTTCTCCTTGTTGGCTTCCTCTAGCTGAGCTTGGAGATCATTCATCTGTGCCAGGTCCCTGGAGGCCTGGGAAAGGGGTGAGAGTATGGTGTACAGGATCCTTCTAAACACAAGTCCAGGGCCAGGGCACCCAGGCTCCCACACTGCAGCCATCCCCCAAAAAGTGAGTAAATGGGGGACCCAGAAGGTGGCCCAGAAGAGCAGTGACTGGTGTGTTGCATGGTGGGACATTCTTGAGGAAGGGGTACCTGAGCCACAGCAGCCTTGTGCTTCTTCATCAACTCATTCATGTCCTCCTGATCCTCTTCTAGTCGGTTCTGGATCTCATTCTTCTCGCGCTGGAGGCGGCTCAGCTGCTCCTCCAGCTGGATGGAGACAGAGACTGATCAGAGGGCAGCAGGCCTGGCATGCCTGAAGGCCCCTGGTGGCAAGTCCAAACCTGTCCCCATGCCACCTCCTCTAGGTAGGGGTGGCAGTGGGGTGGGGAGATGATGATGGGCTGGGTCACTGGCTGGAGTGAGTTCCAGGACCAGTGATACTCAGGAAGCTTCCTGACATGCTCTGGGCAGGGAGATGAGGGAAAGGGCTGTCTGGGCAGGACAGGCAGGCCCTGGGCTTCTGTGCTAAATGACAACTGCTTTCTGGCAGCTCTTTCGAGGCTAATGAGAAGACAGAAAAAGTCTTCCCAGAACAAATGACCCGGCATCCTGGCACTATCAGCCTATTCCCTGACCTACGTGTACTCTGCCCACATCAGGCCCCAGAGAAGGACCCCTCAAGGTGATGATGACCCCTGGCTTGGATTCTCATTTCCCCTGGGTCATCCAGCCCCCACAGCCAGTCCACTCTTGGGGGAGGGGAAGAGACAGCCAACAGCAGCTTCAGGAAATGAATGAATCTATTAGCCTGTAATTCCAAACCAAAATGACTGCGTTGGCTCCTTCTCTGCCCCATCCATCTTGTTACTGGGCTGTGGGGAGCTGGGGAAGCCACTGCCAAGAAATTTATTAACTCGGATTTAAATAAAATGGTAATTTTATAACAGCCTTTTTTAACACAATTAAGGAATTTGAATTACTCACCTGAAAACTGCTGAAGAGCACAAATGTCAGGAGGATAAATCAAGCCCATGAGATTGGCATCTCTCGGCAGCAGGGTGACTAGCTAGGGGGCCATGAAGCCAAGGGCCAAACCCAGCCTCCTCCCCTGCCCCATTCCCAGCCCAAGGAGATGCCAGTGGCCACATCCCTGTAGTGAATTCTCTGCCCATGGATGGGTCATGGGAGAGGTGGGGAATTAAAAGGGAGGCATTAAATAAGAGCTCTAATTAGCTGCTGCTTGGGCTTGTCAGTGGGCCGGGAGGGGGGAGGGAAGCTGAGCCATCCCATCCTCTTATCGGTGCTTCTGCTAATCTCCAGGCACCTGTTTACATCCCTCAGCCACATTAGCTGCCTTTATTTATGGTGCTGGGGCCTGTGGCCAAGCGGCCAAGCTCCCGAAAGCAGGTGGTTGAACAGGGAGATGGCTGGTTCCCTCTTTCTGGGTCTGTACTCTGAGTAGAGAGAGGCAGAGGAGGGGAGACCACTGTCTTTGCTGAAAATCCTGACCTGAAGGAACCTGTCTGGGGTGAAGGCAGCCACTATCATGACTCTATTTTCCCTCAGCTCCCCAATCTCTGCCCTGGACACTTGGACCCTCACCGCTGTCTTGGCCTTGGCAATGTCATCAATCTGCAGATGTAGGTCTTCAATCTCCACCTCCATTGCTTTCCGTGCTTTTACAGCTGCTGCACAAGTGAACTCTGACTCCTCCAGCTGGACACAGAGCCACCCCCACCCCAGGGAGAAACATCAGCCATTTCATGGAGGAAGGAGGAATGTGCAGGTACTCAAAAGGCAGAGGGGGCCCAGACGCTCTCCTCCTCCTCCATTTACTTCCAACCCAAGGCCACAGCCATGCTGTGGTACATACAGGCATTCCTCCCACAACAGAGATGGTGAGCACCAGGCCCTGCCCACACCACCCCAGGGTTTGGCAGTCAGGCTGCACAACACACAAAGACCCTGGGGACTTTGGCTGCTAAGCCTGACTTCTCCCCACATTCCTGTCACTTTCCTTCCCAAGGACTCAAGAACCCATGAGAGGAGCAAGAGGGAGAAAAAACAAAAACAAACAAACAACAACAAAAAACTAAAACCAAGCTCCCCTGCCCTTGGAACCAGCAACTTCCTTTCAGGAAAGATACCTGGTTCTTTAGCTGGGCAATCTCCCTTTTGCTGGGGGCATTGTTCTTAAGGTGGTCCAGCATGATCTGGGCATCTGCCAGCAGGGCCTTGGTGCGCTTCAGATCTTTGCGCAGTCGCTTCTCTGACTCAAAGTCCCGCTGGCTCACCTGGTGGACACCAGCAGTTGGGACTCTGGGCTTTACCAAGGGCCTCCTCCCGTCTTTCCCAAGTCTACTCCTCACCCCTGCCCTCATTCTCAGAGTCGCCCAAATGAGCAAGAATACTGGATGTGCAGGATCACACCAACCAACATACATTGGCCTGGGTGTGCCAATGTATGGGGATGCCCCATCCCACAGGTGATGGACACCCCCAGAGCAGCACAAGTGAGTGCTCTAGAGCACTCCCCACCCTCATCCATCCCAGCTTCCTGTCCCCGAGACTGCTGTCCCATCCCCAGGCTGGTGAAACATGCAGCTGGCAGGCCCAGCCAGCAGGGCGTCCCATGCACCTGGTCACTCAGTGCAGCAAGCTTGCTCTCCAGCTCCCTCTTCTCCCGCAGCGCCTTTTGCTTGTCCTCGTATTCTTCCTCAAGCTGCACTTCCATCTGTTTTAACTGGAGTGCCATGGGGATGAAGGCCCACAGTCCCTTTAGTCCAGGGTCAGGCAGTCCTCTTCCCTGATGGGTCTCCCACCCCAGGAAAACAGTAGGGCAGGGTGACCCCAGAGAGGTCAGAACCTGAACTCCAAATTCCTAGAGTCTCACAGAAATTTAAGGGGAGGGGATGGCAGATCGCACAGCTACCTGAGCCACAGTAAAACCCATGGCTGAGTGAGGACCTGTTGGACCAGGCTAGCTGGTGGATGGGCAGCCCAGAGCAGCACAGGTGGGCACAGTCTATAAGCTCTAAGGGACACATCTCAGCCCATGCTGGGATTCTGAGAAGAGATTGCAGGTCCAGAATCTCAATGGAAAATGGAGCGGCTAAGACAGGGAAGCAAAACCCCTCAGTTTAAAGAGGCTATGGAGGAATGGGGTAGATAAGAACCCAGATGCCCTACCTTCTTCTGACATGATTGTCGGGCCTCCTCAACTTCCTCATCCCGACTCTCCATCTCCTTGGAATGGGTCTGTCTCATCCGCTCCATCTCCATCTCTAGACGCAGCTTGGCCTGGAGGTGGTTGGGATTTGGAACTGGGTTCCTTTCCAGCAGGACCCCGTCCTACTATGCAGTTTTCCTGACCTTAGGAGCACAGAATATCTCTGCCACCAGTTCCCTTTGCTTGCTCACACTCTGCTCCAGTGGCAGCAGGATTCTTCAGAGAAGTTGGACTTCCTGATTAGATGTCTGGCAAAGGCCCAGGGAGAGGCTGCTGGGGGTGGGGAAAATCCTGCAGCTTTTCCACTTGGTCTGCAGGCTCTAGCTCCCTGAATGTACTTGGCAGCTCAGTGGCAGGCTGGGTGAGCTCATGGCCCTCTGGTTGCAGTGCCTCCTGAGCCCCTCACCACTAGAGCTCAATCAAGATTTGTTTTTGTGGAAAGCTTAATTGTCTTCACACTGTGGCTGGCACAGATCCTGGGCTCACTCAACATTTTGTGAGTAAGTGAACAAGTGAAGAGGTAAATGAATAAATGAATGTGGATCTTGTACTTCTTTGGCCCATACCCTGGGTTATGGCTCCTGCCATGCCTCCTCCCTCCCTTGGCCAAGCCTCAAGCACCTGCTCCAGCATCTGGATGGTCCCCGCTTGCTCATCTAGCTCCTCTTCCTGATCCTTGACCTTGGCCTCCAGATCCCGGAGCTGCTTCTTGACCTTGGCCAAAGAGGCCTCATCCTTAGACTCTTGGGAAGAAATGTCCTGGAGCTCAGCCTCCAGTGAGATGACCTTCTGTGTGAATCCTGCAATATCCATGTCTTTTTCCTGGAGCAAAAGAGAAGATAAGGCTGGTGCATGGCAGGTCCTAGCCTGTTTGGGGATGGGACATGGAAGGTGGTACCACAAACCTCTAGTTGCTGCTTCAGGCTAAAAGCCTCAGCAAGAAGCATGTCCTTCTCCCGCTGCAGCTTCTCCCGCTGCAGCTTCTCCCGCTGGGCCTCCTCGTGTGCCTGTGAGAGCTCGCTGTCAAACCTGTGAGGGAGCACAGTGACCTCCTCAGGTACAGGTGGAGTTGGGGTACCCCACACAGAGACTGCTGGGAAGTGGTAACCTGGATATGGATGGGGCATGGGGGCACATATGGCCCTAACTTTGGGACAGTGGTGAGGTGGGAGTGACATTCAGAGGTTGAAGCTACTAAAGCCCTGCTGAGCAGCCATGCCTGGGTCTGGAGCAATTTGTTAAATAAGCCCTTTCTGGGGTCTACTCCTGGGAAAAAGGCAGAAAGACTCTCTCCTTAGGAGTTAAGTCTCTACCTTTTCTATTTTAAAAGATCAAAGAATAAGGGGCCAGGGTAAGGGCAGAATGGGCATGGAAATGGGTAGGAACGGACATCTGCCTCATCCAGCTCACTTTTCACAATTCAGTTTAGCATCTGTGCATTTGGCTGCTGGTCCCTGCCCCTGCTGCTGGGATCTGCCTTTGGCCAGGGCCACCTGCCCCAGAAGTACCCAGGTCACCACCAGGATACCCCACATTGGGCTGGAGGCCAGCATTCCTGCCAGGCCCAGCTGGCAGTGTGCTTCAACAGGCACACAGTTGGGGGGCCTCCTTCACTCCTCACTTTCCAGCCTTCCATTTCCCGCCCAGTGACTCTAAATAAGGAACAAATTGCTGAAATCCCTCTTAACACCTTCCCTGAATAGCTAATCAGGTTCCTGTGGAAATTGAATACCCCCCCCACATAAAAAAAGAAAAGAAAAGAAAACTCCGGGCAACTGAAACCTAATAAGTTGCCCAGCAGGGAGTGTGGTGACATGGTAACTAGGCCAAGCTGGTACTGTCATCAGGGTGCTCAGGAGGGGGGTCCTGCTAAGGGTGGCAGCCTTTGGATAAAAGGGCAGAGTAGGGGTAAAGATAAGAATGGGGGAAGTGGATCATGTGCTGAGGAACAGAAAGTCTTCCTACTTTCCCTTACTCTCCTCAGAGCGGCAGCTAGCAGGGGAGGGCGCAGGGAGTCCAGGAGGCCCAGGCGACCCTGGTAGTTGGGAGCTGGGAGGGCTCCACTCTAACCCCTCACTCCAGGGGCAGGGGGTGAGCCGCCCTTCACAAAGGCAGCTGATGCCTCTCGCCAGAAGTCCTTATGCAGAGGGGAAATGGGCGCCATTCCCACTCCCTAGGGCACCCTGCTGTTCCCAGGGTGTGTGGGCTCCTCGGTGCTGCTAATAAAGGCGTCCCATTCCTATCCCCAGCCAGGGAAATTAATTTAGATTGGATTTTCTCCTGTGAGGGCTGCCCCCCTCCTTTGTGTCATTACCATAATGAGATGGAAGTGGCACGGTAGTTTAACGACATTAGTCAGGAGAGTGTGTTTGTGTAGCTGAGGCAAGTGAGAGCCACGCAGACAGAGCTGGGTAGGGGCAAGGGGCAGGGACAGGGATGAGGTGGTTCCTGCATGGGGCCCTGGCTGATGCCAGCCCTCACTAGGCATGGGACAGGGTGACAGGAGCACACTGGGTGGAGTACATCTAACCAAATTCAGGTCCTTCTTTCCCTGAGGAAGACCCTGAGGGGATGAGGGAACCCTATCTGTAACCACTCTAGAAGGCTCTCTGAGCCCACGGCAGGAGGTCACCCACCTCCTCTGCTTCTTCTCCAGCTCATGGTTCCGGACCTGCTGACCCTCCAGATGCAGCTTGGTGTCCTGCAGCTCAGCTGTTAGTCTCTGGCACTTCTTCTTAAGTTGCTGCAGAGCCCGCTGGCTTTCATCACTATCTGCCTGTAGGTCCCCAAGCTAGAGGCCAAGATGAGGTACAAGGTCACAGCCATTTAAAAACCCAGAAGCATTGTTGGAGAGAGGTGAGGGAGATAGGTGGAAAAGAGGAAGACCCTGGGATAAGGGATAAGGTCTGGGAAACTAAGATGTCCCTAATAGTCTGTTCTTGGTTGTCCCTGCAGGACAGGCCAACATGCCAACCTTCTCTATTCCTCCTGAGGCCTGCCTGCCTCTAGCCATTCACTGGGCTGACACGTGTTGCCGAACCCCCAGCCCTTCGGGCTCCTGCTCCCTGGCCAGCCTCACCCGCCTCTCCAGCTGCCTCTTGCTCTGCTGCTCCACCTCCAGCTTGTCTTCCAACTCCTGCTGGAGCCGCTTCTTGGTGAAGTCCACTTCCCTCACAGCTCGCTCATACTTTAGCCGCCACTCACCCCCTGTGGTGTGGAGGGCAGACAAGGGAGGACAGAGGTACTGAAAATCCCCAAAAGGGGTAAGGGGAAGAAGGGGTAAGAAGAAGCCACTGGCACTAGAAGTGAGAAGACTAGACGGGGATGATGTGGGGACATGTGCCGTCCTCTCCCTAAGGACTGCCAGGACCATGGCCCTCAGACACTGTCATTATCGTGGTTGTTAATCCCTGTACTTATCAGCACCTCTACTTCCTCATCTACTTATTTCATCCTGTAATAGTCCCTCAGAGGAGAGACAGGCCTGGACAAGGGGCATGACTACCCAGGGGTAAGGATCTAGGCTCTTCTCTCAGCCCACTGCTCAGCTCCTCTGCGTCAGACCCACCTGCATCGTCGTCATCCACTTCCCCATTGATCTCTGCTGCACGAATGAGCCGGGCCTCCATCACCTCCATCTCCATCACCTCCATTTGCTTCTTCAATGCATCATACTGGGTCTGCAGAAGAGGGCATTGCGAGGTGTACATCCCACCCCTCACCCAGTCCCACCCACAAAGACCACGCGCTTACCCAGGGCAGACGGGGATCTGAGCCAGTGGAGAAGATGCCCACTGGCCTTGAGGAAGCAGACTGTGGCAGTCACTAATTTGCAGGGCTCACCCTGGCCCTACCCTTACCTGCAGTTCCTTCATCTCCTTCTCTGCCCGGAGCCTCTCGGCTGTCTCCGCGTCCAGCAGCTGGGAGGCGGACTCTCCCGTGTTTCGTTCATCTGTCAGCTCCGATGTCAGCTCTGAGATCTGGGGTTGGGGGAGGGGTCACTACCCAGGTGAAAAACACGCCTCACTCAGCCAGATCATCAAGGGACTTCGGCAGGCCAGGGTACCCTGAGATGGTGGGCCATCTCTCTGGTGCCAGCACTCACCCGGGTCTCCAGCCGGTCACTGTTGAGCCGCAGCTCGTTTCGTTCCTTTTCCACCTTCTCAAGCTTGCTCCGCAGCTGTTGGATCTCCTCCTAGGGTGAAGCAAGGAGGACAAAGTGGGGCACTGTGAGGGGCTGGGGCCCTGGGTCTGTATATTTGTGCCAAATAAAGCTGATGAAGCAGCTGGGCGTGGTGGCACACGCCTGTAATCCAAGCGACTTGGGGAGGCTGAGTCAGGAGGATCGCGAGTTCAAAGCCAGCCTCAGCAACTTAGCGAGGCCCTAAGCAACTCAGTGAGACTCTGTCTCTAAATCAAATACAAAATTGGGCTGGGGATGTGGCTCAGTGGCCGAGTGTCCCTGAGTTCAATCCCTGGTTCCAAAAAAAAAAAAAAAAAAAAAAGCTGATGAAGCTCAGGCCAGACCAGGACACAAGGGGAAGGCACATTCCCAAAGAGCTGTGGCTGTCCCTAGACTCTTCCCTATAAGCTGAGGATGCCAAGATTTCATCCCAAAAGGCTACCCAGGAGCCTTAGCAGTATTCCAGAGAGAATGTGCTTAATGGGCATAGTTTAAGGACACTGGACATCAGCTAACTGGACATAGGAATATCTTGGAGCCCAAAACAAGCCAGCAAGGCCCTTTCACAAGTGCGTTCTCTGCAGTGACGTGGCTGCCCCGGGGTTGCTTACGTCTTTGTTGCGAATCTGCTCCTCTGATAGCTGTACTTCAATGAGGGGTCGTACAGTGGTAAAGAGCTTCCACCAGGGCCAGTCCTTCACCCCTTTGTTCTTCTTGATGTTCTTTTGTACACAGCGAATGGCCAGGTCCTGGATCTGCAGTTGAGGTGGGAATGGCATGTGATAGGGCTCAGTCCCCTGGCCAAGCCTGGTCAGTGAATTTTCCCACCACCAGCACAGCCTCTGGCCCCCTGATCCTGAGTCAGACCCTCTCCATCCCCACCTTACCCCCTGCCTCCCTCCATTTCTGAGACTGGGTAGCCTGGGAGCACCATACTGGGCACTAACCACTCCACTGTCATTAGGAATAATTTCATCTGCTTTATTTGCTGCCTGATTATTTCTAGCACCCTGGTCTAGCTGTGCTATAAAACCTAATCTTGCTGAAACACAAGAGGCGGCAGTGCTGGCTGTTTTATGGACTTGCTAATAAGAAAAGGAGTCGCTGACACAGCTCCTTAATCTTCATGGAGCAGCCCATGATCCAGAGCCCACCTTTGCTTGGGCCCTACTTACCACCTCCCTCTACTCAGCCCCCCAACCAGGATCCATGGTCCCATTGCTGGGCATACCAGTATGCTCCCCACCCTGGCCCAGGGCATGGTGCCCTTGGAAGGCTCCTGCCTTTTCCTCAGATGATAACCCATAACCCCAAGACCTCCTGTCCTGCATATTTCCTGCACTCCCACATCCCCAGGAACTCAGCTGTGCCCACGTAGGGTGAGATGTCCACCGAGCAGCACCTTTCTCTTCTTGAAATGCTGACGGGCGAGGTAGCCCCTGCAGGCCGCCTGGAACAGGGTTAGGTGTCTGCTGGTTTGCTCATCCCGTTGCTCCTCGAGTCGAGCCAAGGTGCCCACTCGGAAGAACACCTGTGGAGGAAAAGCAGCCAAGTAAATACCTGAGATTGGCCAGGACAGCCCAGGGGAGGAAAGGGAAGCAAGGTGAGGACCTGGGAGGGATAAGCAGCTGGCACAGGGAGTCAGCAGGCCAGGAAGCGTGGCCCCTGGTTTGGGAAGAGCTAAAAATCCACTCGTCCAAGAGAGGAGGGGAGGAGCCAGGAGTAGAAACAGCACTGGGAGGGTAAATGGGGAGGGCCAGGCTGGGATGGGAGGTTTTGAACAGCAGGGAGGAGCAAGGTAGGAAATCAAAGAGAGATGAAAGTCAGGGAAGCCAAAGGGAAGACACCTGGGGCAAGAGGGAAATGAAGCCCTCACTGGTCAAATAGGGAGGGGACACCCTTCAGCAACATCTGTGGCTATCAATGCCCCCTATGCCAGATCTAACTGCAGGTCTTAACCACGGGCTCCAGGTGTCTGGGATCAGGTGAAGAGGATGATGAAGTCTGGGTGTGAGAAGATCCAGGAAGCAGCATGTGAGGAGGAAGGGGGATGGGGCAGTGGGAAGTTCCTGCCCTTCTTGCCCTGCTGCTCAGTTTCATTCCAGAGATGTCCTCTCATGTACCAATGCTCCACCCCCCACACCCAGGTTTCACCTTCTCAAGAAGAAGCCAGTGAGGTGGGCGGGAGTTGGCTCTGTCAAGGGACTCGTCATACAGGTTTGGGGGCTGGAGGACAGACAAGTAAGGAACCAGCTAGATGCCCCCACACCTAGCCTTTCCACTCACTCCTTGCTGCTCTGGGGCTGGGTAAAATTTCCCAACTAAGAGAAATGGGGAAGGGGAGTGGTCAGGTGCAGAGAGACTCTGATGTCCTTGAGAGAGGGCAAAGGGACGCACCTGGCATGTGCATACCTACACCTGGCGCAGAACCCAGAGGACTACCTTTTGTGGGGGCAGAGAAGATATGAACTCCACAGGAAATACAAGTTGTAAAAATGTACTCAGAATATAGGGATGCATCCTGAGACGCTCTTTGGGAAAGAAAGGGGAAGAGGGTCTAAACTTTCTGCTGAGAAAGCTTAGCCTCTGGGGACTCCACAGAAGCCTCATCCCAGAGTCTGGTCTTGGAAAAAGCTAGCTCAGTCCTTGGTGACACTTCCCCACATCTCACAAGGGAGGGGTGGGATCTCCCATGGGTCTCAAGCTCAACCTGATCCTCAATTTCCCATAATGTGTGAGCCTGAAATTCCAGTGAGGGGGTGGGGAGGGAATATCCAGTTTCCCCTGGAGGTGGGCAAACATGTTTGGTTAGCACACACAGCTATCTACATGCCATGGCAGGAGGGAGGTGCCAACACAGGGGACAGAGAATGGCCCAGAAACATAATGAGCACAAAAAGAATGATTCCAAGGCTAAAGCAGTGAGCTTCAATCTCTTTTGGACATTCCTGGGGTTAAGAGTCCATCTGAGTATTAAGTGAAAGATCAGGGCCATTCACTCAAATTATACAATGTCAGGAGGCTCTCAGACTCCCCAAGTTCTTGCTTGAAACCTCAGGACCCTCTGGGCTCATGTGAATACCCTTCCTTTGAAGACCGATGACCATGCAGGGAGTCCTCACCCATCAGCTGGAACTACCCACAGCCTGTAAGGCTAGAGCCTTTTGGTCCAATTAGATATGAGCAAAATCCAACCTTGCTCCCAAGCTGTGCCCCAGAGACAGGGCCCTGGGGCTCCCCTGCCTTAGCTGGGCTTTAGGGAGTTCTCAGGATGGCAGAAGGTCTGAGACAGCAATCAGAAGAGGATAAGTCTGTACAGGCCCACTCCTGCCTGGGATGTGCCTGGGAACCTGGGAACTGGTTTGGAGGGGTGCTGCCTGTCTGGGTTAGCCAGCAGCTGTCCGGCCTGCTGCAGGGGCATTAGACTGTGGAAAAGCCTGTGTGCTGAGTTAACCTCAAGCAGCTGAGGGCATGCCCTCACTGCAGGCAGCCCCAGAGAAGAAGCCCAGTTGAAAGCCCCTGAGCCCAAGAAAAGCCTGGGAAGAGGGTGGTGGACAGAGAGAGGGAGGTGACAGAGACCAAAACCAGGAAATGACACCAAAAGAGGGTGGGACCACCACAGACACAGGACAAAGAGAGAAACAGGGACAAACAGGATCAGAAAGTAAGAAACAGAGAGTAGCAAGGACTGCTGAGGCCCAAAGGAAGACAGAAAGCCAAAGATAGCAGAGACAGAGACAGGAAGCCACAAAGACACAGGAATGAAGAGGAAAGGGATTTACAGTGAGGAAGGGTAGGAAACCTGACTCAAAATGCAGAAAGGAAAGACCAAAAACAGAAGGGACAAGTAACACACAGCCTTTTTGTGCAAGTACCTCCTTCCACCTCACACTCTCCAAGGGGCCCTTCCCTCTGTGCTGACAGAGGGACAGGTCCAGAACCCTCTCTCTGGCTCCCCACTGACCACTCTTCTACCTCAGTCCTCAGAGCACATACACTGATGCTGCCTGTCCAACCGTCCCAGTCTGGGGAGAGGGGTATGCAGGGCTCTCTGCCTGTGGGAGGAGCGGTAAGCTGACCTTCTGGTGTGGAGCGATGGCACACTGCACCCATGGCTGGATGTATCTGCCTTTTATCACCACATTCCATTCAGATGAGGAATCTGGCCTGTGGGTAGGTGGTGGTGGCACTGCCTCTCCATGTTCTGCTTGCTCTTTTGGAAACCTGGCAGCCCTAGATGAGTATCTAATGGGGTCTATGCCTTCTGGGGAACTCTCCCTATAGTTTTCCTGTCTCTCCTGGCCCACCTCCTCTGAGTCCAGAACTTCTCTTCCTTCACTCCCCACATAGGACTCAGGCCTTCTAACCAATCCCCCCTCGCCACAGAGGTGATCATGGCCATGAACAAGCCAGTTGCCCAGTGGGTGGAAAGTCAAGGTTGCTGCCCCTAGAATACCTATGCTTCTGGCTTCTGGCCCTGAAGTAGGCAGCATGCAAGAAAAAGCAGACTCTGAGTGTCTGTGGGGTTTGTGGGGTAGGACTCAGAAGAGTGCTGGGAAGATTTCTGAAGCCTGACTGAGAAGGGAGAACAGGAGGAGGGAAGCAGCCACCTGACAAGGGCCACCAAGGAGAGAAGACCTGACTACCTTCCTGCAGGGCAACTCACCCGACTCAGGCCCATGCAGCAGCTGCTCTTCTCCAGGTCCAAGGACTCCAGCAGCTCCTCCACCGCCTGAGGAGAGAGGCCTAGGTCAGGAGCCCAGTCAATGCCTCCCCATCTCCAGTCATTCAGTCCTCCTCTTCCTCCTCACAGCAATCCATTAATTTATTCCACAAGCCTTTCTGGTGGGCTTCTGCAGTGTCAGATACTGTGTTTGACTCTGGGTATGCAGAGGTGACTACAAGAGGAACAAATTGTCTTGCTGGGGAGTGAGACAAAGGAAGTACACAGAGGAGGAGAAATGGAAGTCAGAGAGGGGGTCCATGGAAGGCATCATGGAAGAGGAGTTGTTTGGGCTGAGAATTTAGATACATGTAGAATTAGCTGGAAAGAGGTGGGGAGAGGGCAATTTAGGTAGTGCTACTAGCAGGAGAAAAGGCCTGGAGCAAAGGTGGCAGAATGCTCTAGGAAAACTCCAGGAGTCTCACAACACCTAGAGAGAAGGGGTGGTCAAAGTGTGTGGAGCCCTGTGTGCCTTGGGAGCTCTGCAGTTCTCCCAGGATGGGACATGATCAGATTTGCATGTTGCAGAGGTCCCATTGGCATATGGGAGGAAGATGGATATAGACTCCCCTTAGGCAGTAATCCATGGGAAAGGAGGTTACAGCCTGCCTCAAAGGCAAGAGAGGAGGGGAAATGAAAGAGATGCTAAGGAGAGGCAGCTCCCTAACATAAGAAGACAAAGGAGGAGGGCACATAAGGAGGAATCTAGGGCTACCGCTGGGGTTTCTGACTTATGTAATGAAACAGATAATGGGGTCACTCCCAAGGCAGAGAACACAAGTGAAGAAGTGGGTTTGGGAGGAGAGAGGATGAGTTTGGTTTGAACATGCTGGGTTTGAGGTGCAAGAGGAACACAGGTAGAGAAGTTCAAAAGGCAGCTAGATGGAAATGCATGTCGTGTCTGGAGCTTGGGAGAGAAGCCTGGGCTGAGGTATTGATCTGGGAATCATCAATATATATGCAGTAATTGAAGTGATGGGTGTGAATGAGGCTGTCCAGGAAGAGGCAGTAGAATTGAAAACAGATACCTCCAAGAAGAGAGTATTGGAGAGAGAGACCTCACTAAAGGGGTGAGTAGAAGTGGAGCAACTCAGTGGGGGTGAGAACAGAGATGAGGAAACCAGGAGTGGCCACAAAGAAGTGAGCAAAGCCATCAGCAAAGTCACATGTTGCCAAGAATCCAAGTAACTGAAGGATTGGCTCTGGCAATATGGAGGGAATGGGGAGATAAGAAGACCAGTCCCAGGTTACCAGGGAGTAGAAACCACGCAGCTGTGGTAAAGGAATGGATGGTGGCTGGGGCAGGGGTTCAGGTGAGAAGTTTTTATTTTTTAAATTGTTTTGTACTGGGAATTGAACCCAGGGGTACTTAACCACTGAACCACATCCCCAGCCTTTCTTCTTCCTTTTTTTTTTTTTTAATTTTGAGATAGAGTGTCACTAAGTTGTTTACACTTAGTTGTTGCTAAGTTGTTGAGGCTTGCTTTGAACTTGTGATCCTCCTGCCTGGGCCTCCCCCATCTCTGGGATTACAGACATGTACCACCACACCTGGCAGAAGTACAGGGCAGGGATGATGGTACAGGGCAGGGAGAGACAGAATATAGCTCAGACTGTGAGGCTTGACAGAGGATTCCTTTCAGAGAACATGTCTGCAGAACGCTTCTCCATAGGAAGAGAAGAACTGTGAGAGTCTGAAGCACAAGAGAGGAGTTAATATTGATAGCATGGTCCCTGGGGGACAGATGGATTCCAAAGCCCAGAGGAAGGAACTGCATAAGAAGAAGGGATACTCTCCCACCAAGACAGGAGGGGTGGGAGGAAAAAGAGGCAGAAGAGAAGTTTGAAGATGACAGGAAAAGCCTTGATTCTATTAGAGCTTGAAGGCAAGATCATAGGAGGGTTGGAGAAGGATTTGAGGAGAAAGACAAAGAATGGAATAGCTGGCAAGGATTTGGGGGTTAGGGCCAGATAAAGATGGGATATGTGGAAGACTTGCTGGGTGAACCCAAAGGCCCACCTAAGGCTGAAGACCACAAATCTGTAGGAATTCAAGTCTACATGACTGTATAATTTTCTCCAACAATTTTTTTTTGGGGGGCGGGGACCAGGGATTGAACTCAGGGGCACTCAGCCACTGAGCCACATCCCCAGCCCTATTTTGTATTTTATTTAGAGACAGGGTCTCACTGAGTTGCTTAGTGCCGTGACCTTGCTGAGGCTGGCTTTGAACTTGTGATACTCCTGCCTCAGCCTCCCAAGTGCTGGGATTACAGGCGTGCGCCACCACGCCCAGCTCTCCAACAATTTTTGAGAGTTTAAAATGAAGAGTGTAGACACACAATGGCTGGCCTTTTGGGGTGGGGGTTTGGCAAGGCAAGGTACTATGAAAGGCTCAGGAGAGCTGAGGGTGATAAAGGCTGAGTGACTAGCAAGTTGGACCATGGCTTCAAAGCTGAATGGGAAAGGAATAAAAGTCAGAAAAAGATTGATAGAATAGAGAGAATGGAGTGGGATCCAGAAATGAGAGGTCTTGATGGCATCAAAAAGCAGTTGTCCTAAGAGGAAGAGAGGAGTAAGACCCATAGGTAGGAGGCTATAGTCAGAGAAGCCATGCTAGCATTTAAGATTTTGGAGGTGGAGCATTTCCAGGGATGGCAAGCTGCTGGGTGTAGCCATGAGTGGGAGACTAGAATGGAGGTCAAGGGCCAGTGAGGGGGAATGGAAGAAAGGGAGTGGGGATGGGAATAGGAAATACAGTAGAATGAATCAAACATAACTTTCCTATGTTCTTACATGAATGAATACACCACCAGTGAAACTCCACATCATGTACAACCATAGGAATGGGATCCTAATTAGAGTAAGTTATACTCCATGTACATATAATATATCAAAATATACTCTCCTGTCATGTATATCTAAAAAGAACAAATTAAAAAAAAATTTTTTGCAGAGCCAGTGAGAGGAGGGTGCAAGAAGCTCACACAAAGGTCTCCTAGGACACTGGCAGGCCTAAGAATAGAGCAAAGGCTTTTGAGACCTCCATGAATGTGGGTCTGTGACTCAGGGGTCAAGGGAGGGTGCATCTGGGGAACACCTTGGCATCACTGTGGGGTGTCCTGCCCATCCTTCAGGGTATCCTTCTTTTCAGGGAAGCCTCCTAAGGTCTGAGATGCCCTTGGAATAGCGCTGGATGATTGAGGCCAGCACAGAGGAAAGGAGGGTTCCTCTGTTCAAGGAGCCCTTTGGCTGCCTGAGGAACTATCCCTGGGGATCAAGGAGACAGTCCTGAATGACAGAGAGACACCCCTGTGCAGTTATGAATTTACCAATCTAGGCTGCCAAGGGGCCCAGCAGCTGCACACCACCCCAGCACCAAGGAGGTCTCACCATATCAACCCTGCTCTTAGGAAGGACACTGGCCCCAGTCTCAGACAGTTTCTTAATGCAAGGACCAGATCCATGAAGGCCAAGGTTGAGGGACCTGTGTATTATTACAGCACCCAAAACACCTAATCAGCCACCTGGGAGGCCCTGGCCCTGCTCACTCTTGGATAACTGCTTGGCTCCCAGAGAGTACTCCCCCCAACTTCAGCCTCCAGGGAGGGTACTCCTCTCCAGTTACTACAGACTGCCTTCTCCACTGCTCAGTGTCCCTGTCTTAACCCTGGATGACAGAAACCAGGAGCCTGAGCAAAGGCTAGCCCACTGTCTCCAGAGGAGGAAAGGCAGATGGGTCTGGGAAGGGCAGCTGCTTAGAGGGTTCTGAGTGGGTGAGAGGGGTCTGCAGAGGTTCTGGGAACCTAGGCCTACCCTCTTCTCATCCACCACAATGTAGTTTCGCCCATGTTTCTTTGTCAGGTGTGGGGCCAGGACATCAAAGCGACGGCGGAACTCAGAAAACACCATGTGATCAGGATAACCTGGAGAGAGACAGAAAGCATGGCCCA
>JAJEJO010002181.1:9481-30095 GCA_020662805.1 Glaucomys volans
GGGGGGGGGGAGGGAGAGAGAGAGTGAGAGAGAATATGAATATATTGAAATAAGGCTGCAGGTACTAGAAGCCCATGTTGTGAACTCTAACCAGACATCCAGAATCCCTGTGGCTGAGACTATGCAGAATAAAAAGTGGGGAAACAATTTGGCAGCTTTGATTATGAACTTCTGGAGCCACTTGTGCAACATAATTCAATTGTGGACTTTAATTCCTTTGAATTTTAAGGGGATTTAGTCTGTGACTTTTAAATTCTCCCTGGGAGTTTGAAAAGGAAAGCGGGGAGTGGTTCACATTCAAATTTGAGGTAAGGTACATTGCTGGAATCTTATTATTAAGAATGTTGCTTAAAATGTTTTGATTTTAAATACAGGGCTGGAATCATAGCCAGGGCCATGCACCGGCTAAGTACACACTACCACTGGGCGGCACCCCACTCCAATGACCGGAGGATCTGCAGGTATGTCATCTTAATGTTGCCACTTCACCTCACTTCAGAACATCTCATGTGCTGTATAGGACAAAAGCAGCTAGTGCTGCTGGGCCCAGTGGCACGTGCGTAATCCCAGTGACTCAGAAGGCTGAGGGAAGAGGATGGCATGCTTGAGGTCAGTCTGGGCAACTTAGCCAGACCCTGTTCCAAAATAAAAAATAAAAAGGGCTGGGTATGTAGCTCAGTGGCAGGGGTCTCTGGATTCAGTCCCAATTAAAAAAAAAAAGAAAAAAAGTAGCTAGGCATAATTTGATTTTCAGTCTTGGATTCAGGGTGACCTTGGAGTTTATTTAATCAACACAAAGTTTGGATCTACTCCAGGGCTTTCTGGGGGGAAAATCTAAACTAGTAATCTGAAGTCCCAGGTGGAAATACAGAGAAGCAGTGGTTGGTACTGTGGGAAGAGGGGCTCCAAAAGATGGGAGGACTGTCCTGAGCTGCCACTGATCTGCTCAAAAGGACTGTCACAATCCTGGTGGCCAGTTCCATGGGTTGAGAACAAATGGTCAGAGGGCAAGGCCAGAGCTGCCGGAAGTGCACATGCTTTCCACTGCTCACCCCAGAGTGCTGCCCTCATTGGAGGGGCCCATCTAGCTGCTGCCCTGCCAGGTGTGTAAGTTGTCAAATTTGGGGATTCAGGGAGCTGCCTACTTGGTTCTCACATAAGTGTGGCTTCTAATTCAGCTTCAGTGATAGTGGCAAAGCTCTGATCTCCGATAAAGGAATGCCCCCCTGTGTATGGACTCTGGAGCATGGACTCCTTGTGCCTACTCACTAAATCAAAACCACAGAACAAGACCCACCTGAGTCGAGCTCCATGTCGGCGGGAGAAGCTCCAGAACTGCTTTCCTTTCTCTGCTTCTTTGGGCTCCCAGGGCTGGACTGAGAGGAAGACCGCTTACTGCCGGACCTTGTGCTCGGCTGAAGGAGCAACCACACCGAACACAAGTGAGATGAGGCGCACAGAGTGTTAAACACCAACCTGCACTTAAACATGATGTAGAAACCCAGGCTGGAGCCAAGCCTAGGTAACTGGTGAATCCAGCTATTTTCCTTTTGATCCCTCGGATGACAGGGTTTTAGATACAAACATGATAATGCAATAAAATACTGATTTGTTATAAAATCTCACAGCTCTATGCCACAGATGTTTACAGACCACACCCTTAAAATCTATTTACCGCTTGGAAGTTAGAAGTAAGGTAACTGGCAAACACATCCTTCTGCTGACACGCCTGCATTGGTATGGAACCAAACATCCTCCATTCCTGATGATGAAAACAGAAGGACAAAAATATATTTGGAAAATGCCATCTTTTGAAATTTTGCTCCAAGGAAGTAAAGTGAGGATCTCAAATTATATTTCTGCTTTTTGTGACTCTTTCTTTACTGGAAATTAAGGAAAATAAGTGTGTCAAGTAAAAGGAAGAATAAAACCTGCCTGTAAGATGATTAGGACTAAAGACTGAAAGATTGTCTGACATATAACTGGTTGACCTGAAAAGGTTCTACCTACTTGGGGCAGCTGTAGGCAGCATCTACAGAGCACCTCCTGAGGCCTCTGGGCCCTCGTTTCTCTCCCTCCGTGCACTGCACCGCCAGCAGGACAGATCACTGCTCCTTTCTCCTAACGTACTTACACCAAGTTTTCAATCTTCTGTTCTTTTCCTTTCCAAATAGAGCACAGTACTGTTCATTAAGGATCAACATGGTTCGGGTCGCTCTCAACTCCAATAGCACATTCAGCAGTTCTTCGCCAGAATCACTTTGTGCTCTTGTGAAACACAAACTTGAGCCTCTGAGGCAGTTAAGTCTAAAGGTAGACTCAGGATGTGCGCTGTTACTGAGCACCAGGAATTCTGACAGACTGGCATTTGGACCCATTGCCAGAAGCCGTGAAGGTTTGCATCATACAGTTTAACCTTTAATGAATTACACTGTCCTGTGTAAGTTCATCGTGTGTATCTATTCACTAGACTCTAATTTTAGATCTTTAGCCTCTTCTCTACTGCCTAGTTCCCAAGAACGCTAGGAATGCAGATTTTATTAAAACAACACCACTAGTGGTAGTGGTGTTGTTTTAATAACTATGCCATAATAGTTAATTGTTGAATCTTTTTAAAAAAATATTTCTTAGTTGTAAATGGACACAATATCTTTTTACGTGTTTATAAATATGGTGCTGAGGATTGAACCCAAAGCCTCACACGTGAGGCAAGCACTCTGCCACTGAGCTACAGCCCCAGCCTAAACTGTTGAATCTTGAAACCAAAGATGAAAGTTGAACAAGAGTATGAGAAAACATTCATATACAGAATTGAGAAATTTTGCCATGCAATAAAAAAGATAAGAAAAAGATACAAAAGGGCTGCCAGGTATGGTGGTGCACACCTGTGATCCCAACTAGTCTGGAGGCTAAGGCAAGAGGATTGCAAATTTGAGGCTAGCCTAGGTGAGTACTGAGACCATCTCAAAAAAAAAAAAAAAAAAAGAGGGGGGTTGGGAATCTGGCTGAGTTGTAGAGCACTTGTCTAGCATGTGCAAGGCCCTGTGTTCAATCCCCAGGAACACCAAAAGAAAGAAAAAAATTAAAATTAAAAATAAAAAAATAAAAAAAAAGAAAGAGGGAAAGAAAAAAGCAACAGTAATAAAAAGAGACAGGCAGGCTGGGTATAGTGGTGCTCGCCTATGCCTCCCAGGCCACTGGGATTGCAGGCATGTGCCACCACACCTAGCCTCTTTATTTTTTTGAGAAGGGGCCCTGTACGTTGCCCAGGCTGGGCTTGAATGCTCAGTCAGCTGGGATTATAGGTGAGTGCCACCATGCCAGAAAATATTTAATATTGGGAACAATCTGTTACATAATCATATCACATTCCAAAATAAAAATGATATACTTACATCTGGAATTCCTCTGGGAGTAGATATGTTAAAACCTGGATAGTTTACCAGTTTCGAGAGATCATAAGTGACACTTTTATTCTGTTGTACTTCTCCAACTTCTGATTCTCCATCAGCATCATCTATTATAGACCATCAATAGTGTTAATATTGCGAGGTGCTAATATGTCCCGCCCTATACCAGAAGTATATCTAGAAAATATTTATTTTCACTACTAAAGAATTAGTCTGGGGGCTGGAACTGTGGCTCAGTGGTAGAGCGCTTGCCTGGCATGTGTGAGGCCCTGGGTTCGATTCTCAGCACCACATATAAATAAACAAAATAAAACATCTCTTGACAGCTATAAAAAATTAAAAAAAAAATGTGTCCTATACTAAATATTATTTTAAAAAAATTAGTCTGGGAATTAACTTTAATTAGAATTTTTCTGAACCACTAGAATAGAATTTTTAAGCAATGTGGATATATTACTTTGATAAAAAGAAATATGTAAAATCTTAGAAAATTTATTCTATGGGTTGCTTAAAAGTCTATTTTGCATTAACCTTATGATTTCATTAATGCTGTATTCCAATGTGTTTCATTTAATAAAGACCTACAGCCGGGCATAGCAGCACACGTCTGTAATCCAAGCGACTCGGGAGGCTGAGTCAGGAGGATCGCGAGTTCAAAGCCAGCCTCAGCAACTTAGCGAGGCCCTAAGAAACTCAGTGAAACCCTGTCTCTAAATAAAATACAAAATAGGGCTGGGGATGTGGCTCAGTGGCCGAGTGCCCCTGGGTTCAATCCCTGGTTCAAAAAAAAAAAAAAAAAGACTTACATAGTCTCTACTATATGCCACATATTTAATTTCCAGGTAGTGATTTAAAAATATTACCTCACTTAATTCTCTTTTCCTAAGAGGTATGTACTATTAAAACCACTTTACAGATAAGAGTCAACTTTGAAGAATATTTGTAAGCCATTTTAATTTTGAAAACTACTAAATAAATCAAGCATTTATTTTACTCTCCTGTACTGTCTACCCAAGGCTACCAAATAATTTATAAGGAGAAACTTCCCTTTATTTTTGTTATTTTCACCATTCTTCAGCCCTTTTAATCCCCCACCTACTCCAGTAATGGGGATTGAACTAAGGGGTGTTTTCCCATTGAGCTGCAACTCCAGCCCTTTTTAATTAATTTTTGTGACAAAGTCTCACAAAGTTGCCTACGCGGGCCATGGACTTACATTTTTTTTTTTTTTTCAGCCAGTCAGGTTTATTTATTTATTTTTTGGTACTGGGGATTGAACCCAGGGGCACTCCACCACTGAGCCACATCCCCAGCCCTATTTTTTTGTATTTTATTTAGAGACAGGGTCTCACTGAGTAGCTTAAGCCCTTGCTAAGTTGCTGAGGCTGGCTTTGAACTCGCGATCCTCCTGACTCAGCCTCCCAAGTTGCTTGGGGTTACAGGCGTGCGCCACCGCGCCCGGCCAGTCAGGTTTATAGATTGCTACACAACATAACCCAAACACAGGAGCAATGCTGCACAACCTAGAAACTCACAGCTAGCTCTATACAACAGAAATTCAAACTACAAAGACGAGCTGTGTTCAGCAAATACGAAGGGTAGTCTCAGGCTGCGCTCAATGTTCCCAGAGTCTGGACAACAACAGAGCAAGGGCTTAGATCTCGCTGGTCTCCTCCTCCTCCGATCTCTGTGAAGCAGTTTTCCCGTTGGGGCTCTCCAGCCTCCATGGACTTATATTTTTACTGCTTCAGCCTACTGGGTAGCTAAAATTTCAGGCATGTGCCATGGAATCTGGCTGGTTTTTTTAAATTAAAGAATCACAACAAAATGTGATAGCAATGGCTGGCCTATTTAATTTGTGCTGAATAATTAAAAAATATGATAAACCAGGCATGGTGGTGCACGCCTATAATCCCAGCTATTTGGGAGGCTAAAGTAGGAGGACTACAAGTTGGAGGTTAGCTTGGGCCACTTAATGAGATCCTGTCTCAAAATAAAAACATAGGCTAGGTGTGGTAGCATTTACCTATAATCCCAATGGCTCAGGAGTCTAAGGCAGGAGGATTGAGAGTTCAAAGCCAGCCTCAGCAATTTAGTGAGGACCTAAAGCAACCTAAAGCAACTAAAGCAACTGTCTCTAAATAAAATATAAAAATGGGCTATAGATGTGGCCCAGTGGTTAAGTGCCCCTAGATTCAACTCTTGTACCAAAATAGATAGATAAATAGATAAAATAAAAAATATAAATATGGATAAAAAATAAAAACAAAAAGAGCTGGGGACATAGCTCAGTGGTAGAACACTTGCCTAGCATGTGTAAGGCCTGGGTTCAATCCCCAGTACCATAAAAAAAACAAAATAAGCTGACTTATCTAACCTAACATACTGTACCTTTTCCATCATAGAGTGCAAGTCCTGAATTCTCCAATTCAGCTTCTTTGAGCCACCCTGGTGGGTATCCTAGTTGGCGCATCCGATAGATAAAAGGGGGAAGACTCTTGTCTGTCACACCGAGTGCATCTTGAAGTTCCTCACTAAATAAAAAAAGGAAACAATACTGAATTCTTGCTTGCACGAAAACATATAAAGTTCTAAAAGTTTTAAAACATTTCTTATAGTACACAGTGTGGAGCATGGTGCCTAATAAGCACATAGTTAACATTATATAACTGTTTTTGAGTGAATTGATGTATTGTTCCATAGACCTTGCTAGGGCATCCTAAAGATTTTCCTGAAGAGGCACAGAATGTTCTGAACACTAAGGAAGTAAAGGTGACATCCATGGTAAAATGACACTAGTACCTAATAACTCCTGGCTTGAATCTGCCAAATCTTTCTTCCACTTCTTCAGCATGGTATCGCTGCTGAAAATTCTGATTGTTTGCCTCACCACAGGCATCCATATATTCTTTTCTCTTTTCATTTATTCGAGCAGCATTTCGGGGCTAAATCATAATATTTGAAAAAAATGGTATCAAGCAATTTAGAAACATTTCAGAAATTAAATAATCAGATTTTCTTTTAAGGTAAAGTAAAACAGATTGTTTTAGTTTCAAGGTATAAAACAAGTCTAAAAGAGGGTGCATATATTTCTGAAAGGTAAGCAAAGAGAAGCAATCACTTATTTATTACCTCAGTGTTATCAGAACATAAACTCAAACTCTTAAGTATAAGCTGTCTAAAAATTAACTCTCATGACATTTCATTTATTCATATCAAAAAGATTATTGTAATACATAATTTTTTAAAAAAATGTAATGTCTTAAACTATAAAAACCGATTTGAAAAGATTTCAAGTTAAAGAAGAGGAAAGGAACATAGGAAGTTTCCTCACACCACACTGTACCATAAATGTGTAAAATTCATCAGCAAGCTCTGGTTCAGCAACAGTTTTTTATATGAGAGAAATTTACCATTGGGCAATCTTTCATTTGATGTTCTTCAGAACCACAATTGAAACAGTGAGGCTTTGGCCTATTTGGTCAAAAAAAAAAAAAAAAAAAAGTTCTCATAAATAAAAACATAAAAGCAAATCAATGAAATTCTAGATGACAGCAAAGTGTATCAGGGACAAAAACGCAAGTGGATGACAGATGACTATAATCTGCAGTAAAGAGGACACTGGATCTCCCGTACTCAGTGATTTAAACAAACGGCACTGTGCAGTCTTTTAACCAAGAACCGTTCTGTTCCTGACTCATCTATTACCTCTTCCGAGTTTCTTCAGCAGTTAATAACAGAAGAATTGAGTCAAACTGATCATCACGTTTCCTTTAGACAACACGGAAAGAAGGCAAATGGTTCTAAGACTGCGATCACATTGACACCAACAATTACTTCTTTCCACCCTCCCAAGGCACATTATGAATTCCAAGAAACAAATGATCAATTTTAACATTTATTATGTCTACATATTAGAATTCTAGCTGAATCTGTAATTTTCTTTATAGTAAACCAGCAATAAATATTAACTTTTTAAGCTAGAAGAGTTTATGCTTTTTGTATTAAAAAAGAAAAATAATAAAACAAAACAACTCCCCACACAAACCTTTTTGCCTTTACTTGTATTTCTTGCCCTTCTAGAGAAACAATGTGGCTGAAGACTTGCTGGTACCTTTAGTGAATTTTATTAAGGAATAGTTATCATAGTCTGTAAAATTTGGTAAACTTTTTTAAAGGTGAACTTAGTGGCAAGATGCATAAAAGATCTTCATTCACTATGTAGGATACTTGGGTATTTCCCATCCTTCGGTAAGCTGAGGGTTTTCATTTAGTAGCGGTTGCCCCAATTTATCAAGGCAAAAATTAGTAAAATACAGGACACTTCCTACAACCTGCAGAAGACAAGTCAAAAAATATTGCTATTTAAGCAGGAAAAAAAAAAGACATTAAATTATGTAAGACTATGATTAGCTGTTTTTAACAATGTATTTTTGGCTAAAATTATTAGAAATAACTCCCTAGTTAAAAGAGCCAGATTTTGATGTGCTAAGTAAAAGCTACATCTGAGTTTTTCCTCTGTATTAGATTACTACTATCAACTACACTCTTCTCAAACAAAAAATAAGAATCTTGACTCTCATATGTCCCTCCAGTACCCCATTTCTTTGCAGCAAGACCCTTCAGACCCTGTTATTTATTGTTTCCATTTCTTTTGTTCCCACTCTTTTCTTTCTCCTCCAAGTTTGTGGAGAAATTTCATTCACACAAGTTGAAAAAAACAGTACCATGATTACTCATGTACCCTTCACCAAGATTCAATAGTGGTTAATAGTCTGACATTTTTCTGTCTCTCTTTATACACACACACACACACACACACACACTATAACTCAGCCGTCTGAAAGTAACTTGCAGGCATGATGACACTTCATTCCTAAATACTTTAAAAAAAAATTTTTTTTAGATGACAGTATTTTTATTTATTTATTTATTTATTTAATGTGGTGCTGAGGATGGAACCCAGTGCCTCATGTGTGCTAGGCAAAGGCGCTGCCACAGAGCCACAACCCAAGTCCCCTAAATACTTTCAGTATGAGCATTCTAAGAGTAAGAATGTTTTCCTACAAACCCCAATACCTGTTACACCTAAAACAACTAACTCCCTAGTGTCATCTAGGCATCTAGGCACTGGGTTCGACTCTCAGCATCACATATAAATAAATGAATAAAATAAAGGTCTACCCAGATATTGAACCAAACCCAGTGCATCACACATGCTAGGCAAATGCTCTATCATTGAGCCACAAACCCAGCCCCTAAAAAAAAAAAAAAAAAAAAGAGAGTTGGCACAGCTGATTTCTTCCTCTCAGAAGCATTTCCCTCCTGTGGTTTCCAGGATACCACTCTCTTAGTTCTCTTCCTACCTTGTGACCAAGCCTGGGTCTTTGCTAGATTCCCCTCTCCACCTTCTATATGCTGGAGAGCCAAATGACCAGTCCTTGGTCTTTTCTTCTACTCTCATGCCCAAGGGTAACTCATTCAAACCCAGGGTGTGAGATATAATTTATATAGTGACAATTCCCAAAGGTAAGTCCTGATCCTTTCTGCCAATGCTGTACATGCAAGAGTCAACCTGACAACTCTCCCTGAACATGTAAGGGGCTTCTCAAACTCAACTATCTCAACTGTACTGGATTCTCAATTCCTTCCAAACCTGCTTCTCTCCTCTGCTCTTCTCTATCCAGCTGTTCAGACCAAAGACCCGAGTCATTCTGACTATTCTCTTGGTCTCATATTCTACATCCAATTAATCAACACATTTGATCAGCTCTACTTTCCAAGTATATCCAGGTTCTATTCACACCCCATCACCATTTCTATCACCTTGGTTCAGCCACCATTTTCCCTCACCTGAAATAAACACAACAGCTCCATAACTGGTTTTCAGCTTCTACGTATAACCAGCTACCAATTATTTTCCATACAGAACCCAGATCTTTTAAAAATTCAGGTCATGGCATATCACATTTGTACTTAAAACTCTTGATGGTTTCTCATCTTTTTCAGAGTAAAACCCAAAGTCCTCACTATAGCCTATAAGGCAATATATAAAGATTCTGGTGGTGCACACCTGTAATCCCAACTTGTGAGGCTGAGGCAGGAGGATGCAAGTTCAAGGCCAGTCTAAGCAATTTAGCAAGGACCTGAGCAACTTAGCAAGATCCCGTCTTTAAATAAAATAGAAAAACGGCTTAAGATGTGACTCAGTGGTTAAGGACCCCTGGGTTCAATCCCAGATGCCAAAAAAAAAAAAAAAAAAAAAATTCTGATCACATGCTCTGGAGTCCAAAGGGCTGGATTCAATGTCTGGTTCTCTCTCTAAAAAGTGGGAATAGCCGGGTGCGGTGGCCCACGCCTGTAATTCCCACATTTGGGAGGCTGAGGCAGGAGGATAGCGAGTTCAAAGCCAGTCTCAGCAACTTAGCGAGGCCCTAAGCAACTCAGTGAGACCCAGTGAGACCCCGAGTGTCCCTGAGTTCAATCCCTGGTTCCAAAAAAAAAAAAAAAGTCATGCTGGGGGTATAGCTCATTGGTCACTACATGAGGCTCTGGGTTGAATCTCCAGTGCCAGAAAAAAAGTGAATTCTGCCCCATGTCTGTAATCCCAGATGCTCGGAAGCCGAGGTAGGAGAAGCATGAGTTCCAGGCCAGCCTGAACAATTTAGAAAGACCCTGATTCAAAATAAAAAACAGTAAAAGGGTTGGGGATATAGCTCAGTGGTAGAGCAAGCCTGGGTTCAATTCCCAGTACCAAGAAAGAAAAAAAAAAAAAAAAAAAAAAAACAAGAATTCCACCTACAGGCCAAAGCTGGAGCTCCATGATAGAATATATTATGAGTGGCAGGCCCTGTGTTTGATCCCCCACTTGGAATGTTTAAAAAATTAAATTCCCGTGTTATTGGAGTCAAATAAAGAGTGGGATGTTATCAGAAAACTCTAAAGAAAGATTTCTGAACTGAACTGGTTAACTTTTCAGTTCCCTTCCAAACTTTAAGGTTCTGCGATTTAAAGTAACATTCTAGAAACTGGAACTTTTGCATATTTATTCATTTAGTTCTTTAAAAAGTAGCAAGAAGCCGGGCGTTGTGGCGCACACCTGTAATCCAAGCAACTTGGGAGGCTGAGATAGGAGGATCATGAGTTCAAAGCCAGCCTCAGCAACTTAGTGAGGCCCTTAGCTACTCAGTGAGACCCTGTCTCTAAATAAAATACAAAATAGGGCTGGGGATGCGGCTCAGTGGCCGAGTGTCCCTGAGTTCAATCCCTGGTTCCAAAAAAAAAAAAAAAAAATTAGCAAGAAATATTTACTGAATGCTGCTTTGTGCCAGGAATCGTTCTAGGGTCCAGGCTCACAGCAGTGAAAAAAGGGTAAAGTCCTGGCTCTTACTGAATTCAGTTCTAGTGAAAGAAAACAAGGCTCTCAAGAAAAATAAAACAGGGCAAAGAATGAGAGACTGTGGGGTAGGTGCTTTGTATGAGTAGTTGGTGACAGCCTCTCTGAGTCAAGACCTGGATGAGCTAAAGGAGTGGGGCTGAGGCTGCAGTTTGATTAAGAATATGTCAGACATGGGCTGGGGTTATGGCTCAGCAGTAGCATGACTGGGGCTCTGTGTTCGATCCGCAGTACCACATAAAAATTAAAATAAATAAATAAATAAATAAATAAAATAAAAGAATATGTCAGACAGTAAGAAGAGGAAGCACAGAGACAGAAATCAACTAACACTCATATTGCTTACTGTGTCCCAGATGTTGGAATAAGTTATGAGCTCATTACAGGTGTTATTCATGAAGGTTATTATTATTCCCACTTCTTTTTTGTGTGGGAAGGGGGTACTGGGGATTGAACCCAGGGGCACTCCACCACTGAGCCACATCCCCAGCCCTATTTTGTATTTTATTTAGAGACAGGTTCTCACTGAGTTGCTTAGGGCCTCGCTAAGTTGCTGAGGCTGGCTCTGAACTCGTGATCCTTCTGCCTCAGCCTCTACAGGCGTGTGCCACCACACCCGGCTAGCTTTTTTTTAGTTGTACACATATTTTATGTATTTTTATGTGGTGCTGAGGATTGAAACCAGTGCTATGCATTTGCTAGGCGAGGCTCCACTGGCTGAGCCACAACCCTACCCCAAGGACTAGATTTTTTTTTTAGATGTTGATAGACCTTTATTTTATTCATTTATTTATACATGGTGCTGAGAATCAAACCTAGGGCCTCACACATGCTAGGCAAGCGCTCTACCACTGAGCCACAACCCTACCCCAAGGATTAAATTTTTTTTTTTTTTTTGTGGTGCTGGGGATTGAACTCAGGGCCTTGTGCATGTGAGGCAAGCACTCTAGCAATTGAGCTATACCCCCAGACCCTAAAGACTAGATTTTATATCAACTTTCACACCTGTTAAACCTCTATTTTCACCCACTAGTTGAGTCTGTCAATATTTAAAATTTCAAATCTGCCATTTGTTATGTTAGCTCTCCATCTCTCTCTGTTTCATTTCTCTACAAATCCAACAGGCATGTTTCCTACATCTTAGTCCTTGAAAATATATGGAGAGGTTGGTTAGGACAAAAACAATGTCCTCTAAAGCATGTCTATTGTGCCTTCAGGTCACAACATGATAGTTATTAAAAGGCAAACAACAGTATTTAGAGGTTGAATTCTACAGTATTATTTGTAACAAAATAATGCTGTGATCATATGAAGACATGATTCTACCAATTTATCATTTCAGTGACACCCAGTTAACACAGGATAGGAAACACATCTTGCGGAACAAAAAAACTGAAACTTACACTAAAAGCTTCCTTGCTGTTTTTAATGGCACAGGATTCTTCAGCCTTATGGTCCTCTTCTAACACAATACTAGATGGCTAGGACAAGCAGAAACATATATTACAAAGCAGTAACCAATTTTCAACAACTTTAAAGGTCAAATACGCATCTTAAAGCTTCATAAAATTTTGCATTTGCCATGGTAATAGAGTTTAGAAGGTAAGTGAGCAATGTTTATGAAAGAAATTTCCCAAGTGGGGGAAAAAAGAAAAAGAGCTTCTTCTGAAACATTTATGTTAATCAATGTAACTTATGAAACTTTCTGTAAGGTGCCAAGGTGGATTTCATCTTGAAAAACAATAAATCAAGTTGGACAGAGTATACAGTTTTATATTACTTGTCAATACTGATAATATATCCCCCACAGACTTAAGCAACTACATAATTCTTAAGTATTCTAAATAGGGTCAGGGATGTAGTTCAGTGGTAGAGTGCTTGCCTAGCATGCATAAGGCCCTGGGTTCAATCCCCAGCACAGGGGGGGAAAAACAGCATAGTTTGAATTAGTAAATGTTATCTTTAAAAACTGTATATGTATAAAGCCAGGCCTGGTGGCACACACCTATAATCCCAGTGCCTAAGGAAGCTGAGAGGAGGATGGTAAGTTGTAGGTCAGCCCTGGCATCTTAGTGAGACTATGGCTCAAAATTAAAACAAAAGAACTGGGGATGCAACTCAGCAAAAAAGCAGCCCTGGATTCAATCCACACTAATAAAACACAACAAAACAACCATATATGAAACTGGGCATGGTTGTTCATGCTTGTAATCCTAGCAATTTAGGAGGCTGAGGTAGGAGGATCCCCAGTTCAAGGCCAGCCTGAGCAACTTAGTAAGACCGTATCTCAAAATAAAAAATAAATAAAAAGTGCTGGGGATGTAGCTCAGTGGTAAAACACCACTGGGTTCAATGCCCAGTATCACAAAAACTAAAAAAACATGGAAACCTATATGAGCCAGGTGTAGTGATGAAACATGTATTCCTAGCTACTGGGGAGACTGAGGCAGGAGGATCACAAATTCAAGGCCAGCCTGGGCAATTTAGCCAGACCCTATCCCCCCCCACCCCCCCAAAAAAACAACAACAAAATTAAAAGGGCTGGGGATATAGCTGAGTGGTAAAGTGTCCTGGGTTCAAACCCTAGTACCACAATTAATCTATCAATTAATCAAATAAACATTCTGTATGATATATTAAAAATAAAGATGATAAGTAAATCTTAATTAATCAGAACAATTTATTCTCCAACCCCTGATTAAGATCTTACATAATCTTATATGAGAGATTCTATTTATCTTAAATTTTAATTTGGGGCTGGGGTTGTGGCTCAGTGGTAGAGCGTTTGCCTAGCATGCATGAGGCACTGGGTTTGATCCTCAGCACCACGTAAAAATAGAGCTACTGTGTCCATCTACAACTAAAAAGAAAATTTACCACTGAGCTACATCCCCAGCCCCTTCAGTCTTTGTTCTTTATTATATCTAATTATTTCTATTATTTATTTATCTTTTGGTACTGGGGATTAAACCTAGGGGTGCTTTTACCACTGAGCTACATCCCCATTCCTCTTTATTTTGAGACACGATCTTGTGAAGTTGTCGAGGATCTCACTAAGAGGTTGAAGCTGGGCCTTGAACTTGTCATCTTCCTGCTTTAGGCTCCTGAGTCACTGGGATTACAGGTATGTGCCACCATACACAGCTAAAATCCATCTTTTATAAACCCCAGAAATTAATTTTTTTTTGGTTTGAAATTAGCATGCTGCTCAAGACTATGTATCTAAGTCAGGAAACAGAGAAATAACCCTCCTAGGTGTAGCCAGATCTTAATCTGATCACTCTGAGCAAAGGGGCCACATCCAAAAGATAGCCAGGTGGCTGCCTTGGTCAGCTCTGGAGAAGGAAGCTGGTGGAAGGATGGAAGGTGAACAGGCAATCTTAACAGTCATTTTGGTTTGGGTTCAAGAAGATCCCCATGGTTTAATAATTGGCAGTGAAAAACATAACCTACTTATCTTAAAGTCTCTTAAATTTGAAGTACCTGGGGCAAAAGATTAAAAGAAGTCTTTTCCACATCATTTTTCTGCTGTTCCTCAAATCTTTTTACTAAATTTGAAACAAATTCCTCTATTTCTTGATGATATTGCCTGTGTAAGAGGACAAAATGGTCAGAACCCAGAATAAAACATTTAATAGATTGAAATTTTATGCATTATTTATTAGAAGATGTCGTCTCTTAATTTTGTTGTTTTTTTCAGAGGTTTATCAAATCACTGACTCTTTGTAACACTCAGGAACCTCCTCCCTAGGAAAAATATACATTGTTGCCAAGTTAACCAGAAAACCTAATCTAACACTTGGCATAGAAGAGCACTTAACAGTTGTGTATTGATGGCTTTTATTTATAAATTCTATATGCTTAACTTCTGAATAGACCCCACACATAAATGGTTCAAAATTCAAAGAAGTAAAAGGATTACATAATGAAAATCTCCCTTCCTGTTTCCTAGTCACCTAATTCTGCAACACAAAGATAATGCATTCAGTTTTTCCATATCCTCCTCCCAGAAATTCTTTATGCACATATAAGGAACCACTCATGTAAAAATGAAACTGGAAAAAAATAATAAAACCAAAAACATTACAGGAAAAATATACTATTTTCTCTGTTCCTCTGGGTCAAGAACTACACTCATCAAATATTCTGTAATATTCCGTAGAGGAGATGTCAAAGGAGCCTAAGTCTTATTACACAGCAATTGGGCAGTCCCACTGTCTCAGACTCAGCTTCTTTTTCACAAGTGTGACCTTTCAGGACTTTTCTAGCTATACCATCTTACGATTTCTGCAGGGAAAATGACAGGTGAATAGCGTAAAGCTAAGTCTGTCAGGAGCTAGAGCAGATGCTGTTTCTTATCTGAAGGGGCAACGGTGCTATAGGCCAGCTCCACCTAGCACCTTCCTGCGGCTGCCGCATTCACCACCCAGCTTCCTTCCCGACTCTCAGAGCCTTGGCTTCCACTTCCACTGAGATGAAGTAGGTTATGGGCCTGGCACGTGTTTCCCTTATCTTCTTTACCATGACCAGACTTGGGAGGGGGTAAGGAACTGTCTGAAATGCCTACGACCAAGCTCTGAGGAAGGGACAGGGCAAGGCCTCAAACCACTTCGGAACACTCTAGCAAGCACTGTAGGAATGCTCTGAGTTACCCAAACTCCAGCATGCTGGAAGGCTTGCACAGGTCTAGTTTTGCTATTAAAGAAAAATATCATGTGGGAGGCTTTGACGGTCAGATACCTGATGGAAAATTCAGTTATCTGGTTCTTGGAGAAAAATGACTAACATTATTATCATTGCGATAGTGATGGTGCTCATTCTTACTAGAAGCTATTTATTGGGCTCTTATAGGTGCTCTTTTTAGCTACCTAAGAGGAAACAATATTAGTATATCCTTTAACAATGAGGAAACAAAGGACACAGAAAGGTGACATGACCTGCCTAGGTTCACAAATGTGTTCAAATTCAAAATCAGGTCAGTATGACTCCCATGGCCTTGCTTTTAATCATTATTTTAAACATTTTAACTGTAGGAGCATTTTAAGTAAAATAATAAATTCAATGTAAATACAAACAAAAACAGTATACTTAGAGAAGACATTAATACAGATTTAGGGAAAAGAAAATTACTTACTTTGAAATAGCATTGTTCATAAATAGTATTTGTAATAAAGGTCCATCTAACTTAGTATTGTTCACCAATATTCCACTAAAACAGAAGTTAAAATATATTCTTAGACAATGTTCAAGTGCAATTTACATATGCATAACAGTTTTTAATAATTCTTAACTACTAAATATAAGTAGGATCAAGAACCACTAAGAAATTCAGTTTTCTCAAGAAAAATCTAGGTTTTTACAGATTATATCTATTTTAATGATTCTACACAGAAGTATCCCTTATGCAACATTTAAAAAAAATGTCTCATAAAAAAGTTAGAACCACAGTTAATTTTTCACATCTTTTCTTTTATGGGTGTTGGGGATCAAACCCAGGACATCAACCCCAGTCCAATCTTTAAATTTTTAACCAAAAAGTTTCCTTTCTTAAGGGCTATTTTCTTTACAAATTAAGGGAAGGAAAGGATAAATCAACAGGTAAAAAGAATATATTTCTAGGGCAGCATATGCCTGTAATCCCAGCAGCTCAGGAGGTCGAGGCAGGAGGCTCTCAAGTTCAAGGCCCTTTCTCCAAAAAAAAAAAAAAAGGGCTGGAATGTGGCTTAGTGGTACAGTACGCCTGGGTTCTATTCCTAGTCCTGCTTTAAAACAAAAACCCCAAACCCCTTTTTCCTTTTTCTTCTCCTAAAATGTTGTGTCTTGAATATGTTCTATGAACATATTTAAATTATACAAAAATCTTTAGCTAGAGTAATATTATAAAACTTAATTCTAGCCGGGCGCGGTGGCGCACACCTGTAATCCCAGCACTTGGGAGGCTGAGGCAGGAGGATCGCGAGTTCAAAGCCAGCCTCAGCAACTCAGCGAGGCCCTAAGCAACTCAGTGAGACCCTGTCTCTAAATAAAATATAAAAAAATTGGACTGGGGATGTGGCTCAGTGGTGGAGTGCTCCTGGTTTCAATCCCCAAATCAAAAAAACAAAAAAAAAACTTAATTCTAACTTCCCAGAATGTTTTGAATAGGAATAGCTATGTTGATAACTTGCCTCTTCTGAACATTTAGTCAAAATTTTCTGGATTGTGGTTCATGGTACTTTCTCCTAGTCAGTCAGATTAAACGTTTCATGTTCTTATGAGAATTCAGATTTTACCCCCAGGAGTAAATAAAGGACTACTACTCTGATTCCTTTAGGGTATGTTAAATGACAATGATACAAAACTCCTATACCCCTTTTGAAAGAAATTATGATTATAAATTAATATCCAGATAAATAATAAGGGACAATTATGTTGTAATTTCAAGATGTCATACCTTGGTCGAGTTAGAATATTCAATTTTCTTTTAAGTTCTTGATGTTATTACTTGTTAAGGAATCTTAACCCTCATTAAACAGAATCATGCAGATCATAATATTCAACTATCAACACTCTCACATTTGGTATCAGAAAGTTATATTTTGAGGATGACACACTTACTAGCCACCTGTTTGAGGGCAAGGCATTTGGCTTTAAAGCCAAAAATATTTACATCACTTTGAATGTGTATTCTAAGACACAATCCTAAAGTTAAAGAATCTAACAGACTTGGGCTGGGATTGTGGCTCAGTGGTTAAAGAACTTGCCTAGCATACATGAGGCACCGGGTTCAATTCTCAGCACCACAAATAAATAAAAGAATAAAATAAAGGCCTATCAACATCTAAAAAAAAAAAAAAATCTAACAGACTAAACCTAAACCGTTATTGAAACAACATGTCTCTGGCACAAGTTTAAACAGCCAATTAGGAAAATTTTCTAAGTCAAGGTATCATGATATATGGGAAAGCAAATGCAAAGTAAAAAAACTGTTTACGACTAAATAATCTAGGATGGAATTAATGGATGTCCACATTTTGAAATCTTTCATAATAAAACGTAAAAGAAAGCAGTATCATGCAAAAAAAAAAAAAATCAGACTTCAAGTCTTAAAAGCTGACATACCTACCATATTCAAGCCTCCTTGTAAATTTTAAAAGGAAAACTATCTGAATCAAAATTATCTATACATAGTTTTTAAAACTCTAATAATGTAAACAAACACACTAGCAAATCCAGAATTTGTAATCATGTAACTAAAGCCAAACGGAAACTTATCTAGCACGTTTTCTCCCAAAGCAATGAAATGCAACCTAGCTCAAAGTGAAGAGCTCTAAAAATAATTCTCAATCTTAATTAAACAAGCAATAACCACTTCTCTTTGCACGATCTGATTCGTTAAGGCCCCCAACTCTGCATCCTAGGACCACTAGCTTTGGCCCCGCCATAAACACCGATCCAAGGGCTTAGTATTCGGTATCTCCTAACATACTACATAATACGACTGCATCAATTTGAGCTTGTCTGCAAAGAATGAAATAGGGTCATGATGTCAATCAGAAATAGAAGTGGGGACCAGTCTAAAATCACCCTAAAAACAGAACCCAGTTGCGTCTGCAGGAATGGACTCGTCCGGAGACCGGTTCCCAGCTAGCGAGGTTTGCGCGGAGGCCCGGGGCAGCTTGCGCAACTCCCGCCCACCCACCCGCGCGGGCAGCCAAGGCTTGGAATCCCGGCCACGGTGGAATTTCCGCCGCGCCCGCGCCCGCGCCAGCTCGGACCCGCGCCCGCGGTGACAGGGCCCGGCCAGCCGGAAGGATATTCTCGGCGCGGAGCTGCTCGATGGTCTCCTCGCACTGCCGAAGCCGCTCCCGCAGCGCCTCGTCGCCAACCCCGTTCTCGTCCTCCCGGTCGCCGTCTTCGTCCTTGAAGCGGGTGTGAACGGGCTTGGGAATCGACTCCTCCGGGGGATCGAAAGCCTCGAACAGCTCTAGGTCGCCAAAATCCACCTCCGCCGCCATCTTGGGTTGTGGGAAAGATTCGAGAAGAGGCGGAGCGGGCCGCCGCGGTTGGGGGCGAAGGTTGTAGGGCGGCACCGCTTTCCAGGCTCGGGGCGCGAGGAGACAGCGGGTAGGGTTTTCTACACACGCCGGCCGCCGAAACTGCACCTGGGGCGGGGCCGGCCCCCGAGAGACTACAGCTCCCAGAATGCAACGGCGCCGCCCAAACCCACTTCCGAGCTCGCCCGGGAGCGTGGCATGCCGGGACTTGTGGTTTCTAAGCGACTCTTAACTCATTGTTTGCATTGCATACTGGGATTGATTCTTTCTGAAACGAAGAAAGCCTGCCTGGATCAGAATGCGTTAAAACAATATGGATTGGCCCTGTTTGGCCCTTAGGCTCAAGAATCAGAGCCCGACGGATTCTGGTGTGCGTGCTAAACAGCAACAAGAAAACTCTAGCCTTAGTCAAGCTAGTTTATTGGGCTCGTTTCCTTTATTATGTAAAATGAGCTAGATTATTAGACTATTTTAGATTTTTTTATGAGGCCTTCTATGGTTTCTCTGGATTAATCATACTTACATTCAAAACATATTAGAGACTTCTCCTCTAGGACTTGATGCAAGAGTGAGCAAAATATATCTGTATTCTCATGAAGCCTACAGTAAAGCACAAGAACCTACAATCCAAAAACCTCCATAGTTACAGATGTTTGTGTTCTGGAGTGGGGCTGTATTCTGCACAATGTGAACAACACCAGGCATGGTGGAGCTCGCCTCTAATCTCAGGGACTCCGGAGTCTGAAGTAGGAGTATTGCAAGTTCAAAGTCAGTCTCAGCAATTTAGTGAGGCACAAAGCAATTTAGCAAGGCCCTGTCTCAAAATAAAAAATACCCAAGAGCTGGGGATGTCGCTCAGTGTTTAAGCATCCCTGGGCCAACCCCTGCTACACAAAACAAAACAAAAAAACAAAAGAAAACCTCAGTAAAGTGTGAATCAGTGAAGTGAGATTTTAACTGAAATGTGTTGGATTAAAAGCACAAAGGAGGTGGTGAGAGCATGGAGAATGAAATGAAGAGCCTCCTAGGCTTTCATTTTTCTTTGTGTAATAAAAGGGTGGAACATCATGAGGATGGGACAGGTTCCTTTTTCTACCCACCAGTTGGGAAATCATTTAAAAGTTTTAAACAGGTTATGCATTTGTGAGTCACCAAGTTTTCATTTTGATAAGGTGGTGCTGAGTGAAGGGTAGAACATTTGGACATGAAGCAAGAATAAAATTCTGAGTCTAGTGACGAATTGATTTTTTAGTAATTTATTGGGGGGCTGGGAATGTAGTATCAATGGAGCCCTTGCCTAGCATGCACAAAGTATTGAGTTCAATTCCCCAGCACAAGAAAAATGTAGTAACAATAGTAGTGGAGAGAATTAGCTAGATATTTCTTTTCTTGGTACTGGAGGTTGAACCTAGGGGTGCTTAACCCCTGAGCTACATCCCCAGATCATTTTTAAATATTAGTCTTGCTAAATTGCTTAGACCCTTTCTTAAGTTGCTGAGGCTGATTTTGAACTCACCATCCTCCTGCCTCAGCCTCCCCCGCCGCTGGGATTCACAGGCATGCTCCACCGTGCCTGGCTCAGCTAGATATTTCTAGATAGAGAATACTTAAAAGATAAATCAAAGCCGGGTGTAGTGGCGCACGCCTGTAATCCAAGCGACTTGGGAGGCTGAGTCAGGAGGATCGCGAGTTCAAAGCCAGCCTCAGCAACTTAGCAAGGCCCTTAGCAACTCAGTGAGACCCTGTCTCTAAATAAAATACAAAATAGGGCT
>JAJEJO010002181.1:30105-47030 GCA_020662805.1 Glaucomys volans
AGCAACTCAGTGAGACCCTGTCTCTAAATAAAATACAAAATAGGGCTGGGGATGTGGTTCAGTGACCGAGTGTCCCTGAGTTCAATCCCTGGTTCAAAAAAATAAAAATAAATAAAAAAAAAATAAATCAAGGTAACAGACCTCATTAATGTTCAGATATGGGTAGTGATAGACAAGTTGGCATGTAATTTACCTGCCAGGATTCTGATTTGTAGTGGTTGAATAGCAGATCATTTGAAATATAGAACAATGGATGTTAAGTATTGGGAGCAAAAGTCTTAATTCTTAGTTGTTGATAGACCTTTATTTATATGCGGTGCCAAGAATTGAACCCAGTGCCTCACACATGCTGGGTGAGTGCTCTACCACTGAGACACAACCCCAGCCCAAAGGGTTTTTCAGTGGCATACTTGGAAATGAACTCAGTGGTATGTTACCACAGCCTGTGCCATTCCCAGGCCTTAATATTTTGACAGGGGTCTCACCAAGTTGCCCAGGTTCGTCTTAAATATTAGCATGGCCTGCTGGTTTGACTCACCCAGCCACTTCTTTAAATGTCTCCTGTGCAGCTGGGCGTGGTGGCGCACATCTGTAATCCAAGTGACTTGGGAGGCTGAGTCAGGAGGATCGCTGAGTTCAAAGCCAGCCTCAGCAACTTAGCGAGGCCCTAAGCAACTCAGTGAGACCCTGTCTCTAAATAAAATACAAAATAGGGCTGGGGATGTGGCTCAGTGGCCGAGTGTCCCTGAGTTCAATCCCTGGTTCCAAAAAAATAAAAAATAAAAAAAGAAAACCATCAATGTCTCCCACTGTGGATCAATTTCCAAATAGAGTAAAAGGTTTTTGGTGACATAATTGTGAAATTTACCATCACCTACATGCCTCTTTCAAGACCTGCAATAGTATGGGTTGCTACTGGTTACATGCAGCTGTTAAGAACTTGAAATGCATCAGGCTCAATGGTGGTACATCTTTAATCTTAGCTACTTGGGAGGCTGAAATAGGACTCCAAGGCCTGTTTTGAAACAAAATGATGAAAACATGTAACAGTGGTAAAGTACTTCTGGGTTCAAATTGTTTCACAAAAACCAAACCAAAACAAAACCCTTGAAAAGTTGTTCCCAATTGAGGTGTATTAAATGTAATACACATTGAATTTTGAAAGTATGAAAAAGTTCTCATTACTGTTTTTTTTTTTTTTTTTTGGAACCAGGGATTGAACTCAGGGATACTCGGCCACTGAGCCGCGTCCCCAGCCCTATTTTGTATTTTATTTAGAGACAGGGTCTCACTGAATTGCTAAGGGCCTCGCTAAGTTGCTGAGGCTGGCATTGAACTCGCGATCCTCCTGACTCAGCCTCCCAAGTTGCTTGGATTACAGGTGTGCGTCACCACGCCCGGCTATCACTACTGTTTTTTATAATTTGCATGTTGTACTGATTAATTTCATCTTTTAAATGTTCACATTTGGCCAACATTTAAAAAATCACTTAAATATTTCATGGGGCAGTGCTGCAAAAATGAGGACAGGTTTCTCATTCACTATGTATAGCCAGTTCCTATGACATAGGGAACTTTTTTTTTTTTTTAACCCACAATGACTTATGTGGTGACCACTATTGGCCATATACATTTCTCCCCTTAAAGAGCTAGGCAAAAAACTCAGGGCCCTTGCACATGCTAAGTGAGTGTTCTACCGCTGCAGTATGCTCCTAGTCCAGTCATGAACTGAACAGATTCGAAAAGATGGGAGTTTACATTTAAAAATGTATTTAGGGTGACTCCAAAAAGATTCATGGTGTCATTTTCTGAAACAAAACCCCATTTCTCTCAGAATTATTGTGCTGAGAGAAGCTCTCATGAAAATACTTGGAAATCTTATTTAAAGAAAATGAGTGTAGGGCTGGGAGTATAACTCAGTGGTGAGTCTGTGGTTAGCGTGCAAAGCTCAGAGTCCAATACCCAGTGCCAAAAATTTAATATAAGGGCGTCTTATTCCTATAAGCAGTCTTTCTTGTTGTACTGGACAATTTGATGCACTGTGAAGTTTCCCAAGAATTTTTAACTTCCTAAGGAAGTAAAAATAGCATTACTTTGTTGTAATGAAACTGAATTAACTACATGTTTTCCCCTCATCCCCAGATTCATGTCCTGTTCAATTTAGTGACAAAGCTGTTTTCTAATACTTTAGATCAGTTTATGCTGGAAAAGACTTCAAAGGGATAATGAGCAAAGGGCATACAAATGACTTGTTATAAGGCACTTTATTAAAATAAAAGTGCTTACATCCCTTTAATGCATTATTCTATTTCCTGAATAACATGGAATATTTAACAAATACTGTACACCAATTTTTGTCCCTTATAGTAGGAAAAAAACAGTATTTTAATAAATTTGTTTGCTCCTCTTCCTTTTACATTTTTTTGCTCACCATGGTATTGCCTATAGCATATAGTTAACTATATATATATTTTTTTTATAAAAAGGAATTTCTAGCCAGTGTTTTCTAATAGCAATTGCAAAATGCTACAGAAACCATAAATTCAAACAAGAATACCAGGTAACTTAAATTAACACCAGTTTTGAGAAAACCATTTTTATTATCATCACCACCCAGCTTATTTGCTGGATTATGTACCAAATGGTCAGATCTTCTAACGAACATCTACATAACATTTCTTTCATGTTTCAAGAGATGAAAATAACTGTACAAGGTTAAGTACAAAAGTACACAAGACAGTGGACACGAAAAAAATCTACGTATGAGATTTTATCCCACCTGCAGCTTTAATATATTTTTGAAAAGTAGAATTCATGAACTAAAAAATATTGTCTTTCTATAGTCCTGTCAAGTTTAATGGAAGTGGGTTTAACCTGATTACAACACTAACACCAGTATCACTGATCTGATATTTACAAAAATCGTATTTTTCAATAAATTAAAGTCAATGCAACACCCATGCAAGCTAGAATGCTAGCTGTTTGGTGAACAAGGACCTGACATCAGAACAAGAAGTCTATGAAGTCCCAAACTTTAGAAGTGTGATCTTTTTCAAACTGCATCCATTCCTCGCATTGAAGATGTGAAACCCAAACCCATTCCTCTTTGTGTGTGGGTCTGTGATCTTGCCATTTCATACTGAGCATCTAGATTTCTAAATACTTCTTCCTGTTGCTTCAAAGTCTTGTAACTTTCTTCATCAACAGAGCTACATCCAGCTTCATCTTCACTCTAAATAGCAGATATAAAATATTAAAATGCATTTTGAGGGGAATAAGGTGATTCTCTCACTTGACAGGATTGTTAGCTAGTATTTTCAAAGTACATTATTTGACCTCATCTGGCTCCCATCCCTTCATTAACCATTCAAAGTGCAAGGCAATATTCTTTCTGAACATAAGACTGTGGTGGGAATCCAACAAAAATTAAACTGTGTATTAGGATGGGGATTAAAAAAACAAAAAATGGGTACGGTATTGCTCAGTGGGGTAGAGTGGCCCTCAGAGTTCAGCCCCCAGTACCATAAAAGCAAAACAAGCATCAAAATATGTATGACAGTGTATAAATACTACAAAAAGTAAAGTAGAAATTAGGGTTACAAGTACTGTAGGGGTGGTAGTGCTTGCTAGTTTTTAAAAGGGTGGTGGGAAAGTACAATACAAAGGTAATAACCCCAATTTTCTTTTTACAACTTAAGATAAAAAGCTTTCTTGAAACTAAAAATCAAGAGGTCACACCTCACACGGTTAACTACCCACAAATCAATTCTATTTTCCTAGGAAATTCTTCAATTCCTCTAAAAAATCTCATTCCTATTTACCAAGAAAAGCTTGTAATTCCATCTAAGATTTACCTGAGATACAAACTCAGTAGTAAAAAACAAACGAATGTGCTAAATGGAACAATTTATATTGTGAAACAGTAAGGACTATTTACTCAAATTAGAATCTGGACAACATAAAAAGAAAAGCAGAATAATATACTCAGAAATAACATACTGATGAAATAGTTTTAAAGCTGAAAACTAACATTATGATGAAAAGAAGCTAATGTTAATCTTAAATTTTTTTTTTTTTAGTTGTAGATGAACAGAATAACTTTGTTTCTATGCGGTGCAGAGGATCGAATCCAGTGCCTCACACATGCAAGAAGACAACTGCTTCTGCCACTGAGCTACAGCACAGCCCTAATGTGAATCTTAATACGAAGTATAACTCACCTTAATACCCATTAATTTCCTAAATTTGACGTTTTGGTCCTTGTTTCCAAAATTTAATTTCTCCCATATTTCAGCAGACTGGGATTTGTCCTGTTAAGAAACACTACATTTTAGAATATGTGAAACAGAAATACCTTTGATTAGGACATTAACTCCACAACATAATTTTAAAAGAACAGCATTTATGGTTTTCTATTAATGGAATCTAAAATTAAGATTGAAGTAATGAAGCAAAGAAATATAACAAAGTAACTTGTAATATATATGTGTGTATATATATATATTTGTACTAAAGACAACCCGGCCGGGCGCAGTGGCGCACGCCTGTTATCCCAGCGACTTGGGAGGCTGAGGTAGGAGGAGTGCAACTTAGTTGCTGTAAGCAACTCAGTGAGACCCTGTCTCTAAATAAAATACAAAATAGGCCTGGGGATGTGGCTGAGTGTCCCTGAGTTCGATCCCAAGTTCCAAAAAAACAAAAACAAAACAAAACAAAAAAACCCAAAAAGACTGACCCCTAGGCACTTTACTGCTGAGCTATTGGTATAGGCATGTATCACTGTGCTTGGCAGTATCTTATAATATATCTTTAATGAAATACTTAAACCAAGTATAATTTTCTTTTAGAAATGTTATGGTAGTAACCAACTGATTCTCTTTGAAAGCTTTTTTAAGTTTGATCATTCATGTTTTCTATTTCAAGTAATTACTGCAAATAGAAGACAGAGTTCAAACTTGTATTTTTCAATATAAGTTCGTTTCTCTAAGCAACTGCTCATTAGGGATCAAGGGCTGGGGAGCTTACCCCTTCCTTTTTGCCTTGCCAAAGCATCTTCCTTTTTTTCTCTTGTTCAGCAAATTTCATTGGATTCACAGCTGCTGGGTTATAGTAGCTAGGTACAGCTATTCCAGTCTCAGCCAAGGCTTTAGCCTGCAGGGCTGCCATTTGAGCTGCCATAGCTATCTGAGGAGTTACTTGTGTTCCTGATGCCAACAGGGCAGCAACATTGAGAACAGAACCACCAGTGGCTGCAGCTGCTAAAGAGGATATAAGTACGGTTTTTTAAAGACAAACTTTATAATTTAATCAATACATTATTTACATTAAAAAAATTTTCAATCTGTAAAAAACAGGAGGGTTATTTCCAACAAATACAAGGAAAAGTTTACCTTTCAAAACATTATCATTTCAATGTTCAATGGACACAATTCTGTACATCCCTAGTATGTAATTAAACACCATATATTTCCATCTCAGAGGACGGAAAGAACTATGCAAACGGGAAGAAGGTATGATTTCAACGGAAATTAACTGTGGTATTCACAGCCATAATTTTAAAATGTATGGTCATATTTTTGTAAGTATTTTTACCACTATCTCATTTGAAACAAATAACAAACACAGAGCAGGTATTAAGCATATTTAACTGAAGCTAAGGCCATGTCCTAAAAAAGTTATATACCAGGCCTGGTAATTCCACTGTGATAGTGTCAGTCTTTTCTAAAAGGAAAGACACTTCTAATCATCATTTTTGCCAGTCCAGAGTATATAGCCTTGAAAAGTTCTTAAATTACGAACATTGCAGGAACTCAATTATGAGTCTTATTATTATAATTTTTTTATTAGAATCAAAATGGCAGAGCATAACATTTTGGAATATTTAAAAAAGTTTCCGTTTACTAGGAATGTCAAAAATAAAAAATATCTTCTAGACTCAATTTCATGGACATGAACAATAAATCTGATAAACTTCATTCACAGGCAACTTTTATGTCAAGTAAAATATAATACATTATTTCAGGTAAGTTCACCTTCTTAAGTAAGCTCCATTCCCAAACTCTTAATTAGAAGACATTTGTAGGGCTACAAAAATAATATTAGTCATTACTCATTTTTAAAATTATCTACATGGACCAAATGAAAATATATATGCATAAAGGGACTGGGTATGTAGTGTACTGGTACAGCTAGTGCCTAGCATGCAATGAAGTCCTATTCAAGCCCCAGAACCACAAAAAACAACCAAACCCATAAAGAACTTATGAGGTGGGAAAACATTAAAAATGTTTACTGTGTATTGATGGGTAATAGGGAATGACAAGTAATTTTTTCCTATTAGTTTTCGGGAGTGTTAAAATTTATACGAAGAACAAGACAGCACATGTATAATGAATGAAAAAAAATTACCTGCTGCCATTTCTTGTTGTTTTTGTTTTTCAACCATTTCTTTCTCTCGCTGTTCTTGTAATTTCTTTGCCCTTTCCAATCTGCCAAGACAATTAAACACTCAATATAAAATCAGTATGTACCTTTATACATATACAAAGACAAAATACTTAGTAGAACCTTAAATTGATTCAATTATTTAACACTCTCTTCCTACCAAAAGAACATTTTAATATTCCTTTTTTGGTTTACAATATAGGGTCTCATTATGCTGTCCAGGCTGGAACTACAACTCCTGGTCCTCAGTGATCCTCCTTGCCTTAACTTCCTGAGTAGGCAGGATTACTGGCACGTGTCACAATACTTTTTATAAACACTTTTGAATGGAAGGAAGGCTCAAATACTAGAAATTTAATATGCAGTTCCAGCCACCCCAAAAATGGTTAAAAGTTCAAAAAAAATTCTTCAATCTTTGACAGGGCTGATAAAATGCTAGGACAGAATGACAATTCAACCATCCTAACAATGCACTTTATATACAAATACTTTGTCAGTCTTCTAGTAAATACAAATTTAAAAAGCCATAAAAGGGTAAGTAAACTCTGCTATTTACTACAATCTAATAAAATGGGGGAGGGGTATTAGGAAGTTATTTTTAACAGCTAAAGAAATCTGACATATAACAAAGACATAAAGGGGCTGGGGATATCGCTCAGTTGGTAGAGTGCTTGCCTTGCAAGCACAAGGGCATGGATTCAATCCCCAGCACCACCACCAAAAAAGAAAAAAAAAAAAAAAAAAAAAAGGCATTGATATTACAAAATGCATATTCATCCCAAAATAGAAATGAATTCTAATCCACACTTAAATCAGGAATAGTGTTAAATTTATTTCTTATACAGCAAAAGATTAACATTATTTTCATAATCAGTTCCTGAAAGAGAAACCCTTTTTTGTCAGGATTCTTCATTTTACCAATAATAAATCAATGCCAGCCTCCCTCTTTAATGTGGCACAAATAGGCGTGGTTTAGGGAAAAGGTATTTCTTTTGTGGAAACGTGGTTAATAAACAGTGATAGTCTACTGATGTTTTCTTTAACAACTGTTGATATTTATAAAAATTATCTATAATCTTATTCTTTTTTTTACAGAGCACATATGCACAAAACAAACAGCAGAAGACCTGATTTTGTCCTCGAAAACAAGAGCCTCTGATTTGGGTTAACAACAAAATGTAGGTCACAGGTAGAAAAATAGTTCCAAAACAAGTTAAAAACAAAAAAGTTCTCCTCCCCAATCAGCTGACACACTAAAGTTTCTAAAAAGATCTCCCTTCAAGTTTTAAGGTAGCCAAGGAATAAAATTACTCAAATTAGAGGATTTCATGTAATTCTGTCATACCTGAAAGACCACTAGTAATGGCTTTACTTCGGTAAATCAAAAAATGAAAATGTAATAGACTTATGGCATACAAATAAATTTAAGAGTCAAAGGGCTTAAAAATACTTTGTCAGAATTAATGGACCAATCATCATAAATTAGATTTCAGAGTAAATCATTTCTTAATGTCATTGATTTTAGTTTCAGAAAGAAAATATGACTACTATTGGTTCCATCAAAATGGCCATTGCAGGTCTGGAATTAATGCCATTCACTAAGGTGAATGGAATGAAGAAGGGGTGAGCTCACACCTTTGCTGCTGCTGTTCAGCTGGAGTTTCTGCCAGGCTGGGTTCACAGGGCAGCAGCACATCAGGTTACATTGTGATAACTGTATTTTTATAATGAAAAAAAAAAATACAAACTCAATTTCATAAAGAAAAAAAAATAAAGAAAAAAACCAACCCCAAATCCAAAGAACTTAATTTTCTGAATATTTGAAAACCCAAAAACATGTGTTTGGAGCTTAATTCACTTGTCTCATTTGAGGCAGTTCCTTGGAGCATTTTGCAGATTTCAGTCAGTGTTACAGTGTGTGGTCCCTCTTCTTTGAAATAGTAGAAAATTAAAAAATACAATGTTCTCCCCATGTTAGATGGTAATAAATTAGCTTTTAATTACATGTATTATTTGCCACCTTAAGAAAAACTGCAAGTAAAGGTAAAGCCATCTTAGTTAAACAGTCCTTGAAGATGATATAAGACTCAAAAATTTCAAATGCAAACAAATATTTGTCTAAATTTCCTGGAAAAAAATTGGCTTCAGGCATCTCAACCCTCCTAGTTGTACAAGCAAGCAAATTTTTAAGGTGAGAATTAAAAACTAATACAAAGGTATCACAGCACTTATGATTAATTTATCCATATTATGCTGACTTAAAAGAATCATTCTGTCCACACAATTTAGCATCTACTTAAAGGTAGAAAGGGAATTAAAAACAAAAAACAAAACATACATACCTCCTAGCTAACGCTTCTTGTGCATCCATTGCTGTATTTCTGCCTCTGAAGGGAGGTGGACTGGGAGTTCGGCTTAAACTTCTGCTAAATCTTCTTGGTTTTTCAATTCTCTTCTTTCTATCTCTGTAATAAATTCCGTTTCACAAGTCTTATAATAATTTTGTTAGAAAACAAACAAACTGTGTACATGGTTTAATGAAAGTCAATGATACCCTGGGCTTGGTGGTGCACACCTATAAATTCCAGTGATGTGGAAGGGTGAGGCAGGAGGATCTTGACTTCAAAGTCAGCCTCAGGAACTCAGTGAGGCCCTAAGTAACTTGGTGAGATCCCGTTGCCAAATAAAATATATGACTCACTGGTTGAGCTCCTGGGGCTACAAAAAGATTAATAAAGTCAACGATACACCTTCCACAGTTAGCTCAAGTTTCTCATTTATATGGCCCATTTAGTTAATCTGTTTATTATAGCTGCACAAGCTGGAAACTACTCAGCCATTTCTAGTCTTTTTCCAGTACTGGGGACTGAAACGAGGTCCTTGTACATGCTAGGCAAGCAAGCATTCTACCATTAAACCACAACCCCAGTCCTGTTCATTTTTTGAGACAGGGTCTCAAAAGCTTCTCAGGCTGGCCTTGAACTTGTGATCCCCCTGTGTCTCCTGAGTAGCCAGGATTATAGGCTGGCATCACCGCATCCAGCCTTCATCTTTTATTGTAAAGTATACCTACCAAATGCTGCAAGGCTAGCCTTGTATATAATTAATTCACTTTGTAGGTCAATATGTACACAACTGGAAATGAGAGGCCAAACATTTGCAGACTTTACCGGACTGAACCCAGGAGCATTTTACCTCTGAGCTAAATCCAGAGCCCTGACCCCATCTTATAAAAATTGTTATTCTGAGCCAGTGTCTAAGTTGTTGAGGCTGGTTGCCAACTTGGAATCCTCCTGGCTCAGCCTCCCAAGTAGCTGGGATTTTTTTTCTTTCTTTTTTTGTTGGGTTCCGGGGATTGAACTCGGGGGCTCTTGATCACTGAGCCACACCCCCAGCCCTATTTTGTATTTTGTTTAGAGACAGGGTCTCACTGAGTTGCTTAGAGCCTAGCTAAGTTGTTGAGGCTGGCTTTGAACTCTCGATCCTCCTGCTTCAGCCTCCCAAGCTGTTGGGATTATAGGCATGCACCACCATGCCCCGCAAGCAGCTGGGATTATAGGTGTGTTCCACTGTGCCAGGCTCTAATATATTAAACTACAATTAATTTGAGGATGTTTTTAGAAAATCAGTTATCACTAAAACAAAAGAATTACCAAAATGGGAGTCCTGAACTCCCCAAAAAGTTATTAAAAAATTGATTGCCTTGTTTACTTTTGATTCACTATCAGTATTAAAGTTCAAATTAGTATGCAACAGACCAAAAACAATCATGTAAAACTAATACTGATTTGATAAAATTCAAACAAGTAAAAAAAAATTAAAACATAGGTCTGTCTTTACCTACATTTCAAATTTACTCTAGCAATAAAGCCTTACTATTAATATTGATATTTTAGCATACATATTACATTAATTGTAGCATTTAAATAAGTATTCTTGGAATACTCATTTAAAATTTCATCTTGTGATATTAATTACACTGCCAACTACTACTGATGCTTCCCCTTCCCCTGGGCTCATGTACTGGGAATGTACTGAACCAAAGGATACTCTCCCACTGAGCTACATCCCCCTCCCTTTCATTGCTCTAGCACTTGGTATGATTTTGGAATTCTTGGGCAAGTTACTTACCCTCTGTAACCTGAATGAACTTAACTCACAATTGTATGGAGAATTAGATCAGCTAATGAGAAGAACATCACTAGCACACAGCCTACAGTAGCCATCCAACAAATTCTATGTTCAGACCAAATTTTAACAGGATTATAAGATTATTTATACCTGCACATCAGAAATACACTGATCTCATGAGACTTCGCAAAGCATTTAAATGTGGGGTTTTTTATGTGGGGTTAGGTATCAAACCCAGGGCCTTGATGCACCATATCCCCAAGCCCTTGTTTTTTTTTTTTATTGGTGAAGTAATGAGTATAACAATTTTACCTTAACCTGAAATAAAACTGATTCACTATTTTAATATTCTTGGGTTGATGAACACACTCTATGAGGTATCTATTAGATTTTATTCAGATGAGCACCTACCGACTTCTACTCCGTGTCCTACTCCTGCTTCTAGTCCTATGCCTGTGTCTTGATCTTGAGCGAGAACGAGATCTGATCCGCCGTTTTCTTTCCCTGCTTCTGGATCGTGACTTCTTCCTCTCTCTGCTTCTAGATCGTGACTTCTTCCGTTCCCTACTCCTGGATCGAGACTTCTTCCGCTCCCTGCTTCTACTACGATGGCGCCTGAAATTCAAGTACACAAACTTAAGAGTTGTCTTTTCAATTCCATACATTATAAATATTATCTGTAAAAATGCAATCAGGAAGGCAATAAACTAGCATTTATAGAAAAGGTTACTGAGGTTTTTGAAGGAATTATAAGCTTCATTGTTGTATGATGAAATGTCATACAGAAAAGAAAAGCTACAAGTCAAAATGTTCAATGCATCCTACCCCAACTCCATTCTATTTTAACAGTTTAAAGTCTAAACCTTACCAATGTATAAAGCTTAAAGATCATAATGAAATTTTGACTAGACAGGTTATCACCCACTTATTACCCACAGAAATTTTCAAATATGTTAAACACTGGCTTCTTAAAATCAAAATCCCCACAAATTTCAACCATGACTCAGTTTCTAAGTTCTTTTTTAGCTATATCACAACAAAACTTAGAAGAGTTTGGAACATCTTCAACATCAATGATGTGAAAGAAATCTTTATTGGCCTCAACTACCTAAATAGTTTAACAATATAATCTTTTCATTGCATAAAAGAAAAATTTACCAATGGCTGAAGAAAATCTATTCATTAACTGAATGGGTTAACCATTTCTCGACCCCTTCATCTTGGGCATTGTTTATGGACTTACCATAAAACAAAGACTAGAATGCTTTAGCTAATAAAGTTAGCAAGAGATATCCATTTCCTAATTACTTTCTGTATAACAAGTTCATAGGAGGATTTATGTAACTTAAAGCTAAGCAAAGTGCTAAGTTATAATACCAAAACTACTTGCCTTTCACGGGACCTAGATCTTGAGTGACTTCTGCCTCGTGACGATTTTCTTTCTTTGCGTTTGTGTCTGTCCTCACCATTTTCAGAGGAATTTAGTCGCTCTCTTCCTTTATCAGAAGAATGTTCTTTGTCATTATGTTCCTCAGACTTGTGTTTCTTAGAGGATTTATCTTTGGATTCATGTCTTCTTGCCTGTTTTAAGAAGAAGTTGGTTCTTTCAGGAAAATAGTGCAACAAAAAGAGTTAGTATGGGTATCAGTAGACAAAAATGTTGTGATGCAACATTAGTAACCTTAGGAGTGTGTGGCAAATAAAAAATGATCTAGTTTCACATCACCCATATGTTGCAGATTTAATAACTAATTTTTAAAACAAATACACAAAATACAGTTTCCTCCCCAAGATATAGTTCATATCACAATAAAAACAATGATTTTTGAAACGGAAATATCAAAAAAAACCATTACACGAGATATAGAGGAAATCCCTGATGTTTGTCAAAACAAAACAAAACAAAAACCCAAAACAAAACAAAAAGCCCATAAAAAGCAGACCATGTCTATAATCAACCCTAAATCCAGAATACTAAGTTTGAAGAATAAATAAAGACAAAAAGAAATGCACCAAAAAAATGCATTTCAAATGGATAGCTAAGTATAATTAATTTTAGTGAACTCTTTCTATGATTTCAAATTAGTTACATGTCTCTTTAATGGCTATAATGTATGTCGCATCATCTATAAAAGATGTTTTTGATTTTTCTCCCAATATCTTAACTGTGAATCAGTAACTATCTTGCAATATTCCAACAGGTTTAGAGTTGTTTTACATCTCATATACCTATAGTACAAAACACCAACTGTATCCATTTTCATTTTTAAAAACTCAGACTAGGGGTAACATAATTAATCCCTATGTCATCATATAACACCCCCCCATATTCTGAAAGAGTAAAACCCAAACTTGAACACATACGCATTCAGAGATTCAGCTAAAATTAGCTGTATAATCAATTCTCCCATGTTATCACACAAATACCAAACTACGAAGTGCTAAACACTGTATTTTCCCACATTTAAGATTTATCAAACTCATCTTGAAGTTAAATGTTAAAATTCCAAGCATTTCAGTATCACTAAATTTTAAATTTGAAAAGAAACACAGAACCTCTAATCCTCTAATTTAATCTGTTTACTTTATGTATAACTAAACTAGTATCTAAAGTGACAAAGCTAAACAGTAGTTGAATGGGACCTGGCGACCATGTTCTTCTGATGCCAGGCCACCACTTCACCAAAATACATTGTTTCCCAAAACAGACGATAGTATATTTCTTTTCACTTGAGATTAACTTTGGTAATAAAAAATAAAAAAAAACTTCAATCATTTTGGAACATGCATGATGATACATTTGAAAAGGATCATAGTGATTTTCTACTTGGAAGAAAAATAAGAGACCTGGAGACATAAGCTTAATTTTAGTTTCATTACCAGTTCTCTATAATATGACCTTAGAAAAGAAAATTTCCTTAATTTTGCCACATAGCGGCAGATTGCTAAAGTTTTAAATGGTTAAACTTCCAAAGATTCTAGAGCTTATTTCAAACCAGTTTTTAAAACATAACATACTACTAATTAAAAAAAAAAAAAACATTAAAACCCTTAACTGATTTAAGATATTTAAGGGAAATAGGAGTTTGAATGACTAATAGTTACCTTATCATGAAGTAGGCTTATTATTTTGCTATCTGAGTCTGCAGCGTCTTCAGTTCAGTCTCTTCGCGCATTAGCACGCTGAGTATGATTTATTATAGAAATGTTATCATGTGAGCTAAACAAAATAGTCATTTTCACAAAAACTCTCCTAAATTAAAAATTTAACAGAGCTTCCATTAGGGGAAGAGGTGAAGTCCCTGCCCATATTTTTAGGAGTCCCTTGCCCAGCCCCCATTAGACTCTTGTCCCTTTCTTGCTGCTACATCTGCTCTTCCTGGTTGACTCATTCCTTGTCTTCTCAGGTGGGCAAGTTAACTCCTTTGAAATATAGCTGCTGCCTTTGTTTATCCTCAAGTTTTGTTGTCAGTGCCACCTTCTCATCTGTCCCTTACTTACACCTGTTATTTCAAAATTCAGTACTACCAGGGAAATCCATTGAGTCTTACTAAAGAAAAGAGAACTCTTATTACCTTCCACGAAGAAAAAGTAGCCCACAGATATCTAGGGTATTGCTACTTAAGATGACTGCTATTTAAAAATCGTGAGCAGCTCTCAGGCTAAGGAGACTCGGGACCTCAGATTAATGGAAGCTCTGTGTGACAGACCTAAAAAAACCAATTATATTCTTCATATGAAATTTTTATTGTGAATACATTCACAATATAATAAAATTAAGTTTTTGAAGGTACTTTTCATATAAACAACTATCTTCTTGAAAAATGATGAATCCAAATCATGCTTATTTTATAACCCAATTAACCTTTTAAATTTCAAGTTTGGGTACTTACCTTAACAATGTCATATAGTCACAAACATTTCTACCAGATACTTTACAAGTATTTTAAAGTACCTATTCACTACAAAGTGTTAATTACCTCTTTGCTTCTGCTCCGGCTCCTATGTTTTCTTCCTTCATTATCTGTAAACACAAACAATAATCCAACATAAATAAAGATACAGAAACATTTAATCTTAAACACAAATTCCAATTCTGTATCAGAAACAATTTCCATTTCATTTGACTAACAACAGATTCCACTAGTTCTTCCAATAACTATGTCGTTATGGTAGGAGCAGGATTGTTCTAACTAATATTATAGGCAAATTAAGAATTTCCAACAACCTGAATAAAAAAATTAAAGACAAGAGTACAAACACTAAGGGCTGGGGATATAGCTCAGTTGGTAGAGTGCCTGCCTCACAAGCACAAGGCCCTGGGTTCAATCCCCAGCACCGCAAAAAACAAAACAAAACAAAACAAAACAAAACAAAAAAGAGTACGAACACTGTCTTTCAGTCAGATACTTGTGTTTTACAGTGTTGGGGATCAAACCCAGGGCCCAGCATATGCTAGGTCTACTACTGAACTACATTCCCAGCCCTTTCTTTATCGAGATCAGGTCTTGTGAAGCTGCTGAAACTGGTCTAGAACTTGTGATTGTCCTGCCTCAGCCTTCTGAGTAGTTATGATTACAGGTGTGTAGCACCATACCCATTTTCAGTCACAAATTCTTAATATTTTAACAAAATGCTGACTAGTTCAACCTGTTTTCTAGTTCATAGCAAATTTCTGAAGTAAACAAGTAGGAAGACAAAACTGAAAGAATATACTGGATTATATTTGGTATATTACTTAAGCTGTCAAAAGAATGCTATTAGCTTAGGAAAATTTCCATTCAAAATTATGTAAAGGAAAGGGATGGAGGGAGAAGTGGAGGGAAAGATACTGGCCAGATTATATTGTTAAATTGTGTACATGTATGAATATGTAACAACAAATCCCATTATGTACAATCATAATCCACCAATAAAAAATGTGGGAAAACTAAAGAAAATGCTTATGAGGGCTGGGGTTGTAGCTCAGTGGTAGAGCGCTTGCCTAGCACGTGTGAGGCACTGGGTTCGATTCTCAGCACTGCAAAAAAATAAATGAATAAAATAAAGGTCCATCAACATCTAAAAAATATTAAATGAAGAGAAATTGATTATGATAACACCAGTTACAAATGCATAGACAAAAATAACGTTTTGTATATGGTAATCTGTGAACAAAAGGGATAAACGGCTAAGGTTTGAGTCTTACAATCTCCAGCCCTTCTTCCTTTTTTTAAAGACAGTGTCTTGCTAAGTAGCTTAGGCTGGCTTCCAACTCTCTGGATTTACAGACATGCCGCCACCACGCCCCGGCTCAGGTGTTACAACTTTTTAAAACTTGGAACTATTCTTTCACTAAACCTCTTCCTTCAGTAGTTAACAATAAATTTCTCTTTTCTTCTGAAGTGCTAGCCAGTATTCTACCATTTTATTTTTTGGAACCAGGGATTGAAATGAGGGACACCTGGCCACTGAGCCATATCCCCAGCCCTATTTTGTATTTTATTTAGAGACAGGGTCTCATTGAGTTGCTTAGGCTGGCTTTGAACTCGCGATCCTCCTAACTCAGCCTCCCAAGTAGCTTGGATTACAGGCGTGCACCACCACGCCCGGCTCGCATACTACCATTGAGTCACATATATTTCACCACTGATTTTTTTCAAATAGCAAAAATCATATTTTCTCCAATTTCATCTTCATAGAAAAATTATCAAATATGGAGCATTTGTAAACACTAATATTTTAACACAGGGCTAGAAACACTTCAGTGGCAGAGACTTTGCCCATCACAGACAATGCCCTCAGTTCCATTCTTAGCACTGCAAAAACAAACTCAGAAACATTCAAACTCAAATAATACATTTATTTTGCCAGATGCAGTGGCATGTACCTGTAATCCCAGCAGTTTAGGAGGCTGAGGCTCTAAGTAACTTAAGGAAAACCAAAACAAAAAAAAAAAAAAGGGGGGGGGGCTGGGGACGTGGCTCAGGGATTGAGCAAATCTGGATTCAATCCCTGGTACAAAACAAACAAGAAAATATTTATTTTGCCAATGCCAGCAGAATGAATTTTAAACATTTTGGAGTTTCTGTGATCCATATTTAAACATTTTTGCCTGTGGACAGTTATCAAAACATTTGTATTTCTCACAATTGAAAAACTGCCAAGAAAATAACCAATATACTTTTCATTATCCATTTTCAATGAGAAGAGCATTTTTTTTACCAAGAAAGTTATGTCTTACCTGATTTTCGTTTTCTTTCTCTTGACCTTGATCGTGATCTTGAATAATGATGTTTTGAGGCTCTAGGAGAAACAGATACATCTGACTGCTCTTTTTTCTTATCTCTATCTGGGGATGTCTTTTCTGG
>JAJEJO010002181.1:60127-71296 GCA_020662805.1 Glaucomys volans
AGTCCTTTGGGTATAGGCCAAGGAGTGGGATAGCTGGGTCAAATGGTGGATCCATTCCAAGTTTTCTAAGGAATCTCCACACTGCTTTCCAGAGTGGCTGCACCAACTTGCACTCCCACCAGCAATGTATGAGTGTACCCTTTTCCCTACATCCTCGCCAACACCTGTTGTTGCCTGTATTCTTAATAAAAGACATTCTAATTGGGGTAAGATGAAATCTTAAGGTGGTTTTGATTTGCATTTCTCTTATAACGAGGGATGTTGAACATTTTTTCATAAATCTGTTGATTGCTTGTAGATCTTCCTCTGTAAAGTGTCTGTTCATTTCCTTGGCCCATTTATTGATTGGGTAATTAGTATTCTTGGTATAAAGATTTTTGAGTACTTTGTAGATTCTGGAGATTGAAAAGGTAAGATTTTGACAATGACTGTTTCACTGACAACTTTTTATTTTATATATATATATTTTTTTGGTACTAGGGATTGAACCCAGAGGCCATTTATCCCTGAGCTACATCCCTAGTCCTTGTTTGTTTGTTTATTTATTTGTGGTGCTGGGGATTGAACCCAGGGCCTTGTGCTTGGGAGGCAGGCACTCTACCAACTGAGCTATATCCCAGCCCTGTTTATTTGTTTATTTAAGTAGTGAGATAACATCTAAGATTCTGAGGTGGGCCTTGAACTTGTGGTCCTCCTGTCTCAGCCTCCCGAGTGGCTGAGATTACAGGCGTGTGCCACTATACCCAGCTTCCTGTTACTGTTACTTTTGTATTTCAGATTTCTCTTTTCAGTACATTTTTTTCCTTTTAAGTTTTCTTTTTCTTGGAGTATGTGGGGGGTAGGTGGGTGTTGGTGATTGGACCCAGAGCCTAGCACATAGTAGGTAAAAACTCTACCACTGAGCTATACCCACAGCCCAGTACTTTGTTTCTGATGATACAGTTACGTTGGCGAACAAAGATTTCTCATAAAGTACAACTGACCTTCTGTCAGAGTGTATAACCCAGGGTCCTTTACTTCCCTTAGCATGTCAATGCTATTATTTAATCCTCTCAAGAAAAAAGGTTAAGAGGAAGGAAGAAGAGACCAACTATTAGAGACAAAGTTATGTCTCCTGGAGCATGGAAGACAGGGCATCCTCTGGGGATCTTATTTATAAGATAAATGTCAAACAGTTTTTCAAATGAGGTTTAAATATATGTAAAGAAACTGACAGGATTTGAAAAACAGAAATTGGAGCCGGGCGTGGTGGCGTATACCTGCAATCCCAGCGGCATAATCCCAGCAGCGTAATCCCAGCGGCTCCGGAGGCTGAGGCTCGAGGATAGCAAATTCAAAGCCAGCCTCAGCAATTTAGCCAGGGCCTAAGCAACTCAGTGAGTTCCTGTTTCTAAATAAAATACAAAATAGGGCTGGGGATGTGACTCAGTGGTGGAGTGCCCCTGGGTTCAATCCCCAGTACCAAAAAAACAAAAACAAAAACAAAAAAACAGAAATTGGGCTGGGGATATAGCTCATTAGTAGAGGTAATTGTGTAGCAGCTTGAGGCCTTGGGTTCATTCCCCACTACCACAAAATAAACCAGAAATTATTATTATTTTTGGAGATGGGGTTTTGCTGTACTATCCAGGCTGGCCTCAAACTCACAGTCCTCCCACCTTAGTCTCCTGAGTCTTTGGTTGAATTATAGTACCACACACCCGGCTAGAAGTCATTCTTTGTGCAGCTTTAAACTTACATCCTTTTGTTGGACTATTCTGTTGTTGGCTGACCATGGACCACATGATATGTAAATATTATCTTATGAGTAGTACAAATAAATTGCAATATTTTGCCATTAAGTTATTTATTTGTTAAAGGCAAATATTTAAGCCAGACCATGCATTCTGTAATGAGAAATGGCATTTTGTTATTTTTTGGTATTACCAGGAGACTTACAAACTGGAAGTGGCCCAGGCCTCTCATGACTTCTGAGGGTTTCTGTTGAAAAGTGATAGTGTGTTAAGCCTATGCTAGGCACCTGAATGTGTTGTCCTTTTATTTTAGGAACTTACCTTAAAGTTAGGCAGACAGAACACAAGCAATAGAAGATGTTTAGCTGTAAAAAATTTTTTTAAACAAAATAAAAAAAATGAAATAAGATAAAAAGATAAAAAGTCAGTGTATGCTAAGTGATAAATGAATAGTATCGACAGTAAATGAGGTAAGAATTCAGGTGATGGAGACCTCATTGTGATTCCGGTAGTTTAAGGAGCACCTCATAAACTGCTCTTGACTTGACCACACTTGACTTGGGCCTCAGGAAGAAGGGATGAGCAATCCCAGCAGAGAGAACAATGTGGGCAGATCTCTAGAGACAAGAGCACAGTTACTTCATTGCAGTCCTTTGGTGTAACTTCATTGGTTGAAGGAATAGAAGAGGTGGAACTTTCAAGAATTATTCCTGGAAAAGGTGACCCTTGAAACTGGCACAGGATAAAGTGATTGTCTTGTCGTGTCAGTGATGAATAAGAGCAGTTGACATTTATTGAGACATGCTATGTGCAAGACTCCCTTAAGCCTTTAACATGAACTAATTCATTTAACCTCCCTACACGTGAGCATTGTGGGTATTATTATTTTTGCTCCTGTTTCACAGGGTGGCAGTTGACACATTTGCTCACAAGCACGCAGCTAGTAAGCAACTGTGCTTTCTCAACCACGAAGCTGTCCAATTCCTTCTAGATAGATTTTCGTGGGAAGCTCTAATCAGCAGAAGCTGAAACTGAAGACAGATTTGGCTTGCACAGTGTTTTTTAAGATGTTGACTTAGCTGCCAGTATTTAAAAATCAGTATGTTTCACATAAAGATCAGCTCTTCTGGTTAAGTTGGAAGGTGTGGGCAAGTCAACCTGGCATTCCTTCAGGAATTTCCAGGGCCGGTGTTGAGTAAATTCAGCTTTATGTAGATTCTTTTTCTAGGGGCAGGTATCCAGTATTTCTCCCTTGACCAGTCCCTGCCCCCAAACCCCCAAACTTAGCCGTGAAACTGAGGCTTTATGCCAATCTTGATTTTTTTCATTTATGTTAATGCTTGGCTCCTACTGTATAAGATCTACTCTTACAAAATGAGGACTTGTATGGGGGAATCTGTTGGTTTTCCTTACCCCTCCAGGACTATTTCCTTATTTAGGACCCTGGGTGGCTTTAAAATACACCATACAAGGAAGAACTTGGTGACTAATGTTTGTTAGCTTTTGCATTGCTGTGACCAAAATACCTGACAGGAACAACTTAGAGGAGGAAGAGTTTATTTTGACTCATAGTATCAGATATCTGATACTAACTCCATTGCTCTGGGCCCAAGGTGAGGCAGAGGGGTACAGCAGAGGAATGCTGCTTTCCTCATGGGGTCAGGAAGCAGAGGGAGAGTAGGTAAAGAACCACAAAGTTCTCTTCCAGGGAACACCCCTTTGACTCACCTTCTCCAGCCATGTTCCCCCTGCCTCCAGTTACTACCTGGTCATTCCATTCAAGCTAGGATGGAGTAGTTACTGCTCTCATAATCCAGTCATTTTACTTCAGGAAATTCCTGCATTAACAGGCACTTTTAGGAGACACCTCATATCTAAACCATAACAACTTATTAGGCAGATGGACTGTTTGGTTAAGTCTCAAAGTTGGGTCTTTGGGGCCATGAGGATACTGTTGACAAGTACTATGAAACTTGAATAAAAATGATTTGATTTTGACCAGCTCTCTCCTCCCACAGACCTCTTTGAATCCAAAGATACAAGCATGTAGCTTACGTGATGGGTTTATAATTGTAGCAGATCAGTCCGTGATACTGCTTGACAGTGTTCATAGATCACTGCAGTTGCATCTTATATTTGGTAAGTCTAATGAAATACATTGGAAGTTAAATATACTTTGCCACAATTTCTCATAGGCTGCCTTTTTAAGGGGACTATTTTTGTGTGGGGGGATGGTCCTGAGGCTTGAACACCCGGGCTCTGTACCACTGAGCTGTATCCCTCATCCCTTTTTATATTTTAGTTTTCTCTCCATGTTGCTGAGGCTGGCCTAGAACTTGCGCTCCTCCTGCTTTAGTTAGCTTCCTGAGTAGCTGGGATTATAGGCATGTACCTGCATCCACCTGTAAACATGAATTTAGGAATAAATTAAGGGGCAAATCAGTGATTGTGTTGAAATCAGTGAAATATTATTAAAGCTTTTTCTTTCGAGTGTAGGAATTTTTACATGAAAGGTGATGCTTGGAGTATTTGCTTAAGAACTTAGACAACCAAAAAGGAATCAGAAGGCATGTATTTGAGAATGTAATCTTGATTGCAGTGTAGAGGCAAGAAACCCATATTTGTGGAATCTCACCATATCTACCGTGATCAGAACACAAGATTCACAATGTCATCAGCGATTTAGTGGTCTGTGTAACCTTTAATATATTTGTGTGAAGATAATTGCTGCTGAATATTTTTAGTTAATAAGCCAGTTACATGCTGTTGCTTTTATCTCTTTTCTTCCCCTCTCCTCCCTTATCAGTCACCTTTGTCCTCCTGCTGTTGGGTAAACACAGGCAAGCCCCCAGCTGCTGACCCTTGCCCAGCCATGCCCACTTTCTGGAACTCCTTATTCCTTTGGCTAACTTCCTCCTGAGTGGTCTGCTTGATAATGCAAAATGCATGATTCTTCAAGCTCTTTTCTTACACTGCTCTCCTTTTTTTTTTTTTCCCAGAACACTGATCACCTTCTTATGAATCTTATAATTTATTATGTTGTTTTATAACCTATTTCTGTCTAAGAATTTGAGCTCCTTTTTAAAGAAAATTTTCAAAATTTGTTCTCATTGGTTCTACATGTTGGTAGAATGCATTTTGACACATTGTACACAAGTGGAGCATAACTTCTCATTGTTCTGGCTGTATATAGTGTAGCATCACACCAGTAGTGTAATCATGCTTGTATAGAGGGTAATAATGTCCATCTCATTCTACTGTCCTTCCCATTCCCACCACTCCACCCGTCCCCTTACTCCCATCTGCATAATCCAAAGTTCCTTCATTTTTCCCTACCCACACCCCTATGTATCAGCATCCATTTATCAGAGAAAATATTCGGCCTTTGGTTTTTTGGGATTGGCTTATTTCACTTAGCATGATATTCTCTAGTTTTATCCATTTACCTTGGAACGTCATAAATTCATTCTTCTTTAAGGCTGAGTAATATTCCATTATGTATATGTACCACATTTTATTTATCATTCATCTGTTAAAGGGCATCTAGGTTGGTTCCATAGTTGAGCTATTGTGAATTGAGCTGTTGTAAACATCGATGTGGCTATGTCCCTGTAGAATGCTGATTTTACGTCCTTTGGGTATAAACCAAGGAGGGGAGAGCTGGGTCAAATGGTGGTTCCATTCCAAGTTTTCTGAGGAATCTCCATACTGCTTTCCATACTGCAATCTGCAGTCCCACAGCAATGTATGAGCATACTGAATTTGTGCTCATAGTAAGTGCTTAGCACATAATAAGTGCTCCATAATTACGGGATTTGAGCTGCTTGATGATGGGAATCTTGTTATTCTCACATATACCCAAAAGGCTCAGAACAATGCTTAGTGCTCCATAAATATTTGTTGACAAAATAAAAGTTAGTAGTGTTTTCTTTTTTTACTTTCATCACAACTTTTTTGAATTAGAAACAGCCTAAATCATTGACTTTCTAGTGACAAAATTTGCCAGTTTTTTCATATTGACAATAAGGATTTTTTAAAATTTATTTTTGATAATAAGGATTTTTGAAGGCAGTTTATAATAAAACTTCAATTTGCAAATTTTCAGATACTGAAGTGGATGTAGCTGGCCTATGTCAAGGAGGAACTTTTCTCTTGGTCGGGGAGAGAAGTGGCAACGTCCATCTTGTTCACGTGACATCAAAGCAAACATTACTTACTAATGTAAGATGGTCTAAATTTTAAGTAATCTCTTAGATAACTAAAACTCTAGCAAAACATTAACTCGTGCTTTAAATGAAAAAATGTTTCATTACATTAAATTTAACAGTCTCTCCTCAGAAATAAAGTAAATGCTGAATTGAAAAATTAAGCTCGAATTTATTACACTTGTTCAAAGTGGTTTTCCATTTTAAAACTGGTATGTCTGGAATAGGCAAAATTATTAGTAATGATTATTGATACTCCAGGACTTAGAGAATATAATCCGTCATTTCATTTTTCTGGGTTTAATCTTCTTGTTGAAATTAATTTGTAATTAGGCATTTGTTGAGAAAGCTAATGATGAACATCGGCGTACTTATCAGAATCTTGTTATTGAGAAAGATGGTTCAAATGGAGGTAAGTTTTCTTAAGTTTATTTTGTATGACTTCTGTTGAATATCCAAGCGGAAAGTCACACTCATGTTTAACAAATAGTATAAATTCATTGTATACTACCTGTACTGTATTAAGGTTTCTTTTGATGTAGTGAATAAGTTGCAATTTTTTTATCTTAGCACTTTTCAGAGGATTAAATTTATGCTTTTCCTGAATATAATGTTTTATATTCATTTTTACAAGGAGACTTTCGAAAAAATGTTTTTGTGGGTTTTAGCATATTATACTTTGATTTCAATAAGGTTAACTGGAGCATAATTTATTCTGGTATATCTGACTTTTTTTCTGGAACCTGATGTTCAGTTTTCACATAAATGGTTCAAAGAAGTTAACATTTTTTATGAATAACTTACCAACTTTTGTAAATAAGCTTTATTTGTAAAGTTACTCTTATGTGATTAGAATTTAAATGAGCAAATTGACATATTTTTATATTAGTTACAGAGACTAGTTTAAATTTTGTATCCACATGACTTTTAGAGAAACCGATTTTGATTTTATTTTAATAGGTACCTATTATATGTTGCTTCTTACAAATAGTGGATTTTTTTATGTTACAAACCTTCAGCTTGCAAAAATTCAGCAAGGTATGTGATACATTATTTTCTTATTAATTTGTAGCAGTATTTGTTAGTTTTCCAGGTAAATTTTCAAATATTCTTTTTAAGAATGTTTTATTTTAATTTCTATATTAGGTATACTTTGAAATATTCAGAGTATACTTTGTTACAGCTGCCGTAGAATCTAAAGAAATATAATTTGATTACAGCCTTCAAGAGGTTTACAGCTTAGTTGGGGAAAAAAAGATATACACTAGCACAAAAATGCTTTTTGTTGAAGTGAATGAACCTAGAAATGAGAATGACTGTGTAAGTGTTATTAGGGTAGAGCAGTAATCTATAACATATTCAGTGATTGGTATGGACTGTATGGCCCTTTAAGCCAGGAAGACTGAGGAATTGGTTCAGAGCATGTATTCAACAAATGTTTTAAAACTTTTCCTGTGTTAGGTCCTGTGTGTATCACAAGGCTTAGGATCCATAGTTTTCTGAGGTTTAGTGAAGGAGCTAGATAAGTTAAAGAGTTATTCTAAAGCAGAGAAGTGATCAAGACTTCACAGTGGACCAAAAAGACCCTCTTGGTAGGAAGAAACATGGGAAAGGGGTGGCTGGGACCCTGAATACAATATGTGCCCACAATTTATATCTTTGATCAAGGGTGATACCGAAAAGTCAGTGCTAACTTATTTCTTAAGACTTTTGACACAAAAGGGGTAACTTGAATTATTTTATAGATTGATACCACAAGTTTAACCTGCTTTCTTTTTTAATGCAGCAATTGAGAATACAGATTTGGATACAGCCAAAAAGGTAAGAAAACAGAGCCATATTATCCTCTTTAAACTTACATTTAATGTAAATGTAGACAGCATTTCTGTGTACAGTTGGCCCATTGGTTGCTATTTTAGGAATTGCTCTATGACTGCCACCTTCACCCTCCACACTGGAGATTGAACCTAGGGGCACTTGACCACTGAGCTACTTTCCTAGTCCTTTTTATTTTTATTTCGAGCTAGGGTCTTGCTCATTTGCCAGTGTTGGCCTCAAGTTTGTAATCCTCTTGTCTCAGCCTCCCAAGTAGCTGGGATTGCACGTGGGCGGAAACATGCCTAGCTTGATGTGACATTTTAATAACATTTCTGTTTAAAAATACATTTATATCTGATTGATGTAAACTGATTTTTGTGGAGCATAAAGGAAAAAATGTACATGTACCATACTAATCTTTTTTTTTTCTTTGCAGTTACAAGGACAAATCAAATCAAGTTTTATTTCTACTGAAAATTATCATGCTCTTGGTTGTCTCAATCTTGTGACTGGAGATTTAACAAGTGAAACTCCTGTGATAATTGGGGTAATTCTTTTTATAAGATTTTGTTTTGGGGGGCCTGAAGCGCTCTCTTTTTAGTTAAATTACAAGTTAATTTGTGACATGTATCACAAACATGGATTTTTAAAAATGAAGTTAGTAAAATTAACTCGATAAACCTAAATTTCTCTCTTGGAAAAATAGTGCATCTTTATTTTCACTAGTCTGTCCCTGAAATTTTAGCATTTCCTCGAATTCGGAATATAAGCAGAAACAACAAAAAACAAAACCAAAAAATTCCAGTCCACAGCAGTACCTGTGACTTTGTTTTGCTAAATAGAAATCATAGATTTTAAAATAATCATATTAATGCAGTCATCTGAAATATTGTTTGTGCATCAATACTTTAAGATTATGGTGACCATGGACTGCCTGTTGGAATGTATATTTACTGTTGGTAGCAAAGTAAAGGTTCTATGGATCCATTTTATTTTGTTTTTTGCCTATATTCATAAGTGAAAGAAATGCTACATTTCAGATAGCGATTTTGGGAAAAAAAAAGATGTAAATTTGTTCCCATCCTAGTTCACAATTTTCTGGAATCTTGAAATAAACCTGTTAAGAACCTCAGTATTAGTGGTCCAAGAGAATTGGAATTCATAATTCTTATCTTGAAAGTGATCCTACCTTACTCTTTGACTTGTGTAGCCAACCTACTTGCAAATACCTTTCACTAGTGAAATGGGAAACTGGACAAGAAAGTACATAGAAGAGCACAATTCCCTTTCTGAGGGTGGTTGGAAAGATAGCTCAAAGGATAATATTATTATGTAATCTCTCATTTTTTGTAGTTGTTTCTTTTTTTCTCTCTACTGGGCATTGAACCCAGGACCTATGCACATGCTAGGCCAGTGCTCTACCTCTGAGCTGCACCCCCAGCCAGTCTGTTGTCTTATGTTTTTTGTGAAAAGTAACAATTCATAATTTATATGTCACTTCTAATAACTGGTTATAATTTTTCAGAATTTGGATGGAAAAGCAGCTAATTCGAGGAGTCGGCAGAAATTCATTATAATTACAGCATTTGACATTTTTATTGTCCCGTTTATGTAATACACATTAAGAAGCAGATAGGGGTTGGGTTTGTAGTCTCAGTGGTAAAGCATGGGTGAGGTCCTGGGTTCAATCCTTGGCACCACATGAAAAGAATAAATAAAATAAAAGTTAACTAAAAAAAAAAAAAAAGAAGCAGTTAGTTGTCTTTCCACATTGTGCATATATAGTGTAATATTTCACCAGTTTCTAAATAATTTAAAATTAATATTTATAAAAATTTTCCCAAAATGCTTATGATTATTTTATTTCTTTATGGGGGAGCATTTACCACTGAGCTATATCCCCAGCCCTTTTTATTTTTTTATGTTATTTCATTTTTTTATTTGAGCTTTTTTTTTCCTAAATATTTTATAGTTGTAGATAGACACAATACCTGCATTGTATTGATTTATTTTTATGTAGTACTGAGGATCGAACCTAGAACTTCACACGTGCTAGGCAAGCACTCTACCATAAGCCACAACCCCATCTCCGCTTTTTATTTTTATTTTGAGACAAGTCTCGCTAAGTTGATGAGGCTGTGCTTGAACTTTTGACCTTTCTGCATCAGCCTCCTGAGTCACTGCAAGCTTCTGTCATTGCACTTGGCTACTTGTGGTTATTTTAATAAAAATATTTAGCAATGATAATATTTATAATGCTGGAAAAGTCTTAAAGTTCACTTAAAGTTAGGGTGAACTGCCTGAATGTTCTTAGCTCCTTATTAAATATTCGTGTGATAAAAAATATCAACAGCTCACTGTTTTTTCTTTTCTGTCCTGAAACAGGAACTGGGAGGCAAAATCTGTTAATATATTTTGAAATGAGTAATGTACACAGTTTACGTGTTTCTATTTTGAGGAAGGTTCAGGTCTTAGGTCCAAATTTGCAATTGACGTGCTATTTTTGCTTCTCTAGGGAATCGGTAATTGTGCATTCTCCCAATGGGAACCAGATTCATCCAAGAAAGGAATGACAGTTAAGAATTATATTGATGCAGAGATTATTAAAGGTAAAATAAATCAATGAAAGTACTTCTGGCTATTATTAGTGAGTTCTAGTTTTCTTGTTATTCTTAGGCTGGTCAGTGGGCCTTTGACCACACCACTCTTTGAAGCAAGCCAGATTAGTTGGCTCATTGTCCACACATGATGATTCTTGACATGTTGCAGTTGTTACCCTTCCTTTTGGGAGGTTTTGCATTTTAGGGGTCACCTAAAAAAAAAAACAGACTGGGTGCAGTGGCACACGCCTGTAATCCCAGCACTTGGGAGGCTGAGGCAGGAGGATCATGAGTTCAAAGCCAGCCTCAGCAACTTAGCGAGGTCCTAAGCAACTCAGTGAGACCCTGTCTCTAAATAAAATACAAAAACAGGGCTGGGGATGTGGCTCAGTGGTGGAGTGCCCCTGAGTTCAATCCCTGGTACCAAAAAAAAAAAAAGAAAAACAACAGTCAGGAGTTAGGCGCAGTGGTGCATGCCTATAATCCCAGTGATTTGGGAGGCTTGAGCATCATGAGTTCAAAGCCAGCCTTAGCAACAGTGAGGTGCTTAGTAACTTGGTGAGACCCTGTCTCTGAATAAAATACAAAATAGTATTGGGGCTGGGCCCGGTGGCGCAGTCCTGTAATCCCAGCATCTGGGAGGCTGAGATAGGAGGATCTCAAGTTCAAACCAGCCTCAGAAACTTAGCGAGGCCCTAAGCAACTCAGTGAGACCCTGTCTCTAAATAAGATACAAACTAGGGCTGGGGATGTGGCTCAGTGGTGGAGTGCCCCTGGGTTCAATCCCGAGTACCAAAAAAAAAAAAAAAAAAT
>JAJEJO010002181.1:71396-148512 GCA_020662805.1 Glaucomys volans
ATATATATATATATATATAGAGAGAGAGAGAGAGAGAGAGAGAGTGTGTGTGTGTGTGTGTGTGTGTGTGTGTGTGTCAGGAATTAATGAAAAATGGAAACTTTTGAAGTTCTGCTATCTGCTATCCTGAGTATGTTAGTTTCCAATTTTAATATGACTCTTTGTAACACTGAAATTCTTAGACATTTTGCTTTCTTTTTGTAGGTGCAAAGAAGTTCCAGTTGATAGACAATCTACTTTTCATTCTTGACATTGATGTATGTTTCTTATTTATCGTGTTAAGTATTTGCATTTGATATTGTGTTTTTGTGTTTTTGTTTTGTGTGTTCATTTTTTGTGATGCTGGGGATTGAATCCAGGGCCTTGAAGCATGCAAAATAAGCACTATGTGCCTTAGTCCTGATACTCTAAACAGCAGAAAATAGATAGCCAGGTGTGATGGCACATGCCTGACATCCCACCTACTCAGGGAACTGAGGCAGAAAGATTGCAAGTCAGAGGCCAGCCTGGGCAACTTAGTGAGATTCTGTCTTAAAATAAAAATAGCAATTTATAAAAAGGTTTGTAGTGAAATGTCCCTGGGTTCAGTCTCCAGTACCATTAAATAAATAGATAAATTAAATGAAATAAATATAAATAAGGGCTGGGTATGTACCTCAGTTGTAGAGTACTCCTGGGTTCAATCCCCAGCACAACAAGAACAACAACAAAAAAACAGTAAAAATGTTATCAGACTTTACCAAGACAAGGACTTTAGTTGGAGTGGTTTACTGTCTTGCATACTATCCTTTATTTCACCATGTGTATGTGTGTGTGTATAAATGTCCTGAAGTATAAATTTATAGTCAATCATTAAAAAGACATGCGAGGGCTGGGGTTGTGGCTCAGTGGTGGAACACTTGCCTCGCACACGTGAGGCACTGGGTTCAATCCTCAGCACCACATAACAATAAATAAAAGTATTTGTCCATCTACAACTGAAAAAATTGAAAAAAAAAAAAAAAAAAAGAAAGAAAGAAAAAGATGTGAGTGGAATGTCTCTCTTTCAGAATGTGCTGAGTTTGTGGGATGTCTATACTCTCACTCCCATATGGAACTGGCCCTCCCTTCACATAGAGGAGTTTCTCCTCACTACAGAAGCAGATTCTCCTTCATCAGTCACCTGGTATGTTATGACTGACTAGTAGTAATTTTCCTTCTCTTAGCACCAGATTTCTTATCTGATTTTGTTCAGACCAGTGTTCTAAACTTCAGTGTGGTTTGTCTGACAGAGGCAGGACCAACTTCTTGTTTGGGTATTTCCATTGGAAACAAAAAGGCAAAATGAACCTCCAAGTATTATGTTAGAAACAGATTGTTAGTCTAGGCTATGAACATGGAGAAATAGAAGCCACTGTCTTCTCTGTAAATCCCTTGCAACTTTTATGCAATAGTATCACTTTAATATCTAGCAGTTAGCAAAGCATGTTTGATTTACTTGTAACTTTTTTTCTCTTTTAGGCAAGGGATTACAAATCTCAAATTAGTAGCTCTCACAACTACAACTAATAAAAAGGTACTGGAAATTTTTACTTCAAGCTTGCCTATATTACGTGTTAGAAATAGCATTTACAAATACAAAAATAGATGTTAAGCAGTGCTCACAATATATTAGCTTTTAGTTCACACAGACACTTCACAAATCAGAAGTAATCATACAGAACTCCTTTTTTTCCATTAAAAAAGTGATATAAATCTTAGCTCCACTTTTTAAACACAGTGTTTTAGAAATCAGATAGTCCCTAAGTGTTTATTGGAGTGACTCTTATAAAGTTCTGGTGCCAAAGGATTACTTTCACCTTAAATACAAGTGGTGGAATAGGCTTAGAGGCTTAGGGAGGTGAAAGATGGAATAAAACACAATTTTATAAGTAACATTTAAATAATACAATAACAAGTTTATTCGTAAAGGGATTTTTTGTGTCTAGCTTTTACCAGGTGTGGAATGCTTGATCTAGACTGCCAGATGCTCGTTTATGATGACCCACTCAATTAGTTGTTTTCCTATTTCTCTTAGATAAGAAACCTTATGGTTTATTCGTTACCTACAATGGAAATGCTATATTCTTTGGAAGTATCTAGTATTTCTTCTCTGGTTCAAACAGGAATTAGCACAGTAAGTTTATACATTTTTTTTTTGTTTTTTTTTTTCCTTTTTGGAACCAGGGATTGAACTCAGGGACACTCGGACACTGAGCCACATCCCCAGCCCTATTTTGTGTTTTATTTAGAGACAGGGTCTCACTGAGTTGCTTAGGGCCTCGCTAAGTTGCTGAGGCTGGCTTTGAACTTGAGATCCTCCTGACTCAGCCTCCCAAGTGCTGGGATTACAGGCGTGCGCCACCGTGCCGGCTAGTTTATACATATTTTAAAATTTTTTACTAATTTTTTGAAAACTTAAGAGTAACTAACCTCAACATCTGGAGCCTAGTGGAATACCTGAATAGATCTCAAGTCTATAACTGTATTTATTGTTAACACAGTTCCTCAGATATATTTTCTTGACCAAGATCTGTCTTCATATAAAAAGAAAAGGAGAGAAAGAAAATAAAGTCAATCAAATACATATATATCAGTCATCTGCTTATTCAGTATTATTGTTTCTCTATAGGAGATAGAGATGATAATTTTAGGATGAACTGCCGTTTTTATTTTTTACTTGTAGAAATTCATGGGTTACTGTGTGATAAATCAATACATGTCTAAAGCATGTGACAATCAAATCAAGGTAGTTAACATTTCCATTTCCTTAAATACTAATGAAATATTTTGATTAGGACTGGGGTGGTGGCTCAGGGGTAGAGCACTCTCCTGGCATGTGTGAGGCACTGGGTTCAATCCTTAGCACCACATAAAACAAATAAATAAAATAAAGGCATTGTGTCTCTCTGTAACTATAAAAAATACTACATATTTAGATTAATGTAAATCATCATTATATAGTGTGATGTGTTTTTTTAAATTGAAAAAAAGTTTTACCGTATTTGTTTCATTTCTCACCCTCTTTTTTTAAAATGATACAGATCAAACCCTGGGCCTCGGGTGTGCTAGGCAAACACTTTATCACTTACCTATATCCCTAGCCCTTTTAATTTTTATATTTTGTGGCACGGTGTCTTTAAGTTGTTCAGACTGATCTGGAACTTGGCAAACCTCCTGCCTCAGCCTTCCAAATACCTGGAACATACCCAAATATAGGCATGTACCACCTCACCCGTCTTGTTCTGTTTCTTTTTATATGCATGCATACACACAATACTTTTCTAAACAATTTAGAAATTACTTGTGGAGTTCTGTCTTCTCACTTCTAAATGCTTCAGCTAGTATATTTTAATAATCAGGTCATTCTGCTGGGCACGGTGGTACAGGTCTATAATCTCTCCAACTGCAAAGGCTATTATAGGAGGACTGCAAGTTCAAGACCAACTTCAACAACTTAGGCCCTAAACAACTTAGTGAGACCCTCTCTCAAAATAAAAAATAAAAAGGGCTATGGATATTGCTCAGTGGTGAATCACCCCTGTGTTCAATCCCTAGTACCAAACAAACAAACAAATAAATGAATAAGAATAAGGTCATTGTCGTATAGTAGTTACTATCATCAGAAAACTTAACATTAATCCAATACTGTTATAAAATATACCTTCCAAATTCAGATTTAACCAGTTGTGTCAATTACTTTAAAGCCATTATTATTTTTTAAATCCAGGATCTAATGAAGGATCATTTATTGGATTTAGTTGTCGTGGTCATGGGTTGTTCCATCTAGAATAGTTCCATAGTCTTTGTTTTAAGACCCTGGCATTTTTGGAGAGTCCCACTGTCTGCTTTTGTGGAATGGCCCTCTGTGTGGATTTGTCTGATTGTTTCATCATGGTTAGATTCATGCTAAGCTCCTTTGACACAAGTACTACATAGGAAATTCTGGGTCCTAACCAGTCACATTCCCATTCGTCCTGTGTCTGTTGTTAAATTTGATTTCTCGACTAAGACACTTCTGCCAGATTTCTCCATTTGTAAAGATACATTTTCCCATTTATAATTCATAAGTGATTTGTGTGATGTTATTTTGAGACTACAGGAAAAAGGATGATTCTTAACTGAACCAGTTGTTATTCTAGCAGTGATAAAATCATTTCTCTTATCTTTGAATTTTAATCAAGTTTTTGGTTTTGTAGGACACCATATATCTTCTGGAAGGAATTGGCAAAAATGATCCAAAGTAGGTTATGTTTTATTTTATCCGATAAGTTGTTAAGAGACAGGTAAGTTAAAATTTGCTCATTAGCCCTTAACAGGGTGCTTACAGCATGATCTTTTTTCAGACTGTCTGAGGACTCCACTTCTCTTTTAGTGCTCAGGTATCTCACAGAAGCTTTACCAGAAAACAGGTAACTTCTTTTCTTTTAAGCTTTACCCTTTAACAAGAAGCTTAGATTGCTTCATTAATAAACTCTGAAATTTCTTTTTCACCTTACCAGATTGAGTCGGTTACTTCACAAACGCAGATTTGACGAAGCCGAGAGCTTTGCCATCCAGTTTGGGCTAGATGTGGAGGTAATCATGCCCCTATTGGCTCCTTCATTGGAAGGGCCTTTCCTGGTACTCTAGAGGCTTTGGAGACACAGACGTGTAAGGTGTTGGAGTTCCATGTGATCAGGCCTGTACTGAAGGCACGACTGGTAGAGTAGGAGTCAACAGGAAGAGTGAGAAAGACACCACGTCTTGGAGCAGTTAGTCTGTACGTCAGATCATCAGGGGAGGGGAAGGGAATTATAGTGGTAAGAATTGCATGGAGGCAGTAAGTGAGGCTTAGGCTGCTTCCAGGAACACCTGGGAATCAGAACTGGAGGGTCAGGGAACAAAAGGAAGTGGTGATGCATAAGCACGGGCCAGAGCTGGAGGGCCTGAGGGGATGGGGAGCTCCTCAGCATGTTAAACAGGAGAGCACCTCCATCAGGTTAACATTTGGGAGAAAGGGATAATGATTTGGAAAAGAGTAAACCAAACAGCTCAAGTATCAATTGGGAAACTAAGGAACTTTCTATGAGAGAGCTGAACCAGTCCCATGAAGTGGAGATGTATGAGACCGGGAGAGAAAGAGCGAGGGGAAAGGAGAGGTAGAGACAGAAGCTGGTAAGAGAGGTGGCAGAATCAGCACGATGTAGTAGTGATCACAGGACCGAGGACTCAAGATTCACTTGTAGGACTCTGGCTCAGAGGACACATTATTGCATGGTGGTGCCATTATCTAAAATGAGAAATACACGTGGAAGAGCAGGTCACGGGTACAAGATAAGAGTTCTGCTCTGTAAACATTGGAAGTAAGAGATCTGGTAAATAGGGCTATCCAGTAGGAAGCTGGGGGTTGACCTGGGTTGACTAGAGACAGGGAACACCTGAGCAGTTCAACAGTCTAGGAAAACATGGAGTAAAAAGATCAAGGATGAGACCTCAACATGTGGGGTTAGAGGAAAAAGGCCTGTCTTTGCATTTGGGAAGTACAAAAGAGGGAAACTACAAGAATGTATAATTTTAGAAGCCAAAGGAGGAGAAAATTTTCAGTTTAGTGGGAAGTGATAAGCAATTGCAGATACTACAGAGAAGGTCTAAGTATCAATGCTGAAAGATGACTGGTGGATTTGGCAATGAGGAACTCTGAATTCCTTGAAAATTTTGTTTCTTAAGGGGAAATGGAGGAGTTGTACATATACACAATGGAAGATTATTCAGCAATAATGAAGAATGAAATTATGGCATTTGCTAATAAATGGGTGGAACTGGAGACTGTCATGCTAAGTGAAATAAGCCAATCTCAAAAAACCAGAGGCCAAATATTCTCTCTGATATGTGGATGCTAACACACAATAGGTGGGGGAGGGAAGAATAGAAGTTCATTGGATTAGACAAAGGGGATTGAAGGAAAGGGAGGGGGGATGGGTATAGGAAAGACAGTAGAATGAATTAGATATAACTTTCCTATGTTCATATATGAATACACAACCGGTGTATAACTCCACATCATGTACAACCACGAGAATGGGAAGTTATACTCCATGTATGTTTGATACGTCAAAAATATACTCTACCGTCATGTATGACTAAAAATAACAAAAAAAGAGGAATGGAGGAGATCACCCAATTGTAGTTGATTAAAGAATTAATATTTAAGCTGGGCATGGTGGTACATGCCTATAATCCCAGCAACTCAGGAGGCTAAGGCAGGAGGATCACAAGTTCAAAGCCAGCTTCTGCAATTTAGCAAAGCCCTAAGCAACTTAGTGAGACCCTGTCTCAGAAAATAAAAAGGACTGAGGATGTGGCTTAGTTAAGTGCCCCTGGATTAAATCTATGGTATGGGGTGGGGGAAATTAGTATTTCCCAAATGGGTACTGAGTAACTATGTGTTGTTTGTTTTAAAAATGTGAGATTTTCCACGCATGGTGCTGCATATCTGTAATCTCGGCAATTTGGGAGCCTGAGGCAGGAGGATTACAAGTTCAAGGCTAGACTCAGCAACTTAGCCAGGCTCTAAGCAACTTAGCAAGGCCCTGTCTCAAAAAATAAAATAAAAAGGGCTAGGGTGTAGTTCAGTGGCAGAGCATACATGCTTACTTCTTAAGTTTTTATGAGAAATAAGTGAGATAATTTATATAAAATTCTTTTAATTGACCAATAATCATTATATATACTTACAAAGTACAATGTGATATTTTGATGTGTATGTTGTACAGTAATTAAATCAAGCAAATTAATACTCCTGTCACCTCATATACTTACCATTTTTTGTGTTATGAGAACATTTAAAATCTATTCTTTGCTAGGTGTGACAGTATACACCTGTTATCCCAGCTGCTCAGGAGACCCAAGTAGGGGATTCTGAAGTTCAAGGCCACCTATGGCAACTTAAGGAGACCCTGTCTCAAAATGAAACGCAGAAAGGGCTAGAGTGTAGCTCAGTACTAAGAGCACTCCAGATTCAAATCCCCAGCACCACAAACAAAAAATCTGGTTGGCAATTTGGAAACACATAATACATTGTTATTAGCTATAGTTACTAATCTGCTCAGTTGATGTCTAAAATTTTTCTTCTTCTCTAATTGAAAAGTTGTACACTCTGGTCAACATCTTCCCTTTATCTGTCTACCCACCTCCCGCAGCTTCTGGTAACCACCATTGTTCTCTTCTATTTGAGTTCTATTGCTTAGAATCCACATACATGTGAGATCATGCATTGTCTTCTGTGCCTGCCTTCTTTCACTTACCATAGTGTCCTCCACATTCATCCATATTTTTGCAAATGACAAGATTTCCATCTCTTCTAAGGCTGAATAGTATTCCATTGTGTGTAGGTGCCACATTTTCTTTATCCATTTACCTGTTAATGGACAATTAGGTTGCTTGCATGTCTTAACTCATATTAAACTCTTTGTATACTGCTTGACATAGTTAGTTGAGGGTCAATAAAAATGGTTTCCATAATTCCTTTCATATAGCTAAGTGTTACTTTCTTTTTAAAAATATTTTTAGTTGTAGATGGAGACAATACCCTTATTTATTTTTTTATTTATTTTTTAATGTGTTGCTGAAGAGGGAACCCAGTGCCTCACACATGCCAGGCTAGCACTCTACCACTGAGCCACAGTCCCAGCCCAAAATGTTACTTTCTTTAAGACTCATTCCTGAACCACATGAGGATTTATATGTTAATCTCTCACTGTTGGCTGTGAGAATAGGTCTGCTTTGGACATTTATTGTACTTAAGTCGCTTGCTGTGGCATGTTTATATTACAGCTTGTTTACAAGGTAAAATCAAATGACATATTGGAGACACTAGCTTTAAGTCCTGTGGATACCAGTGAGCAGGCTAAATGGCAGCAACTTGTAGATGAAGCTAAGGAAAATCTACATAAAATCCAGGTATGTTCCCCAGCTACTTCCCAGAATATTCATATTGATGTGTTGATCAAGTTTAGTTGCCTCACTATGCCTTGCTATTTGTGAAACAGGACGATGAGTTTGTGGTGAATTACTGCCTGAAGGCCCAGTGGATAACCTATGAAACAACCCAGGAAATGCTCAATTACGCTAAAGCCAGAGTAAGTTGGTTTGTCTCTCTGAGTTCCTTTCTTTCTTCATTCCTTCCTCTTTATTTTTCTTCTATCACTTCATATTCATCTACATTTTTGTGCTTCAATTTTATTCTCTGTGTAACATTTTAAAAATTTTTTATTAAAACTTCATTGATACCATTTGTATATGATACAATTCACCCATTTAAAGTTATGTGGATTTTAGTGTATTCACTGAATTGTGCATCCATCACAACAAACTTTTTTTTGTGGGGAAGTGGTAGAGGTACTGAGGAATTATTGAACCCAGGGGCACTTACCCTTTGAGTGAACCCAGGGTGCTTTACCACTGAGCTACACCCCCATCTTCAGCCCTTTTTATCTTTTATTTTTATTTTTATTTTTTTAATTTTTATGTGGTGCTGAGGATTGAATTCAGGGTCTCATGCTTGCTAGGTGAGTGCTCTACTGCAGAGCCACAACCCCAGCTCCTTTATTTTTTATTTTGAGAGAAAGTCTCACTAAGTTGCATAGGCTGCTCTCAAAACTTGTTGTCCTTCTGCCTCAGCCTCCCCAGTCACTAGGGTTACAGGTGTGCACCACTGTGCCCTGCTCACCATGATCATTTCTAGAACTGTTTATTGTCCCAGAAAGAAACCCTCTATTCATTACATTCACTCCCAGTTTTTCCCAATTCCCAACCGAGGCAAACTTCTGTCTCTATTAGTTGTGTCTATTCTGGACATTTCAAATAAATGGAACCATATGCTATGTATCATTATTGTCTAGCTTCTTTTTCTTAGCATAGTGTTCTTCTGGGTTTATTCATATTGAAGCATGGGCCAATGGTATATTTCTTTTTTATTGCCAAATAATACTTCATTGTATATGAGCAGAACATATTTTGCTTTGTTCACCTATTGATGGCCATTGGGATTTCTTCCACATTTTTGCTGTTGGGAATAACTGCTGTAAATATGATTTTACAAATCACTGTTCAAGTCCCTGCTTTGAATTTTTTTGAGCATGTATCTGGAAGTTCAGTTGCTGGAATCATATGCTAATTCTATTGTTGGTTTTTTGAGGAAGCCGTTTCCACAGTGGCTGCACCAGTATATTCCCACTGACAGCATACAAGGAGTAGGTTTTCGCCATGTCCTTGCCAATGCTCATTATTCTCTGTTTCTGTTTTCTTTTTTTTTTAAAACTGGCCATCCGAACGGGTATGAAGTAGAAAGTAAGTTTTATAATGTTCATGCATGTTAGTTTGTCTTATACAAAAACAAATAATTTCAAAAAAATGGATTGTTTTTCCTTTTTTTCCTGTAGACTTTTTTATCTTTTTTTTTTTTTTTTTTTTTTTTGCTATTTCAAATAATGCCATTTTTGTAGCAAATTGTTCCCCTCGGTGATTTATGAGTATGGCTGTAATTCTGACGGATAGACTCCTTTAAATAAAAGTATAACACATGGGCAAAATCTTATGGGCTGTTCTTATGTAATGCATTGTTTTTATTAGAAAGTCATTTCTTTATTGTTTGTTGTTCACACTTACATGCAATTTGTATTTTTTTTATCAATTCACAGAAAATCCATCCTCTTTTATGAAATACCTAATATAGGTGTTCTGTTTCTTCTTTTTCATTCTTAGCTTTTGAAGAAAGAAGATAAAATGCTTCCTGCCTATTCTGATGACTTGATAGAGGTAATTACATTAGATCAATAGATTAATTTGGGGGTGAATGTGCTGTCAAATGTTTTTCCATTCAAAATAGTTTTGTATTTCTTTATGAGCAAGTTGTCATTTTAATACCACATCTTTGCTTGGGCTTGAGGGTACACACCTGTAATCCCAGCCACTCAAGAGGCAAAAGCAGGAGATCACAACTCCGTCAGCCTGGGCAACTTAGTGAGACCCCGTCTCAAAATAAAAAATGGACTGGGGATGTAGCCCAGTGAAAGAGTGCCCCTGTTCGATCCCTGGTACTACAAAAACAAAACCCTCGGCTTCCTTATCTGCAAAATGGGACTATAAATAGTTTTTGCTTTATAGACTCCTTTTGAGGTCAATGGAAATAGTTTCTGTAAACTATTTTGCATAGTTCCTGGTATCTGCTAAGGAATTACATAAATATAAACTGTAATGATGATTATGATGATGCCAAAATACATGGATACATGCACATGAGAATATGTATATTTAGAGTTTCACGAAAGTGAATATGTACATTTAGAGTTTCACAAAAGCAAATATGTACATTTAGAGTTTGCACATTGTGATTTTCTTACAATATCTTCACTCCCCTTAATTGTTAATTTACCCTGATAAATAGATTTATCTTTAAGGTAAGGTAATGCTTGGTATAATCCAGCCAAGTTTGACCTTATGGATGAGTATAAATCATAGGGAAAACTGATTTTGAAGGGCACTATTACGAATGTTCATGGGCCTTTGTGATCAAATGTGATTGACAATATTTTCATCATTCTATTTTGTGTATGTGTTATATAAAGGCAGTAGTGTTGGTAGGAAAGGACCTGTAATGTGGGATAAAATGAAGCTGCATATACCACTTGTCACTTGTGAACTAGAAGGACCCTAATTTTAAATTTTTTTCCTTTTTTTTTTTTTTGGTGGTACTAGGAATTGAGCCCAGATAGTTTTTATTTCTACAACATTCAAATTTTCAAGTGTTTTTTTCCTTTAGATACTAAGGGCTCATGCAAAGTTGACTACTTTTTATGGAGCATTTGGACCAGAAAAATTCAGGTATGTATCCCATTTTTAATTTAGATATTATGAATTAATTATAAAGTTAGAATGTCATGAAAATATAGTTTTTTGGGGGATGAATTTGTGTTAACTGGTGAGGGGGAGCCAGGATATTCACATGATGGAAAATATCTTCCTAGCAAAAAAAAAAAAAAAAAAACCAAATAGGCTTAATAATCTTGCTGTCATTTCTTTAATAGACATTTTTACACCTTTGCACATTGTGATTTTCTTACAATATCTTCTAACCGTTCACTCCCCTTAATTGTTAATTTACCCTGATAAATAGATTTATCTTTAAGGTAAGTGCATCTGGTATTTGTAAGTAATGACATTCTTAGAGCACATATGAGTACATATATGGATTCAGTTTCTGGAAATGGAATTGCTAAGGCAAACGTATGTGCTTCTAAATTTGTCCTCCAGATATATTCATTCTGATGAATGGAGAGGAGATGCCCATTTTCTCATTCACCAAGACTTTGTCATAAAATTTTATTTTTATGAATCTGATTTGTGAAAACCATATTGCATAAATAGTTGCTGCATTGCTTTGGTTTTGATTTTTTTTTTTTTTGTACTGGATTTTGAACCAAGGAGCACTTTACCAGTGAGCCACATCCCTAGTCATTTTTATTTTTTTATTTTATTTTTTATTTTTGCAGTGCTGGGGATTGAACCCAGGGCCTTGTGCTTGCAAGGCAGGCACTCTACCAACTGAGCTATATCCCCAGCCCTTATTTTGTATTTTTTCTGCTTGGGTATTTTTCTTTTTTTTCTTTTTTGTACAAGGGATTGAACCCAGGGACACCCAGGTTGTTCTTGAACTTGCAATCCTCCTGCCTTGACCTCCTAAGTATCTGGGATTACAGGTGTGGGTCACTGTACCCAACTTTCTCTTTTTGTTACTATTATGTTTTAGACAAAAAAATCAGATGTATATATTTATTTACTTTTTCGCAGTGCTAGGGATCAAACCCAGGACCTTGCAAATGCTAGGCAAGCATTCTGCCACGGCGTTGGAAGTTTTTAGTTTTTATGCCTGTTTGGAAAGGTATTACCCACACAAGATTAAAAACTAAATTTTTGTGTTTGTTCACTTTAGAGATTGTTTTTTATTTGTTTGTTTGTTTGTTTTAGTTTGTATCTTTGCTGTGTTGAGAATATATAAGAAATAAGGAATGAGATGAGGATCAAGCTTTATTTTTTTCCTGTGACCAGGCTGCTATCCCTGTACCATCATTAAACAATCCTTCACATTGCTGACTGAAGTGTTATCTTTGTCATATGCTAAAAATCTCACATTGTATTCAGGACTATCTTTAATCTATTTAGTTGATCTCATTTCCCTATTTATTCACTAATATGTAGTTGACTTTATTAATTAACTTTACTATTTTGTAGGCTGGACCTACCAGACTTACATTTCAGAACTTGGGGGGTATTTTCTTATGTTTGTTGTTCTGCATGACATTTAGAATCAGAACCAGCTTGTCCAACTTAAATAAGGACTTTAGTTTTGTTGTTGTGGTACCCAGGGAAGTTCTTCCACTGAGTTCCACCCCCAGCATCCCTTTTCTTTTTTTTCCCTTTTAATTTTGAGACAGGATCTCACTAAATTGCCAAGGCTGTCCTTGAACTTGTAATTTTCCTGCATCAGCCTCCAAAGTTGCTAGGATTATAGTTGTGTGCCACTGTGCCTGGCCATAAGTCCTATATTTTTTTTTAATATTTTTTTTAGATGTTGATGGACCTTTATTTTATTCATTTGTTTGCGGTGCTGAAAATCGAACCCTGTGCCTCACTCGTGCTGGGCAAGCGCTCTACCACTGAATTACAACCCCAGCCCCAAGTCCTATTTTTTTATGGGAATTTTTTTAAGTTCATTGTTTGGGGGGAAATACTCACATTGGAGAGATCCAACTTCTTTTTAATATTGAGTCTTGCTACATAGGACACTATGTGTTTTCTACTTTATTCTGGCTTTTTAATTTTTTTTTTTTTATGTTCCTGAATGGTATCTATTATGTTTTTTAACATAAGTATTACACATTTTTAAATTTTGTTCAGAGATTTTTTTTTTTTTTTATTTACCACTTTTCCCCTAATCGTAAATAGGGTTTTTGTCTTTTTTTCTTTTTTGGAGGCTTCTAAAGATTTTTATATTCATTTCAAATGCAAATAGCATCAGTCTCTGGAATTTTAGCATTTTAAGGAATACTTTCTAAATTTGATTTAATTTTTTCCCCACATTTTTTTTTATTGGTACATCATAGGTGTACATACTAATGGAATTTGTTACATTTTCATACATGCACACAATATAACAATATACTTTGTCAGATATTATTCCCCAGCACTTCTTCCCCTCCCTTCCCACTGCCCATCCCTTGGTCCCTTTCCTCTACTGATCTTCCTTTGATTTTCATGAGCTCCTTTGCCCACCTTTCTTTTCCTTTATCTTTTCTAGCTTCCTGCATATAAGAGAAAACGTATGACTCTTAACCCCCTGATTTGACTTATTTTATTTAGTGTAATGTTCTCTAGTTGCATCCATTTTCCTGCAAATGACATTTCATTTTTCTTTATGGGTGAATAAAACTCCACTGTGTATATATACCACATTTTCTGTATCCATTTATCTGTCAGTGGACACCTAGACTGGGTCCATAATTTGGCTGTTGTGAATTGTGCCGTTGTTAATGTGGGTTTGCAGACATCACTATAGCATGATGACTCTCATTGTAAATACTAAGAAGTGGTCAGTGGATTCATGCATATAACTTTTTTGAGGAACCTCCATACTGATTTCCATAGTGGTGGTCCTAATTTATAATCCCACCAACAATTTAAAAGTGTTCCTTTTTCTCCACATCCCCTCCATGATTTGTATTATTGTTTATATTCTTCATGATGGCCCTTCTGACTGGTGTGCGATGAAATCTCAGTGTAGTTTTGATTTGTATTTCCCTAATTGCTAATGATGTTGAACATTTTTTTAATTTTTTTTTTGGCCATTTATATTTCTTCTTTTGAAAAGTGTCTTTAATTCCTTTGTCCATTTATCGGGTTTTTTGTTTTTTGGGGGTGGGCAGGTCTCAGGAATTGAACTCAGGGGCACTCGACCACTGAGCCGCATCTCCAGCCCTATTTTGTATTTTATTTAGAGACAGGGTCTCACAGAGTTGCTTAGGGCCTTGCTTTTGCTGAGGCTGACTTTGAACTCACAATCTTCCTGCCTCAGCCTCCGGAGTTGCTAGGATTCCAGGCGTGTGCCATGGCCTGGCTTGAGTTGACTTTTGAGTAGGCTGAGAGTTAAGGGTCTAGTCTCATTCTTCTACATATGGATAACCAGTTTTCCCAGCACCACTTTTTTAAAAGGCTGTCTTTTCTCCAATGTATGTTTTGGTTGTCTATCTATATGGGTTTGTCATTTGTCTCTGGGATCTATTCTGTACCATTGGTCTATATGTCTGTTTTTATGCCAGTACCATGTGGTTTTTGTTACTATAGCTCTGTAGTCTAACTTAAAGTCAAGTATTGTGATACCTTCAGCATTAAAAAAAAAAAAAATTTAGATGTTGATAGACCTTTATTTTATTCATTTTTTTTTGTATGTGGTGCTAAGAATCAAACCCAGTGCCTCACACATCTAGGCAAGCACTCTTCCACTGACCCCAGCCCCATCCCCATCTAACATTGCTTTTTGTTTTATTTTGTTTTGTTTTAATTTTCAGACAGGAATTCCAGCATATTCAAAGAATCTTGCATGTATATGACAGACTGATCATATTTAATATTGCTATTTAGACAAAGTCAATCCAACTCTCTCTCACAACGATGCTTTACTTTTTGGCAAGTCTCTTACATATAAAATTCTGAGTACATTCCTTTTTTTTTTTTCTATATACCATTTTTTTTTATGTTTTTTTGTTTATTGGTTAGCATTGCTTTTTTGACTTAGAATTGCTTTAATTATTTTGGTTCTTTTATTCTTCCAAATGAGTTTTAGGACTGTTTTGCTAGGTCTGAGAAATGTCATTGGTATTTTGGAGGGAATATCTATATATTGCTTTTGGTAGTATGTTCATTTTACATATTAATTCTGCCTGTCCAAGAGCTTGGGAAGTCTTTCTATCTTGCAGAGTCTTCTTCAGTTTCTTCAGTGTTCTGTAGTTCTGCTGTTTTCATTGTAGAGGTCTTTCACCTCTTGGTTGATTTATTCCTAGGTTTTTGTGGATTTTTATTTGTTTGTTCGTTTGAGGTTATTGTGAATAGAATTGGTTTCCTGATTTCTTTCTCAGCAGATGTATTGTTGATATACAGGAAAGCTACTGATTTTCGTATGTTGATTTTATAACCTGCTACTTTGCTAAATTTGTTTATTAACTCTAGTACTCTTGGTGGTGGTTTATTTTCTGTCTTCTAGGTATAGGGTCATATCATTTGCAAGCAGTGATAATATGACTTCTTCCTTTCCTATTTTTATACTTTTTATTTCCTTCTCTTGCTTAATTGCTCTGGCTTCCATCATATTTTTTAAAGGATGTAGAGAGTTATAGATTTAAAAAATAATTTTAACTACCTTATTGAATTCCTTTATCATTCATATTAATAATTTAGTCAGTTGATCCTGTTTTTCCTGGTGTATAATTACACATTTAACTCACGATAGATTTGCCTCATCAATTCTGATTTCCTTTTTTCCTTGCCCAATTTCATTGGCTGATATTTCTAGAACATTATTAAATAATTGGGTAATAGATACCCTTATTTTCCTGACTTTAACAAAAATTGTTCTTTTTTATCATTTGAGGTACAGGCTTTTGGGGGTTTTTGTTTGTCTTTATATCATCTTGAGGGAGTATTCATCATCTATAGCTGAACTTTAATCAGAACTAAGTGGTCATTGCAGCGGTGTTGGTTATATATAACAAGACTGGAAAGAACCTAAATATTCAACTCAGGGGGACTAGGGAAATAAATAACAGTATGTCCATGCCATGGAATGCTGTGTAGTCCTAAAGAAAATGTTTATGTGTACTGATTCAGTATGAGCACCAGGATGATAATAATTTTAATATATAAATAGCATATAAAAATCTATTCATCTAAGAGTTAAAATAGTTGTTAGTGTATATAGTGATTATCTGAGGAAAGCCCTCCCAGAAAGCTAGCCTCCTGGGGAAGATGACAGAAATTCTGTAGATCTGGAAAGAAAGAGACTTTTTTTTTTTTTTTTTTTACAGTGCTGGGGAATGAACCCAGGGCTTTGTGCTTGCGAGGCAGGCACTCTACCAACTGAGCTATATCCCCCAGCCTGAGACTTATTTTTCAATGTGGAATCTTTGGAACTGTTTTCTTTTTTACTTTATGAGGAATAAAACTAATTAAAACATGCAATGATAGCCACTTGTAAGATAAAACCTTAATTTTAATAAACTATTATCTTTGTTCTTCCCTTTGACTTCCCAGTGGTAGTTCTTGGATTGAATTTCTGAATAATAAAGATGATCTAAAAGACATATTTTTACAGCTGAGAGAAGGAAACCTTGTCTGTGCACAGTATCTTTGGCTTCGACATCAGGTAACACATTTTGGATTTTTTTCCCTAATGACTCTCTGGCTCCTAAGATGGGTTATTGACTCAGTGTTGAAGTTGACAGGACAGCACATGTAGTTGGGCAATAGAATGTTTTCAGGTTGCTAAGGTGTGATCTCTCCCAGGGAAAATGGTCCTTTGACAATATTAAATCAGAGGAAGTGCTATGAAGATATCACAGAACCTGATTTTATCTCATAAGAGTTTAATCAATTCCAAATCTTAGTCGTTAGTAGCATTTTATTAACTAATTGGTGGTTTTTTTGGGGGGGGAACCAGGGATTGAACTCAGGAGCACTCGGTCACTGAGCCACATCCCCAGCCCTATTTTGTATTTTATTTAGAGACAGGGTCTCACTGAGTTGCTTAGTGCCTTGTCCATGCTGAGACTGGCTTTGAACTTGCAATCCTCCTGCCTCAGGCTCCCAAGCTGCTGGGATTAGGCAGTTGATGGGTTTTTAATAATGTGAGAATAGAAAGGGTGTTCCTACTGCACTTCAGATCGTGGTGTAGGATTTGCCTGTTAAAAGTGTTTATTTGAAGGCTAAGTGTGGTCACATGCTCCTGTGCTCCCATATACTTAGGAAGCCAAGAGAGAACGATTGCTTGACCTCAGGAATTTGGAGCCAACCTGGGCAGCATAATGAGACCTCATCTCTTTACCTTAATCAGTTAACTAATTTTTAAAAATCATTCATTCAAATCCCTGAATGTTGGCCAATATTAACATCTAAAGTTAGGTCCAAAACATATCTCAGTGTTATACTATTAGTGGACACATTATTTGTTAGTATTTTTACTGTCACTTCCAATTATGTTTTCCTTTGGAATACCTCTGCTGGTTCTGGTGCTACGTAATTTATTCTCTGGCAGTCACTGATATGAGAGTTCATGGAATTGTGACCCCTAACTTGAATCACTTGCACCGAGTAAATCGCCTTTAATGCTCATTATTGAATCAGTAAAATATTCCTTGAGAGCTGGGGATATAGCTCAGTTGGTAGAGTGCCTGACTCACAAGCACGAAGCCCTGGGTTCAAGCCCCAGCACGGCCAAAAAATATATATATGTATATATATTCCTTGAAATGACTTCCTAAAATAAGTCTTTGCTTTTTGGGAAGTTGCCAGTTTAAATTGCAAGCTGTCTTAATTCTCACTCTGCATGATTTAGGCAAATTTCCAAAGCAGTTTTGATGTGAAGATGCTTGAGAACTTGCTCAACTCAATTTCCACACCAGTCTCTTTACAAAAACTTTGTCCGTGGCTTAAAAATGATGTGATCCCATTTGTGAGAAGGACTGTACCTGAAGGACAGGTGCGTTTCCTCCAGTATTTCCATTCTTCATGATTTAATTTTTTTCTTTTTATATTAGATACTTGAAGATTAAGTCATGTTAACACCAATTAGTTCTTTTAAGTGTCTCTCTTAAAAGATTTTCCTTGGGCCAGAGGTGTAATTCAGTGGTATAGCCCATATCTAGTATGTATAAGGCCAGGGTTTGATTCCCAATGCTGCAAAAAATAAATTAAACAATAATTTAGAAAGGATGAACATAGAGGACTTTCGTTATTTTATGATTACCTGTTGAGAATTTTACTTTTAAATGACGTGTCTATTTCAGAAAATTCTTGCAAAGTGGTTGGAACAAGCAGCCAGGAACCTTGAATTAACCGATAAGGTAAAACCAGTATAATTAACTTGAGTGTCTTTTGTGCACTCCCCATAAGTGTAAAACTGTTCTTAATGGTCTGTAATATTTTTTAAAGGCAAACTGGCCAGAAAATGGACTTCAACTGGCAGAGGTGTTTTTCACAGCAGACAAAACAGATGAATTGGGATTGGCATCTTCCTGGCATTGGATTTCCTTGGTATGTTGTAGAGAATGAATTTTCACTCATGAAATACTCCATTATACATTCATGTATAGTTTGTAATTTGTTAAAGAAATTAATTTTATCAAAACCCTCCCATTAAAGTTAATTTATATTAACTTTATACATAGAAAAACAATAGAAAATACATATACATAGAAAAACAATCTGGAAATATATCCATTTTATTTAAGTTTTCTGTTTTTATATGCCTCCCCCACTTTTTTTTTTTTTTTTTTTATTGGAACTGGGATTGAACTCAGGGGTGCTTTATTATTGAACCACATCCCCAACCCTTTTTTTTTTTTTTAGTTGTAGATAGACACAGTACCTTTAATTTTTATTTATTTGTTTTTGTGTGGTGCTGAGGATCAAACCCAGTGCCTCACACATGCTAGGCAAGTGCTCTACCACTGAGCCACAACCCCAGCCCCTATTTTTTATCAAGACAGGATCTCACTAATTTGCTTCTCTATTGAACCAACAAAAGGGAAAGCTGCTATAAAAACATTCTAGTAAGTAATATAATGGGGATTTTCTGTAATAGCAGTATTTTGCTATCCTTTAAAAGAATAAAACTTTTTTTTTTGGAACCCGGGACTGAACTCAGGGGCACTTGGCCACTGAGCCACTTCCCCAGCCCTATTTTGTATTTTATTTAGAGACAGGGTCTCACTGAGTTGCTAAGGGCCTTGCTAAGTTGCTGAGGCTGGCTTTGAACTCGCGATCTTCCTGTCTCAGCCTCCCAAGTCGCTTGGATTACAGGCGTGTGCCACCACGCCCGGCAAAAGGATAAAACTTACTAATGCATTAGGATTCATTTTCAGACTACAGCAATCAGTTCTGCTTCTTCTATTTAAACTAGTAAGCCATCCCTTGATCTGATTGCCTTTCTTAGATAATCCAACAGCCATTATGGCTAAAATATCAGTAATTTTTTTTTTCTTTTTTTGGGGGGTAGGGGGGGACCGGGGATTGAACTCAGGGACACTCGGCCTCTGATCCACAGCCCCCGCCCTATTTTGTATTTTATTTAAAGATAGGGTCTCACTGAATTGCTTTAGCACCTTGCCCATACTGAGGCTGACTTTGATCCCAAGATCCTCCTGCCTCAGCCTCCTAAGCCACTGGGATTACAGGTGTGCACCACTGCGCCCAGCTCTTTATTTTCTTTTTTTAAGCTCAAATTATGAAAACTATGGAACTGACCTTCTCAGCTGTGAACCACTGGGGGTGTAACTCAGTGCCTTGTCTAGTATGTGCAAGGCCCTGGCTTTGATCCCCAGCCCTAAAACGTGTGTGTGTGTACATATGTACACGTGCGTGCGCAGTGGTAAAGGGAGAGCTAAGATCAGGAAGGTTGGTACTATATTTGAGGTAAATGAAGTAAATTCATCATTTGGCTCCTGAATTTCTTTAAGTTCATTTGTTATCCCCTTGAGGTCTAAAACTAGAATGCATTCTTTATATTGAGGGAAAACATACATTCTTGCCTTTAAAAATTTTTGTTAGAAGAATAATTTGGGCTAGGGTTGTGGCTCAGTGGTAGAGTGCTTACCTAGCATGTGTGAGGCACTGGGTTCGATCTTCAGCATCACATAAAATTGTATTGTGTCCATCTACAACTGAAAAAAAAAATTTTTTTAAGTTAATTTTTAAAAGTACCATAATTTAGTTTTGTAAATTAATGGATAAGAAAGGCATAATATGACCTTACCTTAAAGTATTTTTTTGTGTGTGTGTGTGCTGCTGGGGATTGAACCCAGGGCCTTGCGCTTGACAGGCAAGCACTCTACCAACTGAGCAATATCCCCAGCCCACCTTAAAATATCAAGTACATACTTTGTACCAGAAAAATGTGACCTTTAAAATATATATTATGAAATCATATTTATTTCTTAAGTTTCAGTTACAAAGATAATAATATTTAAATTTCATGACCCCAAAATAATCAATTTCCTCCCTTTTTTTAGAGTGGGTGTACTGGGGATATGGCTCAGTGGTCTTGTGCCCTTTTGAACTCACATCCCCAGCCCTATTTTGTATTTTATTTAGAGACAGGGTCTCACTGAGTTGCTTAGCACCTCACTTTTGCTGAGGCTGGCTGTGAACTTTCGATCCTTCTGCTTCAGCCTCCCAGGCTGCTGGCCCTGCTCCTCCTACTTTTTGATAGAGCTGTTATTAATTGCACGTCCTGATTATACTCTCTTCAAATAGGGATTTTTTTTCCGTAGTCTATTGATGTTCATTGAAATATATTTTTTTCACACAAGAGCTCTTTCCTCTCGATCTAAAACATTACTTTGTCTTTTCTCTGTTAGTTGCCTTTAAAAAAAAATTGTAGAGCTGGGTTTTTTATTAAATTTTGTAGTTGTAGATGGACAGCATGGCTTTATCATATGTTTATTTTTATGTAGTGCTAAAGATTGAACCCAGTGCCTCACATGTGCTGGGCAGGTGCTGTGCCATTGAGCTACAGCCCCAACCCCTAGTTGCCTTTTATCAATAATAAAAATCATGTTCCTTGCATATAACTGGAAAATGTTATAGCTTTGTATTGTGTTATTATCTATATAGTAGATGAGACATTGAAAACCCATCTAGGTGGTATTTGTGTACCCAGTTATATTTGGGTTCTGAAAAAATATTTGCACCAGTATCGCTGGTTTTCTTTCCAATTTTGGTCTATGTGAATGTGTACTAGGTGATTTCAGTTAAAATTCTACAAAATTTAAAGTGTATGTTTGCTTCAGAATTACAGTTTCCTCTTACATATATAATCATTATTTTCTTTGAAATACATTTGACTCTGTTTCCCTCTTACACCTTTACTCTGTATCCTTAACAATTTTTATGCTTTTGTTTTAGAAGGACCACCAAAACACGGAGGAAGTAGGTCAGTTACGTACGTTGGTCAACAACTTGCAAGAATTGATCACATTGCACAGGAAATATAACTGCAAATTGTCCCTCTCTGATTTTGAGAAGGTAACATTTCAGGTTCATCCACATTATTTTGTTTGTTGTATCTACTCATGGCTAGAGTCTGCATTTATGCCATCTTTCTTGCCTTCAATCCAGGAAAATCCAACCACCATAGTGTTCCGAATGTTTGATAGAGTGTTGGCCCCGGAGCTTATTCCCTTGGTCTTAGACAAGAGTATAAGAGTTTACATTCGGGAACATGACTTGCAAGAGGAGGAACTTCTCTTGTTGTACATAGAGGTAACGTTTCCATTATATCTGCTCTTAGTTGGGGGATCTGTGCTGTGTATCATTGTTTTAAATGTTGAACTTTTTTTTTTTTTTTTTTGCAGTGCTGGGGATTGAACCCAGGGCCTTGTGCTTGTAAGGCAAGCACCCTACCAACTGAGCTATATCCCCAGCCCAAATGTTGAACTTTTTAAGGAATATTGTGCTTTACCATTGGGATTCATATAGCATTTTATTTTCATATATTCATATAACATTTTATTTATTTTTTGTTGTGTGTGGTACTGGGGATATACCCCAGGGACACATTACCTCTGAACTGTATTCCAGCCCTTTTTTTTTTTTTTTTGGAGCCAGGGATTGAACTCAGGGACACTCGGCCACTGAGCCATATCCCCAGTCCTATTTTGTATTTTATTTAGAAAAAGGGTCTCACTGAGTTGCTAAGGGCCTTGCTAAGTTGCTGAGGCTGGCTTTGAACTCGCAATCCTCCTGACTCAGCCTCCCAAGTCGCTTGGATTACAGGCGTGCGCCACCACACTCGGCTATTCCAGCCCTTTTTATTTTTTATTTTGAGATAGGGTCTTAACAAGTTGCCCGTCCTGTCCTCGAACTTGAATCCTTCTGTCCCAGCCTCCTGAGTTGCTGGGACATAGATATTTACTACGACACAGCATATTGTTGTAGTTAAGAACATGGATTAATTCTGTTACTAACTTACTGAGGACCTTGAGTGAAAGGGAATAATATGAACTAGTCACAGTGGCTTATGTTGGTAACTCCCAGCTACTGGGAAGGCTGAGTTGGAAGGATCATTTGAGCACATGAGTTTGAGAGTACCTGGACAATATAGTGAGACGTCATCTCAACAAATTAAATTTAAAGAAATCTCAAAGAAAATAATACGAGGATTGGGGGCTGCGATTATGGCTCAGTGGTAGAGCGCTTGTCTAGTGTGTATGAGACACTGGGTTTGACCCTCAGCACCACATAAAAATAAATAAATAAAGTAAAGATATTTTTAAAAAAAGAAAAAAATACTAGGATTTCTCCAAAGGGCCCTTGTGAGATAATAGGGCATAAGCTCAATAAATATGATCTGGACTTTTTGTTGTTTTTGTGTTTTTGGTGCTAGGAGTTGAACATAGGGCCTTGAACATGCTAAGTGTGTGCTCTGCTCTGACCTATATCCCTAACCTGGCAATTACATTTTGTAGCCATCAATATACTATAATGATCTAATCTGAAGATTCTTCCCAGCCACTCAGACTGATCTATATATCTACGTCTATAGCTAGCTAGCATACATATGTATATATACACATTATGTATGTGTATATATATGTACATATACATGTGTGTATATATATATTTATATACATACATATATACATACAGGTATACGTGTGTGTGTGTATAAAATCTGTGTGTACTTTTTTTTTTTGGAATCATGGATTGAACTCAGGGGCACTCGGCCACTGAGCCACATCCCCAGTCCTATTTTGCATTTTATTTAGAGACGGGGTCTCACTGAGTTGCTTAGGGCCTTGCTAAGTTGCTAAGGCTGGCTTTGAACTTGAGATCCTCCTGCCTCAGCCTCCCTAGTGCTGGGATTACAGGTGTGCGCCACCTCACCCAGCTGTACTTTTTTTTTTTAAGTGATAGTTTGTATTAATTTATTGGTACTAGGAATTGAACCTAGGGGTCCTTTACCACAGAGCTACATCCCTATCCCTTTTTTTTTTTTTAATTCATTGTACACAAATGGAGTACAACTATCATTTTTCTGGTTGTACACAAAGTAGAATCATACAATTTGCATATTCATACCTATACGTAGGGTAATGATGTTTGTCTCATCCTACCCTTTTTAATTTTAAAACAGGCTTCACTGGGGCTGGGGCGGTGGCTCAGTGGTAGAGAGCTTGCCTCGCACGTGCAAGGCACTGGGTTCGATCCTCAGCACCACATAAAAATAATGATATTGTGTCCACATACAACTAAAAAATATTAAAAACAAAACAAAACAAAACAAAAAACAGGCTTCACTAAGTTGCCCAGGTTGTCCTCGGTGTTCTGAGTAGCTGGGAGTATAGCCCCGCACCACTGCACCCAGCTGAGTTTTTAATTTCTGTAAAACATGAATGTTATCCCTTTCTAGGATTTACTGAGCAGATGTAGCTCAAAGTCCACGTCACTCTTTGACACAGCATGGGAAGCAAAGGCCATGGCAGTGATAGGATGTCTGTCTGACACAGATGTAAGTAAACAGTGACCACTGGGTTTTCAAGGCTTTTTTCTGGTCACATAAGTAGTGTTTGTTTAGTATGAAAAAAGAATTAAAAGAACATAAAAATCACTCATAATTTTATTTTCTTTGATTATGGAAAATAAAAAGTGAAAATTTTCTCATTCCCACCCCCATGAGAATGGCCATGGACAATTGAGTGCCTCTGTCTGCAGGGTTTCTGTGACTATAAGTAATACTTTGCCTTTATTTTGACTTTGCAAAACTGTTACCATCATAAAATACAGTGTGAATAAAATCACAAGCGCTAGTCTTACACCGACTGCAGAGGCAGCAGAAAGGCATAGCTTTCAACTGATAAAATTCTTTCCTGATTTTTTTCTAAATAATGAGGTGCTCTTCATGTATGTAAATGGGAGATATATGTGCTTTCACGGTCAGAAGGTGAAATAGTCTTACTCAGCCATGATGCATGCAATGCAATTGATTTACATGAAGCATACTCTGAGGCTAGTCACTGTCCACGTGTGTTCTTGCTGTAGCTCATATTTGATGCTGTGCTGAAGATAATGTATGTGGCAGTGGTTCCCTGGAGTGCAGCTGTGGAGCAGCTCGTGAAGCAACACCTGGAAATGGACCATCCCAAGTAAGATGACAGCCCAGTAGTCAGTGTATTTTGTGCCCTGGATAAACCTCCCATATTGAGTTGACATTCAGTCAAGTTGTTCATTTGCTGTGCCCCATGGTATTTCATAAAAAACACAATTCATGTTAATACTAATACATTTATTTTTAGAGTCAAGTTACTACAGGAAAGTTACAAACTGATGGAAATGAAAAAACTTTTACGAGGCTATGGAATAAGAGAGGTGAATCTCTTAAACAAAGAAATAATGGTGAGTGTGCTAGTTAAAGACTCTTTTTTCCCTTATTTTCCTATTTCTAGGGCAACATGGAAAATTTCATGAAGGTTTTATTTTCTCAGTGGTTAATACAGCTAGATTCACCTTTACATTTCTGATAGGTACAATATTAAAATGTTCACTTTATGAGAGTATTAAGGACAAGAAGAGTAAATTAGGTTAAAAAGATAGGACTGCCAGAAAATTCAGAATATAAATTGTGTTTTCATCTTTCATACAGGAATTTAGTTTTAAGTCATCAAGAGTGGAGGTTTTCGTTTTATATTTTAATTTTATGGCTTCTTTGCCCTTTAAGTAGGTTATTCCTGGGTTCTCTGAGAAATATCCTAATAGTAATTGTATATATTATCTGTTTTAGACCGTGATCAGATACATTCTCAAGCAGGATGTCCCATCTTCCTTAGAAGATGCGTTAAAGGTGGCTCAAGGGTATAGGGTTTCTGATGATGAAATCTACAGTCTAAGGATTATTGACCTGATTGATAGAGAACAGGTAGGAAAGTTTCACATAGTCATTTCTTAGGGCTTCTTTGTTAACTTAATCCTTAAAAATGAAAACCAATCAAATTATTTAAACTGATTTTCAGTTATTAGATATTAGAGCTCAGATATTAGAGCTTTGATAAAGCTCTAATAACATGAAAACATAGCTTTGTTAGAATGGCTACTTTTTTTTACCATGTGTGAGTTCTTTTTTTTTTTTTAATATATTTTTAGTTGTCGATGGATCTTTATTTTATTTATTTATATGTGGTCGTGAGAATTGAACCCAGTGCCTCACACATGCTAGGCAAGTGCTCTACCACCGAGCCACAACCTCAGCCCTAACATGTGTGAGTTTCTTTAAAAGTGTTTTGTGATTACCTAATGGACTTTTATACTCTGATAGTTAATAAAACTTAGATGCATGCTTTATATACATTGTATATATATATACATAAATATAAATATATATGTATATTGATTTCAGAATAAATTGTGATTTTTCTTTTTTTATATCTAGGTTTTTGGGTGCTGGATATTAAACTAGGCCCCCAAACGTTGTAAGCATGCACTCTGCCACTGAGCTATACTCTGGCCCCTCTTCTTTTATTTTTTATTTTTTTATTTATTTTTTTTTGAACTGGGGATTGAACTCAGGGGCGCTTGGCCACTGAGCCACATCCCCAGCCCTATTTTGTATTTTATTTAGAGATAGGATCTCACTGAGTTGCTTAGCGCCTCACTTTTGCTGAGGCTGGCTTTGAACCTGAGATCTTCCTGCCTCAGCCTCCCGAGCTGCTGGGATTACAGGCGTGCACCACCGCGCCTGGCTTTTTTAACTTTTATTTTGAGATAGGGTCTTGCAAAGTTGCTTAAGGTCTCTCTGAGTAGCTGAGGCTAACCTTAAAATTGTGGTCCTCCTGCTTTAGCCTCCTGAGTTGCAGGGATTACAGGTGTGCACCACTTTGCCCATCTTTTTTTTTTTTTTTTTTTAATGTCTTTATTTTCACATAATTCTATAATCATAGGTATTCCTAAGAAGTATGCTTTCTTCAATACTTAGGGTTGAATTTGAATTTTACTTTATGGTTTGCTCTTATCCAACAAGGTATTTTTAAGTTTTTTATTGTTTGTTTGTGTGTTTGTTTTCCCAGTACTGGGAATTGAACCCAGGGTTGTTCTACTGTTGAGCTATCTCTCCTGTCCTTTTTATTTTTTTTATTGAAGCAGGGTCTCACTAGGTTGCTGAAACTGGCCTCAAATTTGTGACCCTTCTGCCTCATTCTCTTGAGTAGCTTAGAGCATAAATGTACACTACTGTGCCTTGCAGTTTTCAGATTTTTTAAAAATACTGAACAATAATCTATTTTTCGAAATATCTTTTTTTTCTGTGATATTAGGCATCCAACCCAGAGCCTCATGATGCTAGGTAAATGAGATCAGGTTTTTCTTCATTTTTCCTTTATTTTCATCTTTAAATAGAAAGGAAAGAGGTAAGTCCAAGCTGTCCTTTGCAGGGAGCAGCTGTCTTTCTTCCCTTCTAACTCTGCTCACAGGGCGAAGACTGTCTCCTCCTGTTGAGGTCTCTGCCTCCTGTCCAAGCTGAGAAAACTGCAGAAAGAGTCATTATCTGGGCACGACTGGCATTACAAGAGGAACCAGATGATTCTAAAGAGGTGAGGTTTTCACTACACAAAGTGGAAATGAACCCCATGTTATGGATCTTAATCAAGAAGATACTCCTTTTTCACTGCTAGTGCAGCCTCAGGTAAAAGTTCCTCTGTAAATTTGGATCATGGGAGAAAACCAGATAAGCCTACTTTGAGCAGCTAATTTGGCCCACAATGAATAATCCAGGATCTGTGAATTAGAAGGATTCAGTGAAGCTGCTATTGTACAAGAAGGGTTTTTCACAACTCCTTCACAATATAAACAATATCTTGTGTAGTGTAATGTATGATTACTGTCAAACATTAAATCATCTGCAGATCAGTTCTCAGTTAAGGCTTAGAAATGATGTCAAGAGAGCCAGTTCACTTCTTTAGAGAAAAGCATTTGAATTCCTAATTTATCCAGGATAGCTGGATTTTCAAACCCTGAGGGGAGGATGCCCGCCAGCTTCTCAGCAGTCCATTTTGATTATTTTTACCTTTAGGGAAGTGAGTTTTGTTTTTTTTTAACACCTGATATTTATTATGCTCATCTTATTAGTGGTAGGCATTAGGTTAATACGGTAAATAAAGTATGCACTTCATTGTGAACTGAGTCCTGTTGTTAAATCCTTACAGATTAAGTTCAGAAACTAGGCTTTTAAGACAGATGACTTTTCTGAAATTTTTTACTAAGTGGCAGAGCCTCAACACAAACTTGGTCTGATACCACCATCTGGACTCTTCTTTCTTTTCCTTCTTCCTTTTTTGCAGTGCTGTGGGGAATAGAACATAGGGCCTCGTGCATGCTAGGCAATGCGCCACCATTGAGCTGCACCCCGACCCGCAATTCCATGGTTTTATGTGTTTGTTTGCGTGTGTACTACTGAAGTGTTCAGGAAAGGGAACAGATTTGATTTTGCATCTTTCTTTTTAGGACAAGGCCTGGAGAATGTCTGTGGCAAGGACATCAGTGGATATTCTTAAACTTCTTTGTGACATTCAGAAAGGTAGGGTCTGCCCCTGTTCCCTTGCATCGGTTTTGTTTTGATGGGGCACAGTGTCACCCCCCGTCGTACCCGCAGATTTCCTTTCTGATTGTCTTCATGAGCTTTCTCATTTTTCTTCATTGTAAGTCTTTCGTACCTTATTATTAATTTTTTAAGCAATAGGGAAGAAAAGCAGCATGTAAACTCATTTATATATTTGTATGCTTAAGTAAGCTATTCAGTGATAGACTGGATTTCTTTGGCACCTTTTACTTATTGCTCATTTTTCTCACATGTAGTTGGTTATAGTCAGGGTTACAAAACTTAATCCTAAACTTAAAACAGTTAAGGAAAAAACTCTGGAGGGGAAAGCTGTAATTTATTTCAGAATAATTGCCATTTGTCTTATAATCCCTAAGTATCCCTTTTTTTACCTCCAGAAAGAACAATTAGATTTATTTTTTCAAATTAGATCTTTTTGCTCTTAAATTGTCTTACATAACATCCGAAAAGAGTGCTGTGGACTTAGAAGGGAACCAAAGCTAATATTTAGCTTTTAGCAATTCTGGTTTGCAGCCTGTTTTCTATCACTGTGACAGAACACCTGTGGTTGGGTGATTTGTAAGGATAGAGCTTACTTAGCTCATGGTTTTGGAGGCTCTGAAGTCCAAGGGCATGTTGCTGGTGTCTGCTCACGTCTTATCAGAGACTTCTTGCTACATCATAATATGACAGAGAGCATCAGGTGCTGGGACTGAGCAAGTTAGAGCAAGTGCTGCAGAGAGACTGCTTTTATCACAGAGCCACCGTGAGTCCCTGAACAGAGTGATGCGTCCCTGCGGTTACTTCACAAAGGCCCCCTCCTGATACTGTTAACAGACACCTGAAATTTTGAGTACATGTTCAAACCATAGTATATGGGAATTTGTACATGTCTGCTATGACTTTTAAAAATTTAATTACAGACAACGTGCAGAAGAAGGATGAATGTGAAGAAATCTTGAAACAATTTCAAGTGGTGGCCAGCTTACAGGTAAAGATGCTGCACTACCCTGAATGCTGTTGCCCAGCCAGTGAGTGTGTCCCACATAGTGCCTGCTTAAAATGTGCCGCCCAGTCTTCAGGGACTTCACGTGCTACTTTCTCTCAGCAACTTTTTTGATATATAATTTATGTACCGTATTTCATCTACTTAGAGTGCCTAATTCAATGGTTCTTGTCATATTGCATTATTTTTTTTTCTGATTTTAGCAAAATACACGTGAAATTGTCCATTTTAGCTATTTTTCCGTGTGCAGCATGGCAGTGTTAATCGTGTTCACTGTATTGTGCAACCCTCACACGAATCTTCTTTTCATCACCGCATGCAGAAACTGTGGCCACTAAGCAGCAGCTCCCTAGACCCTTTGATCTACTTTCTTTCTCTACAAATTTGCCAATTTTCACTACTTTACACAAGTGGAATTATAGAACCAACAGTATAGTGAAGGAGTTTTGTGATCCAAAAGCTTAAGACTTACTGCATTAATCACTATCTTTGTGAAAGGCATCTGGGGAGTAACGATAAGTTAACTTCTCTGATTTTCTTAAATTTGAAGTTAGTATTCTAAAGCTATGTGTTATGTGTATTTATCCTGCTACCATTGATTGAACATTTATTGTGCAGACTCTAGTGTGTATCTGTGATGTGCACATTAGCCGTGGAGGGAGCTATTGTCCTTATTCTGCAAAAAAGGAACCTGAAGCTCAGCAATCCTAAGATCATTGATGGGGCACCTACCTAATTTGTGTGATGCCCTCGGTCCCATCCCCAGCACCGCAAAAAAACAAGTGACTTGCCCCAGATTGACACTCAGCCCCTGGTACCCTTAATGGCTCCTCATTCTGTCTGATTCAGTGTCCTTACTTGTTATTGTGCGATTATTGTTAGTATTACTTCTGTTGTGAAACTGTTATTCTGTTTCATGCTGTCTCACTTGCATTCAACAGTTAAAATAAGAATTTTAAATAATGGAAAAATTACATATTCCATGAAACTCACAAGACCTGTTGACAATATGCAAGAAGCCACATTGCTTCCAGAGAAGGTGCACATTGGAAGGAGAAACCTTTCAGTGGACTAATTCATTAAGAAAAGACGATCACATTTTGTTTACTTACATATGCACACAATACCTGATTGAAAGACTTTAAGAGGAAATATGGTTAAAATGGTAAAATTCATATTATGTCCATTTTACCACAATAAAAAAAGTATATAAGCTTATTTAAATTAACTCTCCACTTAAGATTGTAAGCAATAAAGAATAAATTCTTTGATCGCCTTAAAATATATATATATGTATATACATATATATATATATAAACAAGTATACAGCGTAGTGAAAAGTAAGTCTTTCCTCCTGACCCTCCAGTGCTTCTGTTTCCCACAATAACTGTAGCCACAGCAACCAGTTTCTTGGGTTTCCTTCTAATTTTCAGTGGCTCTCCAAGCATAGAAATTTCTGTGATTCCTAATCCAGATGGTATTGTGGTGTATAATGAATAGAGTCTTCAACAGCATCTCTACAGTAAATATCACTAAGTTCTCATATTGATTTCTGTGTACAGCTATTTCCATATGGTACATCCCTTTCAGGGAAAGATCAGTAGGGTTTTTTTTTTTTTGTTTTGTTTTTTGTTTTTTTTGCGGTGCTGGGGATCGAACCCAAGCCCTCTACCAACTGAGCTATATCCCCAGCCCCAGTAGTATTTTTTTTTTTTTTTTTGGAACTGGGGGTTGAACTCAGGGGCACTCGGCCACTTAGCCACATCCCCAGCCCTATTTTGTATTTTATTTAGAGACAGGGTCTCACTGAGTTGCTTAGAGCCTTGCTAAATTGCTGAGGCTGGCTTTGAACTTGCGATCCTCCTGCCTCAGCCTCTGAGTCCCTGGGATTACAGGCGTGCGCCACCGCGCCCCCAAGTAGTACTTTTTTGAAGGAAACATCCATTTGAAAATTTTGTAACATTTTATAATTACTGTCTTTACCAATAGGTATGTGTTATGCAACTGTCAAAATACAACCAGGCGTGGTGGTACATACCTGTAGTCCCATCTGTAAAGGAGGCTGAGACAGGAGCATCCTTTGAGCCCAGGAGTTGAAGGCCAGTTTGGACAACATATTGAAACCATGAGTCCAAAAATAAGAAAATTATTATATTTATGAAGACAGGGTAATGACAGGGAAAGAAAAAAAATTACTTAATGTTAACTGGAAAAGATAATGAATGAAATTATACAATACCACCGTAAAATGCTAGTGAAATAAAATGGTCACTCTTTATTAAGTTAAGCTGTTGTCAGGTGAGGGGAGCAGTTTTGTGTTCTATAGAAGATTTGGCAGGTTGTAATTTTTGATTATCACAATTGATTGAGGGGAAGTGCTACTGGCATCTAGTGGGTAGAGGCCAGGAATGCCACTACACATTCCTATGCTGCACAGAGGACAGTGCCCTGACCCTGCTCAACAAAGTGGTATTCATCCCAAAGAATTGCAGAGACTAGGAAACTCTAGTTTTGCTCTGAAGTATGGCATCAAAACAGAGGGTATACCTTGTCTTACTACCTCTTGGCAACTTTCACTGGGCTTCAGTGGGATTTTTACTAAGTTAGGTAAATACATCCTTAATCTGGAGTTTGTAGCCAACCAGAAGTAATAAAAAAGAGCAAACCTGATTTCTTCAAACCTCTAGGATAGACTTGTCCAAACTTAACACTTAAGTCCTCCCTCTTTCTATTCCAGGCTCCCTACAACACAGAATTATCTGGCTCATAATATCAGCACTGCTAAAACAGAAACCCCAGGTCATAGTGGTGTTTTCCTATTTTCCAAGCTTTTTATGATAGTTACTTTTCTAACTTGAAATGCAGACTTAAAATTCTTAATTTACAAGGGAGAGGTTTGAAACACCATCATGATTCTGGTCATAGTAAACTAAGCAGACTTGGGCCTTTGTCTTGCCTACCTTTGCTGCAGGAGAACTTCGAGGTCTTCCTTTCGTTTGAAGATTATAGCGACAGTGCGTTGGTAGCAGATCTCCGTGAACAGTGCATTAAAGCTCATGAAGTTGCTCAGGCCAGGCAGAAACCCAAGAGCACTCCAGAGCCCATTGCTGCTGAGCGGACGGGCCTGAGCACCAAATCAAAGCTTCAGGGACAGGCGTTGGCCCTGCAGGTGTCCCCACAAGAGCTGGAGGCAGAGTTGGCCTTTCGAGCCTTGAAAGACGGGAATGTCAGAACAGCGCTGAGCAAATGCAGGTGATGTCTGACCACTGATTTGACCCACTTGTCTGAAAATAACAAGTGCGGAACCAGTGACACTTCTTTTCTCAAAAACAACTTTTGGTTTCTCACCGTGAGAGTCCATTTGGGGGCCTCTCTGTCTGAATGTAGTAGCATAAAAGAAATGTAACAAATACTGCCAAGTTATGTAACATAACCATTGAATTTAGGTGATGTGCGCTTTGACATTTAATGGTTTTTTTAAATAATTTGAAAAATGAGGCTCACTGTATGCCATGAAAGCATTTTAAAGCCATTTTATGTGTCGATAACAGTCCTTTTATGCTAATGCAAGAAAGGGAAATGCATTTGCTTGTGATATGAGTATTCTAATCATCCGCACTTCCTCTCCTCCAAAGAGACCTGTTTAAGTATCACTGCAACGCTGACACGGGGAGATTGCTGTTTCTGACATGTCAGAAGCTATGTCAGATGTTGGCTAATCAAGTCCCAATGAGAGCCCCTGTGGGACTGAATCTCCCTTCCGAGGTGCACGATCTGGCATGCCAAGCCGCCACCATCTGCAGTCCAGGTGAAGCACTGATAATAGTTCCCTGTTCTCTGATTCCTTGCACACTTGTCTCCCAAGTGCCTTCTCTGTACTTTTGGGCATCCTAGTAACTAGGCAAGAGATAGGAGTTCTTCCTTCCAAAGTGACAACTATAATTGATTTCTCTTTTAAGAATTATAGTTTTAAGATACTTCAAAATATTAACAATGTCATTTCTGACTGCTGACAGTACTCAGCTTAAGGAAAAATGTACTGCATTTAGAGTAGTCAAAGCTGTGTGGAAACCTTGCTGTCCTCTTCATGGCCTTCCTTAGAATTTTGAGTGGTGATTATAAAACGTTTGTTTTATTTATTCTAAAGATATAAAATGGGAGCTTGATGATTTTTCTCCACTTTCTTTCAGATTTCTTACTAGATGCTTTAGAGCTATGTAAATACACATTAACAGCAGTGGAGCTTTCCAGACAGTGCCACATGGATGACGGTGGAATCCTGATGCAAGTAAAGCACCGCAGTTTTTCTTTGCTTAAACAAACCCCTGCCAACCCATCTGCACCACTTTACGTTACTCGCATAGTTTACAAAAATACTACATCTAACTCTTCCACTTTCTTATTGTACATAAAAACCTACCTACAGGCATGAGGCCACTTCTCTTTTCCAGCCATTTATTGGTGTTAATTTATACTAGTTTTTGAAACATTGGGCCTCGAATGAGGCCTCTCTTATATATTATCCTTCTGTTATAGTTTGATTTAAAATGAAATTTTTTTACACCATAGACCAGAAGAAACAGAGTACATGTCTATTCTGCTGTGTTGCTTAGGGAATAATGACCAAAAAAAAGTCTGTACATGTTCAGCACAGATACAATTTTATTTTTCTGAATATTTTTGATTTTCAGTTGGTTGTATCCATAGCTCTGGAACTGTGGATGTAGAGGGTCGGCTGTATACAGTTGTATTTAACCATCAACAGTGCTTGGCTATAATACACCTGACTCTGCATGCTGGCTGGTTATGATCGAGTCTGATTTGCAGAGTACATAGCTCTGTCTTTTCTGTGTGGTTTGGTATTTAGGCTTCTTTTGGAACTCATAAGGATCCGTATGAAGAGTGGTCTTACAGTGACTTCTTCAATGAAGATGGAATTGTTCTTGAGTCACAGATGGTGCTACCAGTTATTTATGAGTTGATTTCGTCACTTGTGCCTCTTGCTGGTAAATTTCACTTGTAGTGTTATTTTCTGTTTATTTCTGCTTCGTGCAAATTTGAACTAGAGATTTGGAACTAAAACTAAATGCGATAATGTACATGAATCTCACAGGCATGATGTTGAACAAAAAAAGCCAAATGTATAAGAATGCATACTGTATGACTGAATTTACATAAAGTACAAGAACAAGCTAAAACTAAGCCATGGTGTTGGAAGTTAGGGAAGTGCTAACCCTTATGGGGAGGTAATGACTGCATTGGGCATGTGGGGGATTCTGAATGCTGGTCATGTTCTTATCTTAATCTTGTTCTGTTATATTCAGTTTGTGGAAATTGATAAAATTGTACACTTATCTGTGCATTTTTCTGTTTGTGTAGTTGAAGTTGTTTTGTTTTTAAGCAGCAGTTTGCTTTAGAATGTTTGATAGCAGCACAATATTTAAATATCCGAGACAGGCATGGTGGTGCACGATCCCAGTGACCTGGGAGCTGAGACAGAAGGATCTCAAGTTCAAGGTTGGCCTTGGCAAGACCCTGTCTCAGAATAAAATAAAAAGGACCAGGGATGTAACTCAGTGGTAAAGTGCCCCTGGATTCAATTCCCAGTACCAAATAAATAAATAAATAAATATGAGTCTGTTTGCTTTATAAAAGTCTTATTTTATTTAGTAGTATTAATTTTTTGTTTTCTTTTGTAGAAAGCAAAAGATATCCCTTGGATTCTCTAAGTTTGCCATACTGCTCCATTAGTGAAGGTATTTAACATCAGAAGTGTATAGCATTGTATTCTCATTTTATAATTATACAAATATAGAAATGCATTAAAATTCTTAATATGAATCTGAATTTATCCTTTATGTAATTATTAAGTTATTATTAATTTTCTAGAAGATCATATTATGTGATTTGGCTGGTAATATTAACGTTTATGAATCTTCATAAATTTTAGTCTTCCATATAGAGAAACTTTTTATAAAAAGTGATTTAAACATCTCAATTTTTTTAAATGGTCAAATTATAATCAGACTATCTCATTATTTAGTGGAATTGTTATTTTCTGTTTAAATCCAGCCTCCTGTTAACTCTGTCATTAACTAACTCTGATAATGAATTCCATGACTGTTAACCTACATTGAAGAAGAAGGCTGGGCTAGGGTTGTAGCTCGATGGTAGAGCGCTTGCCTAGCATGTGTGAGGCACTGGGTTCTATCCTCATCAGCACATAAAAATAAACATAAAATAAAGACATTGTGTCTATCTACAACTAAAAATGAAAAAAAATTTTTAAAAGAAGCAGGCTGTCCCTGAAAGCAGTTTCTCTTTATATGATCTTTCTCTGTTTAAAACTTGTAAATATTAAAACTCTTTTTTCACTTTGCAGGAGGCAACCATATCTTACCTGTTATACCTTCCATCTCTACCCTGCTTCAGAACCTTCAGGAATCTAGCCAGTGGGAGCTGGCCCTGAGATTTGTTATTGGTTCCTTTGGTACTTGTCTCCAGCACTGTGTGTCAAACTTCATGAATGCCAGTCTGAGTGAGAAGGTATAGTTTCTAGAACAAATACTTTTGGCTTTGGGTGAATAGAGATAGAAAAGCATTGCCAAACAAAGGAATTTGGAGTTCGTGTTTTCCTGTTTGATCGTGTAGCAAGAAAATTTTTCATGAGTAAAATGTAAGGAACATTGTTAAACAGCTACTCAAATTTAGGTGCAATTTAAGTGCAATTCAAGGTATTTGCACACTTTTTTTTTTTTTTTTTTTTTTTAGTACTGGGAGATTAAAACAGGGGTACTTTATCACTGAGCTACATCCCCAGTCCTTTTTTAAATTTTGAGATAGCATCTCAAAAGTTGCGCAGGGGGGTTGGGGATATGGCTCAGTTGGTAAAGTTCTTGCCTTATAAGCACAAGACCCTGGGTTTAATCCCCGGCACCACAAAAAAAAAAAAAAAAAAAAAAAGGTTGCACAGGGTCTTACTAAGTTGCCCAGGCTGGTCTTGAGCTTGTGATCTTCCTGCCTGAGCCTCCCCAGCTGAGATTATAGGCATGCACCACTGTGCCCAGCCTTTCCCACACATTTCCATCTTCACTCTCAAGAGTCTCCATTTTGGAAATGTAGAAACTCACATTCAGAGAGGTGAAATAAGTTCCCTGTGGTATTGGGGTGTGTTGATAATTCTTCACATCCAACTTCAGTGCAGTATCATTCTGCCATTTTTTTGTTACCCTAATTTTAATTATTTCCTGACAGCATCATGGAAGGCAAGCTACCTGTTGATAACTTGGTTATGAAACTGGGTCTCAGAGGAAGTTGTCTCTGTTTCCACTTCTTTGTTGTTAAGAATTAAGTGCCAATTCTTTCTTTTTTAAATTGACTCTATTGAGGTATACCTTTCAAAAATAAAATGCACATGTTTTAAATGTGTCAGCCAAAGTATCCCTCTTGTCACCAATACGACAATCAAGATGCAGAGTTTGTTTGTTTGCTTTTGGTTTTTTGGTACTGGAGATAAGACCCAGGGGCACTTTACCATGAAGATACACGCCAGTCCTTTTTTTTTTAAAATCTATTTTGAGACTGGGTCTTGCTAAGTTGCTTAGGTCCTTGCTTAAGTTGCTGAGACTAATCTAGATCTTGCAGTCCTCCTGCCTCATACTCCTGAGTCCCTGGAATTACAGGCATGTGCCATTGTGCCCAGCATGATACAGAATATTTTTAAAAGTTCCTTTTTCCTCTTCCAAGTCAACCCCCAATCCCAGCTCCAGCTTTGTCACTATAAATTAAGTGCTACTATTTTTTTTCACATAAAACATAAAGTGTTCCTTAATATTTGAGGCAAGTTTTTGGAATGATACATAGAAGTGGACCTAAAGATTCTTTTGTTCTTTCTAAAAGTTACTTGGCGAAACCACATTAGTTAATTCAAGACATGTTGTTACGGAACTGAAAGAAAAATCCGTTGTGTTTATCAGGGGAAATGCCACAACCCTACTGCACAAAGTAAGTATTTGTGGTTTGTTTTTTTATTTGCCTATTTACCTTTTAGTTCAGTCAGCAGTACCTATGCCAGTGTGACAGTGTTTGACCAGTCTAAGATTTCAAGAACCTGTATTATAGCTAATATTATTGCTAATTTTCTTAATAATGGGAAATGGCACAGTACTGAGCATTTATGAGAAAGTAGTGATTGTTTCCCACTTTCCCCTTGATTTTAGTTACTTGTTTTATGGACTAAATTATCTCAGTCATCCTGGCTGTGCTTTGCTTCTGTGCTAGTATTTCTATTTCGCAAATTCTAATTTTCCATTTGCCTTTTAAATTTTTATTTATTAGTTAGCATTATTGAGGATTGAACCCAAGAAACATTACATGTGCTAGGCAAGTCTGTACCATTGATCTATATCACCACTCATTTTATTTTTCCCAGAATGGTCTGGAACACTTGATGCAGTTGGGATTGAACCCAAGTGCACTTAACCACTGAGCCACATTCCCAGCCCTTTTTATTTATTTATTTTTATTTTGAGATAGGTTTTCACTGTATTGCTCAGTTGAGGCTGGCTTTGGACCTCTGATCCTCTTCCCTCAGCCTCCTAAGTCACTGGGATTACAGGTGTATGCTGCCATCCCTGCCTGGCCTAGAACTTTCAGTCCCCCTGCCTCAGCCTCCCAAGTAGTGGGGATTACAAGCATGTACCACCATGCTCAACAGGCTTTATTATTTACAAAATTACTTTTGAGACAGGATCTCACTAAGTTGCTGAGGCTGCCCTTGAATTTGCAATCCTCCTGCCTCAGCCTCCTGAGTTTGTGGGATTACAGCATGTATCCCACTATACTCTGACCTTTTTAAGAACACTTGATGCAGTACTGAGGTTGAGGGTCTGTTTGGTCTAGCCAGCAGAACCCTGCAGAACAGAATCTCTATAGTCATTTTCTTTCAAGGAGGATAGAAAATTAGGGGCGTAGCAGGAGGATTTCAGTGATTTTGTTATTAAGATGAGAGTGTTGAGTTACCAGAAAGGAAACGATTAATGGTTTGGAGACAAGAGTTTTGCAGGAACAAGCCCTTAAATAGTTGAAAAGGGATGGGATACAGTGAATTTGTGGAGGTTTAGCCTTCAGTGGGCAAGGACAGTTGGTGACTGGAAGAAAAGAAGAGTACAGTCATGCATTGGCCGACAGTGAAGATGTGTTCTGAGAAATGCCTTTAGTGATTTTGTGGTTATGCAAACATCATAGAACATACTTACCAAACCAAGATGGCTGCAACTAGGCATATTATCTTAGGGGACCAGTGTTGTGTATGTAGTCCAGCAGTGACCAGAACATCATCATGCAGTGCACAAAAGCAGAGGGGCTCATAGATTTGTTGGGGGCAGATGAAAAACCTTACTTCTGGTGGCCTCTCATTTCTCAGGGAAAAAAAAGTGAAGTTTGCTAAAAGTGAGGCAGAGAAGGGGTTGCTGGAGGTTGCAGAGAATGGACAAAATAATCACACAGAGAAAGGAGGAGTTCCATACCCCATAGAACTTGTTATAGTTGCTTTCCTTAAATTTCTGGTTAGTGGTAGAAGACATCAAACCTAAGCAAACACACTGGAACTGTCCTGCTACAAATAACTTCATGAAGCACTTGTTTTTTCATAGGGTCTGTAATTCAGTTTGCTGACAGGGAATCTGAAGATCCTTATTTCTGTCTCAATTATGAAGAATCTGCTCCTTATGATGCTTTTTTCCCATAGGTATTCAATTGTCGCCTGGTGGATCTTGACCTGGCTTTGGGTTACTGCACTCTGTTACCTCAAAAGGATGTGTTTGAAAACCTCTGGAAGCTTGTAGATAAAGCATGGCAGAATTACGACAAAATTCTGGTATGCCCTAAGCAAGAACAATTTTTTTTTCTGTTAAGAGACAGGGTCTTACCGAGTGATTATAGCCTAAGTCACTGAGCCTGAGTCTGAACTTGAGATCCTCCTACCTCCAGCCTCCTGAGTCGCTGGGATTACGGGTGTGCTCCACCATGCCTGGCTGAGAACAGCTTTTGTTTTTGTTTTCGTTTTTTTTTTAATCAGAGGCGTGTATTTAGGAAAGTAGATATACATATTCAAGGGAGAATGGGAGCAATCTTAAGAGAGACACCTTTGGGGTAAAGCAGGAATACACATTCAAGGGATGATGTGTATTGTCACCAGAGGGATAGGCAGCAACCCATTGACGCAGAGTGTTAATACTTACAGCCAGTGCTGCGGGCCAGACTAGACACGACCAGAGCCCAGGTACAAAATTTTATGCCAGTTTTCCCTGCACTTGTGCATTTCCCTCATTTTATAAGGGCAGGGATCAAAGACAAGTCACTCAAGAGCTGTAACAATTCCTGAGCACTTTCTGCATCTCTGGCTCCTGAGTGTGTCCTTTAAGACTCAGTATTTCTCTTTCTTTATCCTAAATCCCTATCTCATTTCCCCCCTTGAGACTTTGATTCCTTAATCTTAAGGGCTGCTGAGGGGTGAAGGTCCATCTTTTATGTCTGCTTTAGGCTGACAAGGGGTGATGACCCTCCCTACTTAGGAATCAAATGTCTTATCTTGATTGAAGGAGACAGACACTGGTCTCAGCTGTGGGATGGGGTGGAATTCTTACATTGCCCTCCTTTTAACATGGAATTATTGTAAGCCGGAAAGTCTGTGCCTCTGAAGATCCCCTTATAGGCCACGGAGAGCTGTCTTGGAAGAAGGGCCCAAGAAGTTCCCAGGGGGAGGGGAAATTCAACTAAGGACTCGCAGGATTCTGGGCGTATATAAGGGGAAAGAGTCTGAGCACACACCAAAGGCGTGGACAGAGGTGTATTTAGCGGGTAGATACACATTCAAGGGAGAACAGCGGGGCAGGGGGTTCTCGAGAGTGAGAGGGCTTTGAGAAAAGCAAGGAATACATTCAAGGGAGAATTCCATCTCCAAAGGGAGAGACGGTCCACCCTCTTTTCTTTAAGTATTAAAGATTTGGGGGAAGACACGAAGTTGACTTTTGTGACAGGTCTAAATGTTTAGTGGAAGAAATGTTGGGCTCAGTTTCTGCCAACTTCAGCTTGACTGGTGACGTGCTGGTGAATGACTGGTAACACGCATGTCATCAGTATTGCATAATTGCTTGACTCAATTATGATACTTTCATTTCCTAAAATCTGCACCCAGCCTTAGGACCTCACACCATGCTCTTACTCTGGTACACTTGAAACCCTAGCATCATGAGTCAGGTTTTTTTGTAGGACATGTTTAAAGAATAGAAAATTTTTCTTGGAAGTTGCTTGTTTTAAAATTTTCCTTTGAAATTTGCTTCCAGGATAACTAAAATTTGCCCTTTTCTTATAAAGGAAAGCCAGTCTAAATTTATAGCAACATGCAAAAAGTGACAATATCTAAATTACATAAGAAGTAATGACTGGGTACAAGGGAATGTGTAACGTTCTTACACTCTTTTCACCAAGGAAGGTTGTGGTCGTTTGGGGTATTTTTTTGGTGCTGGGGATGGAACCCAGGGCCTCACACATAGGCAAATGCCCTACCACTGAGCCACACTCCCAGCCCAAGGAGAGATTTTTGTTGTTCAGTTTCATCTAAAAGGTGTTAGAACTTATTTTTTGCAATCAAATTTTAATCCTGTCTTAATCTTTTAGGCAATATCTCTGGTGGGTTCTCAGCTGGCCAGTCTCTATCAGGAAATTAAAATAGGGCTTCAGTTCCGTGAGCTCAGTACTGATGCCCAGTGGGGTATTCGTCTTGGTAAATTTGGGGTGAGTATTCATATTGCTATGATGTTTCTTTCATCCTGGTAATTACCCAGTGAGAGAACTTAAGACAAAGGCCTTATTGTCTTTTACTTTGGGGGAGAGAAAATATATGTACTGACTCAAAAATCTTGGTTATATTTAAGCACACAAGGAAGTTAGGACGTTTGCTTCGTTTCCTTTTTCATATATTTTTAAGGAAATTAAAAGCAGCTTGACATTTTCATCTGCTTAACTTTCTCATTTATAGGTATATATTGAGTATCAATTGACATTTATGCTCTATCAGGCCTAGTGTTTAGCCTGGTACTTTTTTTTTTTTCTGCTGCTGTTATTTAGTTAAAGATAATGGCGTATGTACAAGCACACCATACTCTAAGAGCACCTAGTGGGGAACAGCAAACTGCCCTTTTTTTAAACAGCCCTTACTTTTGACCTTGTAATAGAACAAACAGAACCTTGTTTTCTTTTCCAAATATGTAAAGTTTTATTTTACTTGCAAACAGTTGACTCATCCAGGAGGGTAACCACTGCAGAGAAAGTAAGTGTTTTGAAACCTGGTTCCCATGCAGCGATGGGGTGTGTCCCACAGACATTACCACCCAAACCAGCTGCTGAAGGGGCAGGGTTCAGGCCACGCAGGAGTTTTGGACCTACAGCCAAACACCTCAGGTCTCAATAACTGAGTTGAGTAGCGTGATAAAAATAAAATTTGGAGGAGCCGTTAAAAAAAAGTCTTTAAGAAAAAAAGAGAGTAAACTAGGAAGTCATATCCTTGCCCTTATTTTGATACATTTCAGTTCAGAGGGTCCTTTTGTTCTTATTTCCTAGATTTCTTTTCAGCCTGTTTTCAGGCAACATATTCTCACCAAAAAAGACCTCATTAAAGCACTCGTCAAGAATGTAGACATGGACACAAGCCTCATTCTGGAATACTGCAGGTAATTCTTCAAACTTTAGTGTATGTTCGCTGTTATTTTAACCAACTGTTAATACTTACTGTGTGGAGACAATCGAGGTGATTACTACTCGTGCCCATAGATCTCTGCTGAGTTCTTTTGCTCACAGCGGAAGTGAGTAAATCTGAAGCTAAGTTCTCTTATGATGTTACCTGTTAAATTCACTGTGTCACGTGTCTCAAACTTGCCTCACGGTAAGCATCACCTCAGGCATTTGACTAAAACTACAGATTTCCCAGCCTCTCCCTGGCAGTTCTGACTGAGCAGGTCTGGGATTGAGACCTAGGAATCTCGGACCTTTAATAAGAGCTCCTAGTAATTCTTTTTTTTGCGGTGCTGGGGATTTGAACCCAGGGCCTGTGCTTCCGATGCAAGCCTCTACCAACTGAGCTATACCCCCAGCTCCTAATGATTCTTATGATCAGAAAATCTTGGGGATATTCTTCTCAGTACTGTAGTGCCCTTTACCGTGAAAACTGTTCCAAGACTTCCAGTGGCTGCCTAAAATTGAGGATAGGACCAAACTCTATATATACTACGTTTTTTCCATCTAATAATCAAGACAACTACTGAGTGACTAACAGGCTGATAGTGTATATGGCACAGATGTCCTGGTCAAGGGGATACTCAGGGATGGCATGAGATTTCATCTCACACTTAGAACAGCGGACAACTTAAAACATGAATTATAGCCGGGCACGGTGGCACACACCTGTGATCCCAGCAGGTTGGGAGCCTGTGATAGGAGAGTCACAAGTTCAAAGCCAGCCTTAGTGAGGCCCTAAGCAACTCAGACCCTGTCTCTAAATAAAATACCAAAAAGGTCTGGGATGTGGTTCAGTGGTTAAGTGCCCCTGAGTTCAATCCCTGGTACACCCCTCCACACACACACAAAAAAAAACAGCATGCATTGTTTGTTTCTAGAATTGTACATTTAATTTTTTTGCACTTCTGTTGACTGTTGATAACCAAAACCTTGCAAAGTAAAACCATGGGTAAGGGAATCTACTATAATCACACATCTAAATCATGTAAACTTACACAACAAAGTATACCATTAGTTTCTTTGAGATACTAAGGTTTGAACCCAGGGCCTGGCACATGGTTGGCAAGCACTTTTACCACTGAGCTACATCCCCAGATCCCTGGTCTTTTTTTTTTTTTTTTTTTTTGGTACTGGGATTAAACCCAGGGGTGCTTAACCACTGAACCACATCCCCTCCCTTTTATTTTTTATTTGAGACAGGGTCTTGCTAAGTTGCTTAGGGTCCTCACTAAGTTACTGAGGCTGGCTTTGAACTTGTGATTCTCCTGCCTTAGACTTAGTCGCTGGAATTACAGGTATCTGCCACCACGCCCAGCATCCTTTTTAAATTTGATTTTATTTTGAGACAGTCTTACTAAATTGCCTATGCTGGCCTGGAACTTATGATCCTCCTGCCTCAGCCTCCTAAGTGGCTGGGATTAGAGATGTGTGCCACCATACCTAGCTTAATATCAGATTGTCAAAGGCAGTGATTAGCTTTGATATGTAGTTTATCTGATCTTCAGACTGGGTGTTAGGAAGGTTAAACCTCAGTGATGGGAACATGTACCTAACTTGTCTGTCAGAACCGTGGTGTGGAAATGCATGCACAGGGGAGATGAGTGTGTAATTTAAACCTCTTCTAGCACATTTCAGTTGGACTGTGATGCAGCTCTTCAACTGTTCATTGAAACCCTGCTCCACAACAATAATGTCAACCAAAGCCAGGGAGACACAAACCAGGCGTCTACAAAGCAGCAGCAGCATTCAAAACTCCTGGCCAAAGCCATCGAAATGGTTCCTTTACTGACGACCACAAAAGATTTGGTCATCAGTCTTAGTGGAATACTACGTAAGGTAAATGAACAGAAAATGAATCTTTCAGGTCATCTCAAATATCCCTCCCACCCTTAATAGATACAAAAAGTAACTGGACGTATGAGTTGTATTTTTATAAACTTTTAATATAGTTTAATACAACAATTTTCCTTTCTTACCTTTTTTTTTCAAAATGAAAATAACCTCCCTACCCAAATTTTTGAGAATAGCACACATTCTTTAGATGAAGATCAAATTAGAAAGGCATAAATCAAAAAGGGAAACTTTCTTTCCCTCGATATAAAACATTGTAAGCCGGGCGTGGTGGCGCACGCCTGTAATCCCAGCACTTGGGAGGCTGAGGCAGGAGGATCGAGAGTTCAAAGCCAGCCTCAGCAACGACGAGGCCCTAAGCAACTCAGTGAGACCCTGTCTCTAAATAAAATACAAAATAGGGCTGGGAATGTGGCTCAGTGGTGGAGTGCCCCGAACATAAGAACCCCCCACCTCCTAAAAAAAAAAAAAAAATTAGTAGTTTGGTGTAATGACTATTCTACACTAAATATACTATCCTTAGAGTATCCTTAGAGTAGTAACTGTCCTATTTATTTATGATTCCATCATATTATTAAAACATACTATATTTAACCAGCTTTTTATGGATAAGCACTTGAACTTTTTGTAGTTGTGTAATTATAAATTGTTTCAATGAATGTGAATGCCTTTATATGTGTATTGTTCTTGCTCTTGTCTGATTATTTTTTTTTAGGAATCTGGGAGTTGGAATTTTGAAGGCATTGGGTAGTTTGATGGGATAAAAGTGGAAGGCAGGGAATATAAGATTGTAAAGCTGCTGGAAGTTTTCCATTTTGCATTTTGCCTGTAATTCAGCCAAAAATTATATAGTGCTAAAATTTTCTAGGTATAATAAACCATCTTCCCACTCAGGTTTTTATGTGACTTTAGTTGGCATTTTAAAAAATAGAAGAATTAACAGTGAGTGGGTAGTAACAGAGAACAAAAAGAATGAGGCTCTTCTTTTCCTAAGTATATATAGAGCATCCAATTAATTCTTGTATTATAGTACACAGCCAGAGCTAAGACAGAGTCCTCTGAGACACATTTCATGGAGGCCCACAATTAAGTAATTTCTAAGAAAAGGCCAATTTCTTCCTGTTTTAATTTTCCCATTATCAGGTAGAACAAGTAGATCTTCAATTTCAAACGCAAATTGAAATTTTGTCATATGTTCATTATTTCTATGTGTTTAATACCCTCAAAGTATCTTTCTGTATTAAAACAACCTTATATAGCTTACCTTATATTGCCTTATTTGATTTCAAGACATTTTAAAGCATATTTATTTATTTGTTTATTCAAATTGAGATCATTTTAGAAGTAAAGTTTTAGTTTAAAATAATAATTTAAGTCGTAGGGTACTGAGATTTTATATTCATAATCTATACCAATGGACATTATTGAATGAAACTGTTGCCATGACATTGTCTTCTCATGTATATTTTTGTTTTTATACAGTTGGACCCGTATGATTATGAAATGATTGAAGTTGTCCTGAAAGTTATAGAAAGAGCTGATGAGAAGATAACCAATATTAATATTAATCAGGTATAATAAATACATTAGACATTTAAAAATCATCTTCATACTTTTATTTAGATCTTAAATAATACTACATTTTTTTTATATCTTTTTGGATTACTCTTTAATCTCCTTTTAAACTCCATTCTTTATTCTAGATCTCTTTTTTGTGGTGCTGGGGATTGAACCCGGGGCCTTGTGCTTGCAAAGCAAGCCCTCTACCAACTGAGCTCTATCCCCAGCCCCAATGCTATTCATATTTTATCATTTGTTGTTGTCCTATTTTTCCTATGTTGAGGTGATTTAAATCTGCAATCCAAGAGTATAAAGTCACTAAAGCATTAGTTGTGAAGAATTAAGGCAACATTATCTGCTCTCTAGCAAGAACAAAAGGTCATGGGCCCTGTTAGATTCAGCTTTGTTTATTAATAGGTAGGTCCAGGACACCCAATTCTTTTTTTCTTCTGCAGTGTTATTCAACCCCGGATCTCATGCCTGCTAGGCAAGTACTTTACCACTGAACTGCATTCCCGGCCCTTTTAGTTTTTCTTTGAGATAAGGTCTCCCTATGTTGCAGAGGCCAGCCTGAAACTTGTGATCCTCCTGCTTCAACCTCCTGAGTCACTGAGGTAATAGGTTTGAGCCACCACACCTGACTCAGGACTCACTATTCTATTTGAGTGCTTTTATTAATTTCTTTTTTCTCATTTTTAAAATTTATTTATTTATATTTTTCGGAGATACTCAAATATACCAGGCAAGCATTCCACCACAAGCTACATTTCTAGCGGGTGTTTTTGTTGTTGTTTTGTTTTGGTTTGGTTTGGTTTTTAGTGCTGTAGTTAAACCCAGGAGTGCTTAACCACTGAGCTACAACTACATCCCCAATCTTTTTTTATATTTATTTTAAGACAGGGTCTTCTAATTTCCTCAGAGTCTCATTCATTTGCTGAGGCTGGCCTTGAACTTGCAATCTTCTTCAGCTTCCTGGGTCACTGGGACTACAGGACTGCATCACCACATCTGGCTCATTAACTTCTTAATCATTTCTGAATTTTGGTCCTGGTGGCTTATATATTTTTTAAACTTGGATTTTAAAAATAAAAGAAAAATGGTTGGTTCAAAAGGTTATACAAGCCAGGCGCAGTGGCACACGCCTATAATCTCAGCGGCTTGGGAGGCTGAGACAGAAGAAGAGTGAGTTCAAAGCCAGCCTCAGCAACTTAGTAAGGCACTTAGCAACTCAGTGAGACCCTGTCTCTAATAAAATAGAAAATAGGTCTGGGGAAGTGGCTCAGTGGTTGAATGACCCTGAGTTCAATCTCTGGTGCCCCCCCAAAAACAAAGGTTATATAAGCCCTAAATCAGAAAATATAAGCGTAAGATGGACTAAGGGCATAGAGAATTAATTTTAGATCTAAAGCCTCTGTTTTTAAAATTAAATCAAGCTTGGCATCATGGTGTGTCGCCATCATTCCAGCTATGTGGGAGGCTGAGGTGGAAGGAACTTTTGAGCTTAGGAATTCAAGATTAGCCTGGGCAACATAGTAAGATCCTGTCTCAAAAACTTTTAAATAATAAAATGAATTCAAGTATTTTTTAAGTGACATCTCAAAATATTTGAAGAGTGTATCAAGTCTGGGTGCTGTGACACACACCTTTAATCCTAGCTGCTTGGGAGGCTGAGGCAGGAAGATCACAAGTTCAAAGCCAGTCTCAGCAACTTAGTGAGGCACTAAGCAACTTAATGAGACCCTTCTCAAAACAAAAGGCAGGAGGTAAGGGGCTGGGATATGGCCCAGTGTTTAAGCACCACTGGGTTCAACCCCTGTACTAAATAACAAGAGTATGTCAAGAACTGCCAGTCTTTTTTTTTTCTTTTAATTTTTTTTTAGTTGTTGATACACTTTTATTTTACTTATTTATATGTAGTGCTGAAAATCGAACCCAGTGCCTTACACATGCTAGGCAAGTGCTTTACCACTGAGCTGCAACCCCAGCCCTGCCAGTCTTATTTACAAAACATCCTGCCAAGTTTCGACTGGTTTCCCCTATTATGATTTCTTCAATGATTGTATTAATTTTGGTTTATAAGAATTCGATTACAGGGAATGCTAGAAATGGTTTTGCTGATCTTTGTGAAAATGAGACTGTCTAAGGAGTGGCAACCCAGTATGGCATAGAGACAACTTTGAGACAGCGTAGGACTGTGTCCTTCTTACAAGAAGATGCTTTCTTATTTTAATTCAGGCATTGAGTCTTCTGAAACTTTTGGAGTCGTACAGGAGAATTTCCCCTCCAGTGGACCTAGAATACCAATACATGTTGGAGCATGTGATCAGTCTGCCATCAGCTGCCCAAACTAGACTGCCTTTTCACCTGATACTATTTGGCACCGCACAGAACTTCTGGAAAATTCTCTGTATGTTTGTTAACTTATAGAATTTTTCTTACTAGCTAACAGTTTTCTCTCAAGCAAATCATACTCTTCTCATTTCCTTTTTAGCTTCAGAGCTCAGTGAAGAGTCCCTCCCAACGCTGCTCTTAATCTCTAAATTAATGAAGGTAATGATTTAAAACCTCGTAAAAGGCTTCTTCCCTCTATAACTAATCCTGACCCTGACTACAAAGACTTTATGCTGCTTTCACCTAAAAATTGAAATCCCTTTTTCTCCAAAGTTCTCTCTAGACACTCTCTATGTGTCTACGGCCAAACATGTTTTTGAAAAGAACTTGAAGCCAAAGCTCCTGAAGTTGATGCCAGCTAAGTCCTCTGCACTGATGAACAAGGAAATAGCTAAGATCACTCAGACCATCGAGTCCTACCTGCTGTCTATAGTCAACCCGGAGTGGGCTGTGGCCATTGCCATCACTCTCACCCAGGATATACCAGAAGGTACAGAATCTCCTTTAATTGGCTTTAAAATGATAAACTGTAGTTTTGGTTTTGGTTTGGTTTGGTTTTTGGTACTGGGGATTGAACCCTGAGAGTCACCACTGAGCCACATCCCCAGGCTTTTTTTTTTTTTTTTAAAGTTTGAAACAGGGTCTCACTAAGTTTCTTAGGGCCTTGCAAAATTGCTGAGGCTAGTCCAGTGCAGTGGCGCACACCTGTAATCCTAGCGGTTCAGGAGGTGAAGGCAGGAGGATCATGAGTTCAAAGCCAGCCTCAGCAAAGGTGAGGTGCTAAGCAACTCACTGAGACCCTATCTCTAAATAAAATACAAAATAGGGCTGGGGATGTGGCTCAGTGGTCAAGTGTCCCTGAGTTCAATCCCTGATACCTGTCCCCCTGAATCCCCCCCAAAGAAAAATTCCTGAGGCTGGCCTTAAAACTTGCAATTCTCCTGCCTCAGCCTCTCAAGCTACTGGGATTACAAGCATGTGCTTGTAATTTGTTTTGGGTGTTGTTGTTGTTTTTAATTGAAAAATTGTTATTTATTTGACAGATAATTTCTGAATTAATATAAAGAAGTGCCAATGACTTGTATGTACACTAATTCAAAACATTTTCACTAAGCACCAAATAGAATAGTTTTCAGTCTTTTCACCAACAACATCTTTGTCTTTGGAAGACTGCCCTAGACTTAGTTTATTCAGGTTTTTAAACAGGAAGCCTAAAGCTGTCAATCAGAGCTTCTAACTAGCATGATGACCAGGTTAAACCCTTATAATGAGTAAAAATAACTTAAAAGTTTTGATCTATATATTCTAACTGAGGAGATCTGCTGGCCTCAGGTTGGTAATCACAGGTCATAGATCCACTATCCACACAACCCACCAACAAAATGAGTAAGAAGCATATACAAAGCGAGTACAAAGTATCATATAAAATACATGATCTTGTATATTCAAGGGGAGTAATGCCTAATTCCCACTGGCATACAGTGCAACAAGTGGCACAGATACAGATACCTTCCACTCCCTAGCAAGGACGTGCCCTGGAATGAAGTGGAGGCGTCATTGACCAGGTGGCATCCAGGCCAGACCAGGAACATGAGTGGATATCGAGGCATATGGGGAGGGATCAGAGCTGGAGAGGACAAATGAACCAAGACACTGAATCACAGACCTGGTTACTATTCAGAAGACAGTGTTGATACTGGGTGAAGGGATGTAATCTAACGAGATGCATAAAACAGAGAAAGGAAAACCTCCGCCAACAAGAGGGCAAAATACCTTGTCCAACAGAGGCTCCACGTGCTCTCTGTGGACACATAGTATCTGAGGATCATACTGCAGGGCACCCTCTACCCTGAGGCCTTAGTCCTTGGAATCAGATCCAGGAGCAAGAATCTTCCTTCATGTAAACTGTCTTTTCTCCAAAAAGTAAAACAAGAACACACACAAAACGAAACTCAAAAGAAAAAGAATCAGACCAAGCTTTGACCCCTCACACTTGACCTATGTCGGAGCTGTCACACTAGGGAGAGGGTCTGCTCTTTTATTCACACTGGTTCATTGCTGCAAGGCATCTAAAACATCATATGTGTAGCTGACTTGAAAAGATAGCCAAGAAATAAGGAGTAATGATAGATGGTGTTATCACACACATGCACAGGGAACATGAGAATCTAGGGAGCAGGAGTGGCAGCCAGGGAGTGACCTCATGGACTTTGGCTTTCTGCTTTGATCCTTCTCACCTGCTTACCTTATCTTTTACTGAGTGCTCGTTTGTACAGTTTTAAAGTACTTGATCATTTGACTAAGCTATATTGTCTTAAAAGGATTCACATTTGTTTGTGAATCTCTTGTCTTTTTAGGTTCCTTCAAGATGTCTAGTTTGAAGTTCTGCCTGTATTTAGCTGAGAGATGGCTAGAGAACATCCCACTTCAGGTGTGTCTAAACCACAAGACTGAGGGTTCTGCTCTCTTCTTAATTTGCACTGGGCTTGCCTAGCACATCATCTCATCCTGACCTGGTACCTAAAGTGGAGGAGGAAGACCATGACTTTGAATAAGAGATGCTTCAGGATACAACCGAGGAAGGGAGGGCCATGATTGATAAAGATAGAATCTTTGCCTCTGCTGAGATTTATAAAATCATTCCCTTTTTTTTGCTTATAATTTTTCAAAAGGATGAAACACGGGAAAAAGCTCAGGCTTTGTTGACAAAGCTCCATGTGCAGTTCCGGCGCTCAGGCACAGAGGCTGTGCTCATAGCCCACAAGCTGAACACCGGGGAATATTTAAGGATGATCGGAAAGCCAGCACACCTCATCGTCAGCCTGTACGAGCATCCCAGCATAAGTCAAAGAATGCAGAATTCATCCGGCAAGGATTATCCTGGTGAGAACAAAACTATTTTTGGGTCCAGGAAGAACTATTGTTTTAATTCTCAGTTATCTGATATTGAAAACTCACTCTTTTTTCAAATTCTTTATCTTGGATGTCTTAGATATTCATGCAGCAGCTAAAGAAATAGCTGAAGTCAATGAAATTAATTTGGAAAAAATACGGGACATGTTGTTGGAAAAATGGCTGTGCCCCTCAACAGCACCTGGTGCGGTAGGTACTCGCTGGGCCCTCGAGGTCAGTAAGTAGGAGCTGAGGGCTCCTCATAAAGGCCAAGTACCTGTCCTGCTAAGTACAGCCCTCTAATCAGGAGCACAGACTGTTCAAAAAAAGATTTGTTCATTTTACTACCTCCTGTTATCTGATGAGTTTTAATGAAGTGGTTTCCTTTTTCTTTTTGTTTAAATATTGTTCTGCCTTTCCTTGCCCATAAGACTCCCGCAAGCATGGTGAATGGTCCTAAGACCCGCTGGATGTTCTGTAAGAAGTGTGGCAAACACCAGCCCCATAAAGTGACACAGTACAAGAAGGGCAAGGACTCTGTGTATACATAGGGAAAGCAGCGTTATGACAGGAAACAGTGGCTATGGTGGGCAGGCTAAGCCAATTTTCAGGAAAAAGGCTAAAACTACAAAGAAGATTGTGCTGAGGCTTGAGTGTGTTGAGCCTAACTGCAGATCTCAGAGAATGCTGGCTATTAAGAGATGCAAGCATTTTGAACTGGGAGGAGATAAGAAGAGAAAGGGCCAAGTGATCCAGTTCTAAGCTTCTTTGTTTGTTTTGTTATGAAGATAATAAAATGTTGAGGTTATCTCTACTAAAAATAAATAAATATTGTTCTGTAGGTATTTTGCCTTTCAATTGATTTCAGACATAGTCTGGTCTAAAAGAAGTGCTCAGATTCATGTGTTTATTTTGATTTTTTTTTTTTTTTTTGGTACTGGGGATTGAACCACTGAGCCACATCCCCAGCCCTATTTTGTATTTTTTATTTAGAGACAGGGTCTCACTGAGTTGCTTAGGGCCTAAGTTGCTGAGGCTTGCTTTGAACTCGTGATCCTCCTGCCTCAGCCTCCCAAGTGCTGGGATTACAGGTGTGCACCACAGTGCCCAGCTTTTGTTTTGAAATAATTTTGAAGGAAACATTCTTAACATTTTGCCATATTTGCTTCATCACTATCTACACAGATTTCTACCCATTTGAGAGTAAATTATGTGTGTCATGCCCCTTTGCCCCTTGATGTTTAAGTGTGTATTTCCTAAGAACGAGGATTTCCTCTTAACCACAGTATAATTATCAAATCAAAAAAATTAATTTTGCTGAGAGTGGTGGCACACATCTATAATCCTAGCTGCTCAGGAGCTAAGGCAGAAGGATTGCAAGCCTCAGCAATTTTGTGAGACCCTGCCACGGTGGTGCCTGCCTGTAATCTCAGCATCTCAGGAGGCTGGGGCAGGAGGATTGAGAGTTCAAAGCCAGCCTCAGCAGCAGTGAGGCACTAAGCAACTCAGCGAGACTCTGTCTCTAAATAAAACAGGGCTGGGGAATGTGGCTTAGAACCAAAAAAATATGTATTTATGTAATTTAGAGAAAGGACTGAGATGTAACCCAGTAGTAGAATGCCCCTGGATTCAAACCCTAATACCAAAAAGAAAGTCGACATTAATGCAACACTCGACTTTCCAAGTCCATCTTGGAGTTTCAGTTGTCCCAAAACATTCTCTGTGGCACTCCCCAATCCCTGGGTCCAGGACCTGGCCCATGGTTCTGCTCTGTGTTGGTCATGGCTCTCGTCTTTGGGGGGTTTTTTTGTTTTTCTTTTCCCTCCTTCCTTTCTTTCCAGTACTGGGGATTGAACCCAGGAATGCTCTACCACTGAACTACACTCCTGGCTTTTTGTACTTTTTTTTCTTTTTCTTTCTTTCTTTCTTTCTTTCTTTTTTTTCTTTTTTCTTTTTCTTTTTTTTTTTTTTTTGGTACTAGGGATTGAAACCAGGGGCACTCCACCACTGAGCCACATCCCCAGCCCTATTTTTTATTTTATTTAGAGACAGGGGCTCAATGAGTTGCTTAGGGCCTCGCTAAGTTGCTGAGGCTGACTTTGAACTCACAATCCTCCTGCCTCAGCCTCCAACTTTTGTACAATTTTTAAGACAGGGTCTCACTAAGTTGCCCAGTCTGACCTTGAATTTGAATCTTCCTGCCTCAACCTCCAGAGTTACTGGGATTACAGATCCCATCACACACAGCTTTTAGATTGTATATTTTAGGCAAGGATAGTACATAGGTGATGTGTTTTTAGTAGAAACACATAATGTCTGTTTTTAGATATAGTATAATTAGCATCTGAAATTCATGATGGGATTCAGTGATCAAAATCCAGAATTTTCTACATTGTTCTGAATTTTTAGGTAGAATTTAATATGTAGATTCTATAATTCCTTATTCAGGCAAATATCCTTGGAAAAGAATCTACTTATAAACAAATAACATGATATGACATTAGGCTTTTTTTTTAATTTTTTTTTTTTATTGTTGTTTTGATGCTGGGGATCAAATCGGGGCATGCTAAGCACACATTGCACATTCTATTGCTGAACTACACCCCCAGCCCTACTTGTTGGTGGTGGTGGTGGTGGTGGTAGTGGTACTGAGGATTTAACCTGGGGGCACTTAACCACTGAGCTACATCCCCAGCCCTTTTGATTTTTATTTGGAGACAGGGTCTCACTAAGTTGCTGAGGCTGACTAGAACTTGTAATCCTCGGCCTCCCCAGTCACTGTGACTACAGGCGTGTACCACCATGCTGGCCAGGTTTTTAGTTTGTAGTTTTTAACGTTTTGCCATATTTGCAAGGGCTGAATACTTGTCCTGCAAAGTATACCCTCTAATCAGGAGCATAGACTGTTCAAAGAAAGACTTATTCATTTTACTACCTCCTGTTATCTGATGAATTTTAATGAGGTGGTTTCTTTTTTCTTTTTGTTTAAATATTATTCTGGGGACTGAGGTTGTGGTTCAGTGGTAGACTGTTTGCCTCACATGCATGAGGCCATGGGTTTGATCCTCAGCACCACATAAAAATAAAATAAAGGTATTGTGTCCGTGTACAACTAAAAAAATTTTTTTAAATATTATTCTGTAGGTATTTTACCTTTCAATTGATTTCAGACATAGTCTTATCTAAAAGAAGTGGCCCATTCTTAGCATTCAATTCAACAAGTATTTTTTAAAGTATTTACTAAGAGTAAGGACTGAGCTTCAGTTGCAAGACAAGTTAGAAGTATATCTTGGCCACAGAGAATCCGTGGTTGCCTCTAGGAGCCAGCATTTATAGATGTTTCAAATTACACATAAATTCAAAATACCATACTAAAGTTTCTGTCACGCTGGGAACCATGACTGCTTTAATAGATCCTAATGACTGTGTGCTGAATTAATGAATGGCTCATTTAAAATTCGTGTAGTAGCCGGGTGTGGTGGCGCACAGCTGTAATCCCAGCACTTGGGAGGCGGAGGCAGGAGGATCGCAAGTTCAAAGCCAGCCTCAGCAACTTAGCAAGGCCCTAAGCAACTCAGTGAGACCCTGTCTCTAAATAAAATGCAAAATAGGGCTGGGGATGTGGCTCAGTGGTCGAGTGCCCCTGGGTTCAATCCTCAGAAATAAATAAATAAATAAATAAAATTAAATAAAATTCCTGTAGCCCTTACCTTTTAAAAATTGTCTAACAAATGTAAGTTCTAGAAAGACAGAACTATTTGTTTTGTTTGCTCCTGTAACCCATATACTGAGAACAAGGCCTGTCTCTTTGTAAGTGCTCAGTAAATACTGATTATGTGAGTAAATGTAAACAGACTCATCATTTGAACAAAAAATCTTTTTTTTTTTTTGAAACCAGGGATTGAACTCAGGGCCACTGGGCCACTGAGCCACATCCCCAGCCCTATTTTGTATTTTATTTAGAGACAGGGTCTCACTGAGTTGCTTAGGGCCTTGCTAAGTTGCTGAGGCTGGCTTTGAACTTGCGATCCTCCTGCCTCAGCCTCCCAAGTCGCTTGGATTACAGGCGTGCGCCACCACGTCCGCCTTGAACAAAAATCTTTTCATAAAATAATTTTGTTCGTTGGGTTTTTCATAGAGTGAAAGTTTGTATAGTCACAAACTTAAGTTTCTGACTTCTTTTCCTTGTTTTTAAAGGAGCCACTAGATTTATTTGAACTTCAAGAAGGTGAAGCACTACACAGGTACTGTTTTCCTTTACCTACATGGGCCTTTACCTTGATGTTCAGTAGGAATCTTACCATACCTTTTTCAGATGTTGGCTTTTCGAAAGCTGACTAGATATCACTTTGGGCATTTTCTGAGAAGAATCAGTTCATTGATCTAGGCTGTAAGCATCTCTGGTGGAAGAAATCAGACACAGCAGGATCCAGAATTTCTCAACTCTCAAGCTCCTGCAGGTGTCGAGGGTTCCTAGGTTACCTTTATATCTCAAGTAAAGGATAACTCCTTTATCAGCTTGGACTTTGGTGCCAGCCCCCCTGTACTCTCTCACCCTGATATTCTGGGATGGTCAAATATGGGCCACCAGATTCCTTTTTTTCTTCTGACCTAATGCCGAGACCAAGAAAGATAAGGTTGCTTTCATCAAACGTGCTGAGTGATTGCTCATGGCTTACTCTCTTAAGACTGTGTGTGGACCTGAGCCAGAAAGGATGTGGTAATTCATTAATGATGCTTGGCATAGGCATGGGAGGGGGCATGGTGGCATACATGCCAACTTTTTGCCATTCCTGACCTAGGCCAAAATAGGTCAAGTTGCCTGTGTGGCCCTGTACCCTGCCGCCGCCCTGGAGAGCTGATCGTGAGATTAGACTTGCATAGAGAAGCCCAAGAAAATAATCGCTCCTGGTTTGGAGCAGAACTGACCTAATAACCCCTCCCTGTCCTCCTTGCCTGTGAACCCCCTCCTCATCCTTAGTCTTTTTTTTTTTGGAACCAGGGATTGAACTCAGGGATACTCGGCCACTGAGCCACATCCCCAGCCCTATTTTGTATTTTATTTAGAGACCGGGTCTCACTGAGTTGCTAAGGGCCTCACTAAGTTGCTGAGGTTGGCTTTGAACTTGCGTTCCTCCTGACTCAGCCTCCCAAGTCGCTTGGATTACAGGCGTGCGCCACCACGCCCAGCTCCTTAGTCATTTTTTTCCCCAAGTCTGGGGATTAAATCTAGGGCCTTGCACATGCTCGGCAAGCACTCTACCACTGAGCTACACCTCCAACCCCTTTCTTGGCCTTTTATTATTATTATTATTATTATTTTAGATGTTGATGGACGTTTATTTTATTCATTTATTTATATGCTGAGAATAGAACCCAGTGCCTCACACATGCTAGGCAAGCGATCTGTCACTGAGCTAGAATCCCAGCCCCTTGCTTGGTTTTCTAAGAGCAGTTGCACCTTTGTCCAAGCAAGAGAGAGCTCCTGGTGTAGCTGTACCAACCAGATGGCAAGTCTTCAACAGAAACAATTCAAAGATGGAAGACAATAAGGACAAGTTCCAGAAGCACCCTTTATGCAAACTTCCTCCCTTTTCCAGCTGAGCCCACTCCACCCCTCTCTCTATGCCTAGTTCCTCTTGCCCTTCCTGAGAGCAGCCCACCAGTCCTGAGGGTACAGGTTGAAATGTGCCACTTACAGGTCCTGGGAACTACTAAACAGAAATTCACACGTGTAATATCCAGTGTATTCACAGCTATCGTTTATATCAGGTTAAGTAGAGAGAATTTTAATTGTCAGATACTGACTGGCTGTTTTATTGATTAGGATGCCAAGGCCTGGCATCTATTGTATATATTATCCTCTAGCTATGATGTTACTCAAAAGATCAAGCATCTTTTAAGGGAAAGCAGAAATATCATTGACCCATAATCCTTCTGGCCCACATGTGGGACGATGACTGTTCCTGTGGGCAGAAGTGCAGGTCTGTTGTGGTGATCTTTCACTGGGTTTCAAAATGAATGTAACTGCATTTTTTTTTCCAGAGCCTTGTATCTCCTCCTGTCTCACCCAATTGATTACAGTTCAAGAATGCTGTTTGTGTGCGCGACATCCGCTACAACTGTAAGCTCTGTAACTTAATTAGAACCCTTGTGAGCATCACAGCTTAACATATTTTTCCTGCATATTTACCATGCTCACTTTTATAAGGTGATTCAGATAATGCTCACTTACTTATTAAAAGCAATAAGTACTTATTTTAATTTATAAACAAGGATTGTCAAATCCGGTATGCTTCATTTAGCACGGACTTCTGTAATGTTCACTTAGTAGACCAAATGGTGACCTATTGACAACCCCCTCAGGTTTGGGGCATTCAGGAATTTTTTTTTTTTTTTTTTGTACTAGGGATTGAACCCAGGGTCACTCAACCACTGAGTCACATCCCCAGCCCTATTTTGTATTTTATTTAGAGACGGGGTCTCACTGAGTTGCTTAGGACCTCGCTAAATTGCTGAGGCTGGCTTTGAACTCGCGATCCTCCTGCCTCAGCCTCCCAGGTGCTGGGATTACAGGCGTGGGCCACCACGCCCGGCGGCATTCAGGATTATTAACCTCAGCCTCACGCCCCTTCATCACCTGGCTTCAGCTCCAGTCACTCACTAAGCTTGAGTTAGACCCTTCGAAAAGCAGCACAGCTGCTTTGGACATCAGACTTGTGTGTATAGAAACATCTTCTGGGGCACCTAGAGCAGAGAGAGAGGAAGGGTGCAGAGCTACCAGGCAAGTGATCCTTAGGAGGACAGGGGGAGAGTCTGAGGTGCTGAATGTGAGTTCCTTGCATATTAGCTTGTCTTTCAGTCATTCTTTCAAGCAAAAATGGTATTCCCTGAAGAGTAGCCAGTCATCTCAGCTCTCTGCTGGGTGGCACTTTTCCTCCTGCAGCAGTGGGCTTTATGTGAACTTCATTTTCCATACAAAGGATTAATGAATACATTATAATTAATTAACATTAACCTGTATTCAAATGTGAATTCTTAGTAATGTAATATATATCCAAGAGTTGTGGCTTAATAAGTGTGTGTGTCTATGTGTGTGAGTGATGCTTGGCATGGAACCCAGGGCCTCGATCTTGCTGGGCAAGTACTTTACCCCCGTGCTGCATCCCCAGTCTATAAATTAAATTTTCAGTGCTTCATCAAGAACATTCTTAAGTGAAAGTCATCTTTGTGGGGTGTTTTTGTCCCCTGTACTGGGGACCAAACCCAGGGGTGCTCTATCACTGAACTATGTCCCTAGCCCTTTTTTTGGTTTTTACTTTGAGACAGTCTCTCTTAAGCTGCCAAGGCTGGTGTCAAACTTGTGGTCTTCCTGACTCAGCCTCCCAGGTCACTGGAGTTACAGGCGTGGCCCCCATGCCCAGCTCACCTTTGGATTTTAGTGCTGGGAGTGTGTGCCTGTGAGTACAATAGCTACTGGGATAGTTGGGGTCCCTGCCTATATTCTGCCAGCACTTTCACCCACGACTGCTTTTGCACCATCAGTGCAAATATCAACAGTATAAAAGGCAAAAAAACCCCCAAAAACCTAGTATTATAATGAAAATAGTTTTGACGCTTTTCATCCTGAAACTTCAGAAGTTCCCCTCCAGGACCACAGACTGCATCCTGAGAACCACTGTCGTCCACTCTGCATTCCTGAAGGGCAGAGATTGGCTTTAAGAAAAAAAAAAAATAACGTTGCTCATGTTGCCTAGCCTGACACCCGTTCACCTGACTGCAACATGCAGGCGGGTCTGTCTCCAGCCTGACACCCGTTCACCTGATACAACATGCAGGCGGGTCTGTCTCCAGCCCTGTTTTGGTTTTGCAGACATTGGGCATGCGTCAGTTAACTTTTGCCCACAAAGCACGAGCTCTTCAGTGTCTCCTCTATTTGGCTGACAAGGAAACTGTAGAATCTCTCTTCAAAAAACCCATTGAAGAAGTAAAGTAAGTAAAATTTGTTGAATTGTATTAAGAAATAGAAAACATCTCTTTTTTTTTTTTTTTCCTTTGGAACTGTAACTTTAAAGTCTCTTAATTTATTAGAGTGCTTTTGAGTAGCTATGTCATTGTAGTCCTGTTTTGAGTAGCCTTGACATTTTGGCAAGGGGGAAATAGGCCTTTGGGAACATCTTATCTCCTTCATTTCTTAGCAGTATTTAGAAACTGCATACTTTCTCCATCTTCCTGAAATTGATTGCTATCTAATAGTACATTCTGTGACTATATTTAAAGCCCAAAATGGACATTTAACAACAAACTGGCTTCATACCTCCTTTTGGTTGCTTTTGCTTTTTTTTTTTTTTTTTTTAATGCAAATGTGGCCTGTGAGAATGAGTCTTACAAACACGTCTGTTTTCCAGATCCTATTTGAAATGTGTAACTTTTCTGGCGGTTTTTGAGACGTTGAATATCCCCATCACATGTGAATTATTTTGCAACAGTCCCAAAGAAGGAATGGTTAAGGGCCTGTGGAAGAACCACAGCCACGAGCCTATGGTATGTAGGGTCAGCAGGTGTGGGCTGTGGTCTTCACATGTGGTGTCCCACCACTCAGCTGCCCACCACTACTCAGAGTCCTGAGAGACCCCCTTCTTCCTGAGCTGGTCCACTGGCCTTTCTTGCCTCCCTGCCCTGGCAGGTGGATGGCTGTGGTAACATGGAAACTCCCCTTTACTTCCGTGAAGGCCATGGGCCATTGTCCCTGCCAATATTAAGAGAGAGCATTTTAGTCCCCTCCAAGGCTTATCAAGGAGGGGAGGTCCTCTGTCCCCCTGCAGGGAGGAGTGTCCTTCCTTTTTTGCTTAGTTGTCTTTGGGAACTTGGTGTCAGGCGGTTGGAGCCCAGTGTAGGCAAACATCTTGGGTAGAAGAAAAAGAAAAATCTCTAATTCTTTCCTTAGAAAGAGGCCTTCATTGAAATTGGGCAGTAGGCATTGTAGATGATGCACCCATCTTGAATTTTAATCTACCCTACCTTTCTCAGAGGTCTTTGGATTTACTGATGTCTCAAAACAACATGATTACTTTTTTTCTCCCTTTTCTTTCTTTTTTCCAATTTGTTTTTGTTTGACTTCAGGCAGTAAGGTTGGTTACAGAACTTTGTTTAGAATACAAAATCTATGACCTGAAGCTTTGGAATGGACTCCTGCAGAAACTTCTTGGCTTCAATATGGTAAGACTAAGGATTTCTGGAAACTTGTACATAGCATCCCCTGCACATTTCAAATTGTTACGAGGGGGTCCATGCTGAAAATATCCACTGCCACCAATCTCCTGCCAAACTGAAGGAGCATGGTGTTAGGCCAGAGAAAGGGCAGACTCAGAAATGACCTGCATGTGCTGGAAATGCGTGGGAAACCCGGCCTTTTCTGATATTTATGGACTTAAAGTGAACTTCTTTGGCAGTGTTCATGGAAGGTGGACTTTTATAGTTATTGCTTTTAAAACACTAAGAACCTGATATTTCATGTTGAAATTTTCCATTTTGGTGGTCTTTTACAACTTCTCATTTATTTCTTTTTACAGATTCCTTATCTAAGGAAAGTTTTAGCAGCCATTTCTAGTATCCATTGTTTATGGCAGGTAGGTATTTTTTTTTTTAATTAAATATCATGAAATTCAGTTTTACCTTTGCTGGCCTTGTGACTTCTGGGTGTACTGAATTAAATAGTCAGGTCCTCAGTAAAGAACAGAATGGGAAAGGGAAAACAAAAAAACCCAGTATTGATCAGCCCTGTAGGATTATGCTCCAGAATCCTCAACTACTCACATCTTGTCTCCTCAAGGACAGTGTTCTCCTGAGTTCTCCAGCTCTTGAGCCACACTTTCATAAGACCTTTGAAACACCCGTCTCTGTCCTTAACATTTGTCACAATGTAATTCGTTTATCTATGTTGGACTCAGAGTCAGAGACCACATCTTATTCATTTTTTTCTAAATTTTACAAGTTGTGTACACATCATCACTGGGTACCATTATCGTTGTGTATCATTATACATTATTTAGAAATAGGTAGTTTATTCCAACTTACTAAATCAGAATATGGAAATATACTGAGTAAAACACAAAAATTCTTTTTTACTACTTCTCTTCATAGTTATCTCCACAGAGGTAACCATTGCTTATAATTTCTTATATGTCCTTCTAGAGTTTTCCTGTTGTACAAGTCTGTAGGCATGTGTCTGTACACTTGTGTACACAAAAGTGCTGTTACATTCTAGACAGTGCTTTTTCACATAACAATGGTATCTAGGAGACTGTTCCATATTAAGATAATATTTATAAGGAAGTGTGTGTATATCTATATGTGTATATAGAGATATTTAGAGAGGTTTTTAAATTAAGGTAAGATTTACTCTGTTTACGTATATAGCTATGTGGTTTTCAGTGTATTCACAAAGTTGTGCAGCCGTCACCATTATCTAGTACTAGAACATTTTCCTCACTCCAGAGACTTCCTATCCCTTAGCAGTGATTCCCATTCTCTCCTTCCTGCAGCCCCCACACACTTATCTACTTCCTGTCTTTGGTTCATCTGTTCTGGACATGGAACCATATAATAGATGGCCTTTTGTATATGACTTCTTCCACTTAGCATGCTGCTACATTACAGCAGTTCTTGTATCACTGAGTAATGCTCTGTTGGGGTGTATATGCTGCCGATCCTTTATCCATGGGGGATTGGTGTTGCTGCTGCTGCCACCCTGTGGACACCAACTTCTTTGGATGCTTGAGTCCCATAGGGAAGATGGCCAGCATGTGCATAGAACCGGCACACATCCTCCTGCGTGCTTTATCTCTACATCACTTACAACGCCTAATGTAATGTAAATGCTGTATATGTAGTTGCTATGCTGTACTGGTTTTTAAAATATTTTTTTAGTTGTCAGTAGACCTTTATTTTATTTATTTATACGTGGTGCTGAGGATCGAACCCAGTGCTTCACGCATGCTAGGCAGGCGCTCTTGCACTGAGCCACAACTGCAACCCTGCTATGCTGTACTGTTTAGGGAACAATGACAAAGAAACACGTCTGTACATGTTCAGTAAGACATAGTTTTTTCCCTAAACTCGTCCCACCCTCGGTTGTTTCCATGGATGCAGAACCCGAGGATTCAGAGGGTGGACTGTTCTGCATTTTATTTACCCATTCATCAGTTGGTGGGCACTTGAACTATTTCAACTTTAGTTTTTATGAATAACGTGGCAATAAACATTTGTATACAAGCTTTGATGTGGACGTAAGTTTTCCTTTGAGTGTGTACCTAAGAGTGGAATAGTTGGGTCTTGTGGTGTCTCTGTTTTTAGCCTTTTGAGGCATCTCATTATTTTTCATTCTTGATTATCCTCCATAATCTCCATAATATGGACTAAAGTATAGCAGAAGTTACTTAAGCTCTCCTTTGCCCTTAGGAGTCTATTTTTACTCATTTTCTTGAAATTCCTTCTCATGTCCCCTTCCTTCTTTCCTAAGGCCCAGGCATGATGTCTGACACAAAATAGACTTAGTATTAATTTTGTTTTCTGAGTTGAGTTTTGACACTTTGTGACAAATGGAACAAATGAATCAGCCAAGAGTATATAAAAAGATCCTGAAGTCTACAGTTAGGAAGAAAATTATCCTAGAATCCTAATAACCTCCAACAGGGAAATCGCAGTTGATGGTTTGGGTCTTAGCATGCAGAACATAAGTGTTCAGTGCACAGTTGCGGCTGCGGCACCAAGAGCTCATGATGCCCTGGAGGTGAATTCTTTAATGCGCTTGTGTCTGCAGGTTCCCTACTTCAGCAAAGCCTGGCAGCATGTGATACAGATTCCACTGCTCTCAGGTACTGTTCTGTCCTTTGGAACATTGACAGTAGCATTTTGTACTGGAGTGTCTGTGTGCATCATTGTTGCTTTTTATCTTCAGCCTCTTGTCCTCTAAGACCCAGTCAGCTATCAGATTGTTGTGAGAGTCTCGTCGCTGTCCTAGAGTAAGTAAGAAATCTGTTCTCCTACCAAGAAAACAGAATTTGTTGCCTGTAAAATTCCTTTCCAGGGACTGGGTTGTAGCTTACTGGTGGAGCACTTGCCTCGCATGTGTGAGGCACTGGGTTCAATCCCCAGCACCACTTAGAAATAAATAAGTAAATAAAGATATTGTGTACATCTACAACTAAAAAATATATATATTTTTTTATTCCTTTCTAAGCCGGGCCTGGTGAGGCACGCCTGTAATCCCAGCGACTCGGGAGGCTGAGTCAGGAGGATCACAAGTTCAAAGCCAGCCTCAGCAATTTAGCGAGGCTCTAAGTAACTAAGTGAGACCCTATCTCTAAATAAAATACAAAATACAGCTGGGGATGTGGCAGTGGCCGAATGCCCTTGAGTTCAATCCCCAGTTCCAAAAAAAAAAAAGAAAAGAAAAGAAAAGGAAATCCTTTCTAGGAGACCTCTCTACGAGCACAGTGGTACCCCTGTTAGCTGAGTTTTACTTCTATGGTTTCAGTTATCTGTTGTCAACCTTAGTCTGAAAATATTAAATGAAAGACTTCAGAAACCATCCATGCATTTTTAAATTACACCCCATTCTGAACAGCATGATGAAGGCTCATGCCTCCCCACCTGGGAATAAATCATCCAGCCTACCCATGGGCATGCACTGCTCATCCATAATCACCCAGTACACCTCTCAGTTATGTGATCAGCTGTCATGGTATCACAGGGCTTGTGTTCAAGTAAGCCTTATTTTACTTAATAATGCCCCCGAAGTGCAATCCTGGTGATGCCCTTAATTTCAGTATAAATGAATAAGTATATTATTCTCATTGTTCTATTTTATTATTACTTTTACTATTCTCTTAACTTTGCCAAATTTATAAATTAAACTGTATCCTAAATGGGTATTATATCTATCTAAATATGTAAATCTATATCTACACAGATCTGTGGTTTCAGGCATCCACTGAGAGTCTTGGAATATACCTCCCATAGATAAAGGGGGATGACTATAATTCCTTTTTCTCTGGAAGTCAAGTGTAATGCTTATTTTTATAGAAAATATATATTTTTTAATTTTTGCAGTATTTGCTTCCCATATGTGGTGCTTTCCAGTTCCATAGTGAACTGAACTCCTAGACATTCTCTGAAATTAGTACCTTATGTAAATATAAGTGTAGAGTGCCATCTGTGACCACCCTAAATCCTACAGTGTTGTCTCACAGGTTTTTGAGTTCTCAGAGAATTTACCTTATGCATCTGTAGACATAATCACGGCAGTGGGACAGTGGAGTGTGTTCCTGTTGGCAAATTTCTTTATTCTGTGTGGAGTGCCATTAAAGTCACCACTAAGCACATGTTACTGCCAGTGCTTTGAGGTTTAAAAGTGTTCAGTTTGGACAGATAACATCTATGGAGAGCTAGGGGGGCCAATGAGTTTAGGAAATCGGATAGGTCTTTAATTAATTAACGTGCTCTCTTAAAGATGTCCAGTTTCAGGTGATCTTGACATGATGGGAATCGCCAGGCAGTACATCCAGTTGGAGCTTCCAGCTTTCGCATTAGCTTGTCTGATGCTCATGCCCCACTCAGAAAAAAGACACCAGCAAATTAAGGTATCTCTCACATTGCACTTCGGGTTGCCAAGGAAATGGAAGGGCTCATGTTGCACGTCCCTCAGAAAAGGCTGCATTTTCTTTTCACCAAACCTGTAAAGCATGAGTAAGTCAGTATGGGTGAGGCGAAGGCTCGTGTAGGGGTGAGTGGGAGGTAAGACAGAAAGATAGATTGAGGTCCACCTGAGGGATGTCTTGAAAAACTTCTTTCTCTGTGGGAACAATTGACTTTCTTGGAAGAACAAAGTAAAATGATAAAGTCAGTCTCCTAGAAGGACCATTAACTCATGCAGGCTTGATCAGAGGAGAGAGAAGGAAGAAAGGAAAACTCCTGGGAAGCTCTTGCATTTGAGTAGAATTTTAACTCACTTGATCCATACATAACAAGCTGTGAGTAGGCCGCAGAAGCTGGAGGGTAAGAGCCCCAGGCAGGGCAGTGGTAATGACATTGAACCGCATGAGGAGGCCTTGAGGAGGGCAGCCTGATTTAGCAGCTGGATAGGAGAGATAAGAGTCAGATTTCATGTGTGGGTTTTTAACAAAGGAAGCCTTGAGCATTTTGAGGACAGAACTTTTAAAAATAACTAACCCTCGTTTCCCTAATACAAGAACAAATAGAACAAAGCATTTTGAAATGTTTCAGTTATTTCTTACCCCAGTAGATAAGGCAGTAGATAGAAATTTGTATAAATGAATATGCATGCTTTCTATTTGTCATTTGGTCTATTAATTGCATTTTTTAAAAGCCATCTGTGCTTGTCTTTGACATTTTTTTCTTTTCTGATTATTCATAAACTCATGTCTTGTTACTTTTCAACATTTCAGTGTTTAAATAGATTGTTTTGAGCACTTAGAACAACAAAATTCCTGATAAACAGCTCTTACTGTTGAAATAATTGCAAAATACTTTTTTCCTTATTTCAGTAATTTTTGGTCAATAGGAGTGGCTTTTTTCCTATATTAAAAATTTTTTAAAGATATTTCTGATTAAAAATTAAAACCTTCCAGGCTTCACAGAAATTGATAGTAATAATATTTGTTAAAATTATGCTTGATTTTTTTTCTAGAATTTTCTGGGCTCATGCAATCCCCAGATCATCTTACAGCAGTTAGAAGAACATATGAGTGAAGGCCAATTAGCAGGATTTTCATATCAAGTAAGAGGCATTTTCCATGTCCTTTTTGCTATGAAAAATTTGATCCTAGAAGGTAATCCTCTTTAGGCTGGGGGTGTGACTTAGTGATAGAACACTTGCCTAGTATGCATGAGGTCCTGGGTTCCATCTCCAGCACCAAACACACAAACAAAAGAAGGTGATCATTTTCCCAAAAGAAGATTAAGCAGGAAACTGCTATCTCTAGCTCTTTGTTAATATATAAAATTATATTGTGTTTATTAAACTTAAGTAGTTTTCTTTTTTTAAAGGTAGGGACCTTGCCAGGCATGGTTGTGCACATCAGTAATTACAGCAACTGGGTAGTCTAAGTCAGGAGGGTTGCAAGTTCAAGACCAGTCTGAGCAACTTAGCAAGACCCTGTCTCAAATTAAAAGGGGCTGGAGATATAGCTCAGTGGTAGAGCACCCTTAGGTTCAATCCCCAGCTCCACAAGAAAAAAGAAACAAAAGACAGATCCTGGCTGTCTTGTTTACCACTGTGTTCAGTGGAAAATTTGTAGCCTTAAGTGCTTGTAATTGTAAACAGACTTCTCATCAAAAGTCCCAAAGTGCTTAGCAATAGCTTTCTATTTATTTATTATACACTACACTGGGCCAAAGCATTCCCCTTTTCACCCCTTCCAAAAACAGGCTTACTCCCAACACAGTTGATAGTTCAACTTCTTTTTTTTTTTTTTTTAATTTTTATTTTCTGGTTGTCAATGGACCTTAATTTTTTTAGTTTATTTATAGGTGGTGCTGGGAATCGAACCCAGTGCCTCACACATGCTAGGCAAGTGCTCTACCACTGAGCCACAACCCCAGCCCTAGTTCAATTTCTGATTGTCAGAAAGTCTCAGCACTGCATAAAGACTTGGAAATTCACACATTTCTAATATATTGATACCTGTCATCCTGTAGATTAGAAGTCTGATTTTGAATAATGTCATAAATAAGAAGGAGTTTGAGATTTTGGCAAAGACAAAGTACTTCCAAGTGTTGAAGTTGCATATGATAAATGCCAACAACATCACTGAACTAGTACGTTATTTGGCAAATGAATTAAGGTGAGTTAATCTGAGGCAGACAACTTTCTCTTTTTTCCCCTCCCTTTTTAAATTTTTATTTTTACAGACTGCATTTTGATTCTTTGTACACAAATGGGATACAATTTTTCATTTCTATGGTTGTACACAATGTGGATTCATACCATTCGAGTAATCATACATGTACATAGGGTAATAATATCTGTCTCAATTCACTATCTTTCCTTCCCTTGCCCCTCCTGCCCCATTTCCCTCTACACAATCCAAAGGTCCTCCATTCTTCTCTTGCCCCTGCCCCACCGCCATCCCACCTTATGAATCATCATCATCCACGTATCAGAGAAAACGTTCAGCCTTTGGTTTTGGGGGCTTGGCTTATTTCACTTAGCATGATATTCTCCAACCCATTCATTTACCAGCAAATGCTATAATTTTATTCTTTATGGCTGAGTAATATTCCACTGTATTGTGTATGTGTGTTTGTGTGTGTGTGTGTGTGTATATATATATATAAAACGGGTTTTTTTATCCATTCATCAATTGAAGAGCATCTAGGTTGGTTCCACAATATAGCTATTGTGAATTGAGCAGCTATAAACATTGATGTGACTGCGTCACTGTAGTACGCTGATTTTAAGTCCTTTGGGTGTAAACCCAGGAGTGGAACAGCTGGGTCAAATGGTGGGTTCATTCCAACTTATCTGAGGAATCTCCATACTACTTTCCAGAGTAGCTGCACCAATTTGCAACTCCACCAGCAATGTATGAGCGTGCCTTTTTCCCCTCATCCACACCACCACCTATTATTGCTTGTGTTCTTGGTAATAGCCATTCTAATTGGAGTTTGATGAAATCTTAGGGTGGTTTTAATTTGCATTTCTGTGATTACTGGAGATGATAAGCAATTTTTCATATATTTATTGCTCACCTTCATATCTTCTGTGAAGTGTTGGGCAGACAACTTTCTACAGAATTTCCTTAAGATGTATCTTTGTTTTGGAGGAAAATGTGAAACAATTGTAAAGCTCTGTAGTTGCAATTAATAGCTGCAAATACTAAACTAGAAGCTTGGCTCACGCCTGTAATCCCAGTGGCTTGAGTGGCTAAGGCAGGAAGATCTCAAATTCAAAGCCAGCCTCAGCAAAAGTGAGGCACTAAGCAACCCAGTGAGACTGTCTCTAAATAGAATACAAAATAGGGCTGGGGAAGTGCTTCAGTGGTCTAGTGCCTCTGAGTTCCACCCCCAGTGCCCAAAAAAAGAATAAATACTAAACTAGAGCACATTCCCAGAAGTTGGTCATCTTGTCCTTTGTCATCCAGACATAGACTTGGAATCAGATAGACCAGCTCTCTAAAGCCCCACAATGAGTTGTCTCCCCAAGCCCACCCTGTTCCTGGGACTCTTGATCCGAGTGCTGATAGCTTTAGGTGACACAGAGCTTTCGCTCAGCCTCTTTGTCTCACTCTCTGGCACCCACAGATCTAGAAAGAGTAGCTGCTAGGGAGAGAACCCAGAGCAGGTAGGAAATTGACAAGGAGGTGGAAGGAGTGCTGGTGCTGCAGTGGGGGCGGCAGTCAGGATTGAGTGGCCTCCCATCTGCTCCTGTATCTGGCCTAGGTGCTGGTCACATGGGACGTCTGTCCCATCACCACACCAGGGATGCTCTCTGCTTGTTCATCCTTGTGATCCAGCCGTCATTGCATATTGTCATTTACAAATGAGGTCCAATTGATGGGGTGCACAGTCTGATAAATGTGGATATCTCACACACTTAGGAAGTCATCACTGGGGTGAAGAGAGCAAACATATCTATCACCCCCAGGGGCTTTCTGACAACTCCCTCTTCTTTCTGATTCCACAGTTTAGATGAAGCTTCAGCCTTGATAACTGAGTATTCAAAGCACTGGGGGAAACCTGTGCCTGTGGACGTGGCTCCCTGTGAAGTCCTGGAGGTAAGGCTGGCCGATGACTAGGGTTGAAACCAACACCATTCACACTTCTGTGATCTTGAAACTGACCCTGGCGTTCTGGACATAAATGTCTTCTTACACGTGTGTATACAATCCTGCATCTGTTAGGGCTAAATTCTGAGAAATGTGTTATGCAAACATCATGGAACATGTTTGCCCGAACCCAGGTGGTCTGGGTGGATCGCTGAATGGGGTCTCTTGGTATGGTCCAAAGACAGGAGGCACAGGTGTGTGAGGCTGCTACCAGCACAGCGTGGCAGGCTGCTCTATGCAGCAAGCTGTTTTTAGTAGGAGTGCACTCTAAAATAGTGACAAAAATGTGTCCAATGAGCATGTAAACGAGCAACAGCTGGCTGTCATTGTCAGGCCTCAGGTACTGCACGTCATCGCACATGCTGTGCTTTTATACAGCTGGCAGTGCAGTGGGAGTTTTTGCCAGCTTCCCACAAACACGTGCTTCATGCTTCACACTGCACATGACAGCTGAGGTGTCATTAGGCAGTGGGAATGTTTGAGTCCCTGTGTGTGTGTGTGCAGTCCACCTCTGACCAGTCATCATCGTGCATCCTTCTTGCATTAGAGTCCTAGCCCAGAAGCCCTGAGGCCATGGTTCTCTTCTGAGCTGGGCCAGTGGGCAACAGGTGACTCAGACGAGCCGCTTAGCCTGGGTAGACTTTAGTCCCATGGACTCAGCGCTTCCAGTGCCATGAGCTCTCATGAAGTATAGCTTCTCATATTGAAACAAGTGAAAAGCTACTAAATTTTTGTTTTTTGTATTTTTGGTATTGAGGATTGAACCCAGGGCCACTCCACCACTGAGCCACATCCCCAGCCCTATTTTGCATTTGATTTAGAGACAGGGTCTCACTGAGTTGCTTAGGGCCTCGCTAACTTGCTGAGGCTGGCTTTGAACTCCAGATCCTCCTGCCTCAACCTCCCAAGTGCTGGGATTACAGGTGTGCACCATCATGCCCAGCCACGCTACTAAATTTTAAAAGGCACAGATTACTGTCATGCTCAGCAGTGATTACTTTTTTAAAATTTTTTCTTTTTAAGTCCCTAAAACATGTATGTACCCTATCGAAAAAAGAGACTCAGCCAGGCGTGGTGGCGCACGCCTGTAATCCAAGCGATTTGGGGGGCTGAGTCAGGAGGATCGCGAGTTCAAAGCCAGCCTCAGCAACTTAGCGAGGCCCTAAGCAACTCAGTGAGACCCTGTCTCTAAATAAAATACAAAATAGGGCTGGGGATGTGGCTCAGTGGCTGAGTGTCCCTGAGTTCAATCCCTGGTTCCAAAAAAAAAAAAGAAAAGAAAAGAAAGAAAAAAGAGACTCATGGAAGAGCAAACAAGGCTAAACTCAGTCCCCAAAATCTCACTGTCAAGACAGAGATCTCTGTTTACATCATGTTGTACATACATCTTTCCAAATTTTTTTGTAAATAAAATATGCACATAAATTAATTTTCACTCCTATATTTACTTTAAAGTAAGTAAATATAAACTTAAACGTAAGGTAAAATGTTTACTTTGATCATGTTTTGCTATTTTTAGTAAACCTAAGCATGACATTCCTTGCCTCCTTCTGTGCAGATCAGGCATATTAAAATAAGCTTACATTCTATTAATTCCCATCAGTAGCTAAGAGTGTTCACCTCCAGTCCATTGTGGTCAGTGGCATAAGATTACTTTTTTCAAAAAGGGAGAATATAATAGCCAGGTGCAGTGGCGCACGCCTGTAATCCCAGCAGTTTGAGAGGCTGAGGCAGGAGGATCGTGAGTTCAAAGACAGCCTCAGCAACTTTGCGAGGCCCTAAGCAATTCAGTGAGACCCTGTCGCTAAATAAAATACAAAATAGGACTGGGGATGTGGCTCAGTGGTCAAGTGCCCCTGAGTTCAATCCCCGGTACCAAACAAAAACAATTGGAGAATATTGATTTAGGAAACATTAGTTGCCCTTAAAATAAATGTTTCTTCCTAGCTAAATGTCTAAAATGCTAACTAATTTTCAATATAGATTTTTATCATTACAGTTAAGTTCTGTAGTTTATTTGACCATTTTCTACTTAAAAAATTGATGCATAAAATATCCTTTTATGTTTCTTCCCATTTAGACTTTTCTTAGTGGATTATAATAAATCATCGAAACTTTTTTTAAAACGACAAGAGGAAGTTTGAAGTCTACTACTAACTGACCATATTTATTACAGTTTGTAAATTGTACAATTTATATGTCATAGCTATTTGTCAATTGTTATCCCACAAGTAATAAATAAGATGCTCAATATTAGCATAATTACCCCATAAAGCACTCGTGTCCTGGATTAATAAATAACTTCATTGCTGTTTCCTTGTATAATTTATAGACTCAATTATAGACTGTTTTTTCCCTTTTATCTTTCTTTTTTTCTTTTTTTTTTTTTTTTTTTTTTTTTTTTTGCGGAGCTGGGAATTGAATCCAGGGCCTTGTGCATGCAAGGCAAGCACTCTACCCAGTGAGCTATATCCCCAGCCCCATAGACTGTTTTTTTGTACCTTACCTGAAGGAAGCAAAATACAAAAAGAGTTTGCTCTCTTCAAGAAAAGCAAATACCTAAATCCTATTTCTTCCATTTATAAAAATTAAAATATCAATTGTAACATTATTCTAACTCCACATTTATGTAATTTTAGTTGTAGTGTGTATTAATCAGTGGCAAGTCAGAAAGACATGCCAAGCAGGAAAGGGTTTGATCTCAGAGATTGGCTACAAAAATTCTTAAAAGGGCTGAAGGAATTAAAGAGAGATGAAGAGGGAAGCTCCGAAAAAGAGAAGGGCTTTTATGCCTGAAATCTGGAGCTGCTCCTGCCCCTGGATTGGAACCCAAAACCACATTTATCACCAAGCCATTGGAGGCACTGCCGCCACACTGCTCCCAAGCCGGGGACTTTCCACAGCACCAGTAGTTCATAGCTGCTGTCCCAGCCACCACCCAAAGGGAAAAGAGGTAGCTCTTCACGTCCTTGTGCCAGCACCCAGCAGTGACCCAGCCAAAGACGTGCAAAATCAGGATGGGTTCTATCAGTCAAGGAGTTTTCCCTGGAGTATGCAGCTGGAGCATTGGAAAAGGGAGAAGAGCCAGAGCATGCATGGAGCTGGGACCATGGGCCAGTGCAAAGGGTCCAGGAGACCCATGAACTTGTGGTCTCCTTAGGCAAAAATGTAAGAGATGAACACGATGTTGCAGGAAGACAAACTTGACAGCTGCAGGGGAGTCAAGTGACTGGAAGACGGCAGGTGCTCCCAGAGGGAGTCTGTTTAAACTGCCTGGGAAGAGCTTACATGTCCGGATGAGATGCCTGGCAGAGCAGCAGGAAGTGGGATCAGAGACAAAGGGCACAGGAAAACACGATGGATGGGGGCAGGATAAGTCACAAAATGACACAGTTACTCCCATTCTCTGGTGTTTATATTGCCCAACATTCTTTTTTGAGATTTAAGATTAAAGAGGGCTATTTCAAACTCCACTTTGCTGCTTGCTCATTAAATGCATTCATTAATCACTGGAGATTTATCCCTGATGCTAATTGTTCCATCTCCTTTAGGGAATCTTAATTTTGTGTTTTGACTTGCATCCTTTTCAAATTAAGAGAAAGTGAGAAAGCAACTTGGTGATAGCTTTCAGACCAACTGTAAGAAAAAAAAACTTTAAAATGTATTGGTGGGATTATTTTTCCTTTTAAAAAGTAATGCAGGGCTGGGGTTGTGGCTCAGTGGTAAAGCACTCACCTAGCATGTGTGAGGCACTGGGTTCAATTCTCAGCACCACATAAAAAAAATAAAGATATTGTGTCCATCCACAGCTAAAAATATTTTTTAGAAAAGGTAATGCAGTCAGGTGTGGTGGTACACACCTGTAATCCTAGTGGCTCAGGAGGCTGAGGCAGAAGGACTGCAAGTTCAGATCCAGCCTGAGCAACTTAGTGAAGCCCTAAGCAACTCAGCAAGACTCTGTCTCTAAATAAAATGCAAAAATAGGCTGGGGATGTGGTTCAGTGATTAAGCACCCCAAGGTTCAATCCCTGATACCAAAAAAATAATGTAGCTGGGTATGGTGGCACACACCTGTAACCCTAGTAGCTCAGGAGGCTGAGGCAAGAGGATCACCAATTCAAGACCAATCTCAGAAACTTAGCAAGGCTGTAAGCAACCCAGTGAGACCCTGTCTTAAAATGAAAAGGGCTGAGGATATGGGTCAGTGATTAAGTGTCCTTAAGTTCAATCTCCAGTTCCAAAAACAATAATAATAATGCAGCCAGGTGTGGTGGTGCACACCTGTAATCCCAGCAAATTGGGAGGTTGAGGCAGAGGATTTGGGGGATGTAGCTCAGTGGTATATTACTGGTTTTGATCCCCAGTACAAAAAAATAAAATTTATTGCAGCATATGGTATATATATATAATCAATAAAGTCATTATTTTTAGAAAGGATTTGGGGTGATCAATAAAGTCATTTTTCAGAAACAGTATTTGGGGTGATGAAAATGTTTTGGAATGGGAGGCAATGGCATCACACCATAGTGAGTGGTCTGGAAGTGAATCTGAATCATTCATCTTAATTTTATATCATATTTCACCTCAAATATAAAAGTGGGACAGAACTTCAGCTTGCGGGAGACAGGAGTGGACGTGTTTTGTGCTGTTCCTCTTGCTGAGCGCAGCTATAAAGCCTGCACAAGAGAAGACTCTGAAAGGTAGAGAAATAAGAAAGGCTAGCTAGGACCTCAGGACCCAAGGGGCAACACAGTGGCAAGCTCACTGGATTTTCTTTTTGCCTCTTATGCCCCAGACTTAATGCCAGCAGCCTGGAAATCCAGTGGTCACAGATGGGAAAAGTCCCAGCAAAAAGCACTGCCTCCAGCCACAGGATCAGGAAGAAAGCAGCGTAGCAAACAATAACTGCTCTACTCCAGCCACACACCCAGTAAAAATGGCTCGCAGCCTATACACTTTGAATTAATGAATTGAATTATTCCATTGATCAATTGAATTGATTGATAAAGTATATGTCAACAAGCTGTTGAAAACAGTAATGCATGGGTGAAGTGACCTGGAAAGTTATACAAGAACCCACTGTCATTGTCTCTGGGAAGGGAACAGAAGTTTGAGGCCAGAGAGGAGTGTTTTGTCCTGTGCACTTGCCACAGCTGATCAGTTTTTGATAGAACCAGGCATAGTGGCACACACCTGTAATCTCAGCAGTATGAGAGGCTGAAGAAAAGGATCATAAGTTTGAGGCTAGCTCTAGCAATTTAGTGGAGGCCCCCAGCAACTTAGCAAGACTGTATCTAAAAATAGAAAATAAAAAAGGCTGGGGATGTGGGTCAGTGCTTAAGCACTCCTGGGTTAAATCCCCAGTACAAAATAAAAAGAGTTTTTGTTAGAAATTTTAAAAGTGGGGGCCTGGGGATATGCTCAGTTGGTTGAGCACTTGCCTAGCATGCAGAAGGCCCTAGGTTAAATCCCCAGCACCACTGAAAATAAAGAGATAAAATAAAAAGCAATTTGTAAAAGTGTGCTAGGTGATAGGTGCAAAACTTATGTTTATGATACATTTTTTAGTAGAAACAAAACGTGAGCTAGGTATGGAAAACACCCATGGAACATGACTGCTTCTTCGGGCAAACTGTTTTGTTACTTTCTGTGTATCATTTTTGATTACAAAGTTACAATCCTACATGTACAATTCTATACTTACTGCCCTTTTCCCTGTTGTTATAAACTGTGAAGTTTTTTTTCTTTTCTTTTTTTAAATTTACTTATTTTTATTGTTTATTTTTTTAGTTGTAAATGGACACAATGCCTTTATTTTATTTATTTATTTTTATGTGATGCTGAGGATCAAACCCTGTGCCTCATGCATGCTAGGCAAGTGCTCTACCACTGAGCTATAGACCCAGCCCCTTCTTTCCTTTTTTTGCAGTGCTAAGGATTGAACCCAAGGCCTTGTGTATGCTAGGCAAATACCCTGCCACTGAGCCACACGTCCCCAATCCCCCAAAAAAGTATTTTTTAATTAAATATTTATTTATTTATTTATTTATTTGGTACTGGGTATTGAACTGGGGTACTTGACCACTGAGCCACATCCCCAGCCCTATCTTGTATTTTATTTCAAGACGGGTCTCACTGCGTTGCCTAGCAACTTGCTTTTGCTGAGGCTGACTTTGAACTCTCGGTCCTCCTGCCTCAGCCTCCAGAGTCACTGGGATTACAGGCATGTGCCACTGTGCCCAGCAAATATTATTTGTAATAGTTTTATTTTTGATACTGTAAAAGGGTTACAGGTTTGAGAGCCAGGCAAGCTTGGATCACAGTCCTGCTTCTACATATAGGGTTAGGTGCTAGATGAAATTGCTTAATCTCCCTGAGCTCATTTTCTCTTCTGTAACATGGACACAATATACACTTTGCCATGGTCTCTGAGGATAAAGTGATGTAGGATGTTGCTTAGCATATAACACCCTCAAAACTCTCAGGTCATCTGTTCATTGTTGAATGTCCAGTTCTTGACATTTAGACTTCACTAATAGTTTTTCACAAAGCTTTTTCCATGTTTAAAATCATTCCTTTGAGGTACATTCCCAGAAACAGATTTTCCAGATGTACCTGAAGGAAGGGAACATTTTAAGGGCTATAGATGCAAACTGCCAAGCTGCATGCCTTTGGAAAGATCTTCACAAATGCCACTTCCTACCAGCAAGAGAAGCAAGGGTCTGCTGCCTCTTCCCCAGCGTGTAACAGTCTCACCTTAAGACTCGCTTCTAATCTGACAGGTAAAGATAATATCTCACTATTTACATTTGTGTTTCTTTGATGTTTGTGATTGAACCTTTCAAAAACACAATAGAAGGCTGAAATTGCATGAGGAGTCTGTGGGTGTTCTTGGTTACAGATGTGCGAGGGAGAAAGGGATCGTGTGGTGGCACTAGCGCGCAGCAGATGGAAGTGAACCTTCAGACTTTGCTGACTCAAGCCAAGAGGAGCTGTTTCCCAGCCCATGTGCACAGTGACGTTCTGATAGGACAGGGTTTGCTTTCAGTATGCCAGAGAAGTCACTTTTTTGGGGACATAAATAGAAATTCAAATGTATATTTATCCAGGATCCTTATTATATTGACTGTTCTTTGCCATCTGTGATCATTTTATTATTCCACTCTCATCTCCCCGGTCATTCTCCATGCCGTTGCCTGAGTATGTTCTTACAACATAAGCCACATCTTGTCACTGCCCGGCCTCAGATTTTTCACTGTTTCCCCACTTGTCTTACCCAAGTTGCAGCTGAGTGCAGTGGCACACACCTGTAATCCCAGCAACTCAGGAGGATGAGGTAGGAGGATGGCAAGTTTGATGCCAGCCTGGGAGCAAGACCCTGTCTCAAAATAAGAATTGTTTTTACAGGGCTGGGTTTATAGTTGCCAGTTGAAACTGACATTGCAGTTCAAATTAGAAACAAGTCAGATACAGTGGTGCAGGCCTGTAATCCCAGCAACTGGAGAGGCTGGGGAAGGAGGATCGCAAATTCCAGACTGGCCTGGGCAATTTAGCAAGACCCTGGCTCCAGATTTTAAAAGGGAGGGAATGTAGGTTGATGGTAAACTGCCTCTGGTTCAATCCCCAGCATTCCCCCCACCCCCCAAAAAAAGCAGCAAATGCTTTCCAGGAAGATGAGCTACTAAGCACCCCTCTTGTAGATAAACTACAAAAAAGCATCCCTTGTGGAGTGCCAGTTGTTTTTTTTTAAGTGCTGAGTTTGCAATCTGAATTTTACCCAGTCAGTTCATACAGTGGCTTCAGAGGCCCTCATGATGTAGCCCCTGCCTACCTTTCCAGCCTCAGCGCCACCACGCTTGCCTTGTGACCAGCCTCCCCAGCCTTCCCTGAACATTCCCACTAAAGTCAGCTACCACCCCCATCCCAGTCACCTTGCTGTGGCGTTACCATCTTTACTGAAGTCATACATCAGCCCAAAGTGGGTTGTTGACCGTCTCACTGAGATCCAAACTGCATTTCAACAGCACCTTATCTGTGGTGTTCCTTCCGTGTCTCCCCAGTCCCCAGAATAGTGTTGAACATCGGCAGACTCTTAAAAATGTTTATGAAATGCATGAACATTTAGTTCATAGTTAGGTGGGGGATTTTAGCCCCCACCACCACCATTGTCAGGGTGACTAATGTTTCATGATCACATGAAGAAATGACAGCACCTCATGACACAGCAAAAAAGGGGGAAGTTAGCCTTGACTCAATAGGGAAAGGCACCCCATCTAACTTCCAAGACTCACACCCAGCCCTCTGTCATCCCTTGTTTAGAATGACTGCTAAATTTTCATTTCTTTGACTGCCCAGAGTAGACTCATTGGAGGGGTATTCTCATTCTACTTCCAGGGGTAGAGAACCTGGACCAAAGAGAACCAAGATATTCAGCCTTTCTACCATTTCTCCTTCGGCAATAGATTTAGACTCCATTCTCTGTGCTCATGGGGACACATTCAATCCCTCCCCTGTGGTGTGTGTGTGTGTGTGTGTGTGTGTGTGTGTGTTGATACAGATTGAACCCAGGGCCTCGGGCATGCTGAGCATACATTACACTTCCAGCCCTACTTTTGTAGTTGAGTAAGAGATCGGCCCCATCCAGGAACCCACCAAGAGACACCTTGTTGGAAAAAAAAGATGCCCCTATCACCCAGGGAATTTCAAGGGGTTAGGAGTCTATCAGGACTGGAGGTAAAAGACCAAATATTGGAACAAAAGATGCCCCTACACCTTTATTGCACCAGAAGTTATGAAGGTTTTAAGACTTCTGTATTAGGAATCAGGGACTAAAACCAGATATGCATTTCTTTCTTTTTTTTTTTT
>JAJEJO010002181.1:148612-160551 GCA_020662805.1 Glaucomys volans
GAGGCTGGCTTTGAACTTGCCATCCTCCTGCCTCAGCCTCCTGAGCCTCTGGGATTATAGGCGTGCTCTACTGTGCCCAGCTCTAAATATGCATTTTCTTTTTACAATATTGTGATTCTTATTATTTGGATGTAGAATGTCCCCCAAAGGCACATGTGTTGAAGGCTTGGTCCCCAGTGCAGCAGTGTTCAGAGGAGAGACTCTGACCCCACCAGTGGATTAATCCATTGAAGGATTCATTGCTGAATGTACCATTGGGAGGTGGTAGAAACTGTAGGAGGGAAGAGTAAGTTGAGGATCGGTCCTTGGAGGCTTGCCTTTGGGAACGTGTCTTGTCTCTGTCCCCTTTGTCTTCCTCTGCTTCCTCCCTGCCATGAGGTAAGCAATTCTGCCACATTAGGCCCCCCCTCCATGACAGTCCACCTTACCACAGGCCCATAAGAGCCACCTGACTATGAACTAAACCTCTGAAACAACCAAAATAAATCTTTCCTCCTTTAAGTTGTCTCTCTCAGGTATTTTGTCACAGCAACGAAAAAGTTGACTCACAGGTTGCTTCTTCCCTTTTGGCAATTTTGAAAAATGGTGCTAGTTGCTATAACTTTTTAGTCACCTTGGTATTTCTGTTTTCATTTTGTTTTCTCTTCTGTAGTACTAGGGATTGAATTCAGAGACACTTCCACTGAGCTACATCCCCAACTTTTTATCCTTTGTTTTGAGATAAGTCTCACTAAGTGGCTGAGACTGGCCTTGACCTTGCTATCCTCCTGCCTCAGCCTCCCAAGTCACTGGGATTACAGGCACGTGCCACCACGCTTAATTTGTATTTTTTTTAAATTAACTTGTTTTCAATATGCATACACAGATTCATACATCCTTAAAACGTCAGGTAAGACCCTCTATGGTCCCATTTTGTGTCTGGGTTTTTAATCCTTCACTCCCATCCCCTCTTTGCCTAGCTAATTCACACTCATTCTTCATTACGTGATATTTCCTTATTATCCAGGTGCCTTGAATTACTGAAGAGAATATCTCATTTTTAACAGGCATACACATACATGTATGAAGCATTAGGATATTCTTTGTATTCAGAGATAATGTAATGAACCAAGAGGAAATGGTTTTATTTCAAAACCCAGATTATCTTGAACTCATATTTTTCAGTGTTCTTTATATAGATGATGATTTTTTTTTTTAGGTCTCAAAAGACTGTATTTCATAACTCAAAAGGAGAAGTGGTATTTTACAAGATTTCGTCTTCCCCTCCTTCCTACCCCATAAGGACCTGCGCCCTCAAGTTGTTGGTGTTTGGGTCATATGGAGTCAGCATATCTAGGAAAACTTTCATCATCAAGCCATATGAGTACATGGGCTGTTACGTTTCTCTCTTTCCTTTCATGACTCTTCATCATCCACAGCATATGATACTGAAGGTGGAAACTCCGTCATGTATAAGTTTGCCACATAAAAACTAAGAATTCTGCATACTAAGCTGGGGATATGGCTCTGTGGTAGAGGGTTTGCCTAGCAAGCATGAGGCCATCAATTTGGTTCCCAGCAAAATAAGTAAATAAATAAATAGATAAAAAGCTGCGTAGTAACATATTGGTGGTGGTCTTTCCGTCAGAAGTTTCTGGTTCTCTTTTTTCAGTCAAGATCATTGGTGATATTTTTGTGTGTTTTCAGTTTTACTTGTGGGCTTTCAGAGGGGGAAAAAAAAAAAGTGAGGATAAAACTAAGTGATAAGGGTTGTGAGAAAGATTTTTTTTTTTTTTTAAGGAGATTTTACAAGTAAAATGGAAAGAAAGCCAGTAACCAATTATGCTCCCAGAACTTGTTCCAGCAACCTTCTGGGTGAGGTCTCTGGAGAGGCAGCATGGGAAACTTGGTTTCTCCCTGTCTCCCCAAATGCCTCTGCATGAATCTCCAAGGGCCGCAGTTGACAAATTACCACTAACCAGATTGCTTAAATCAAGTCATCCACAGGGCCATGCCCCCTCCAAAGGCTCTGAGGAGGACCCTTTGTTGCCTCTCTAATGGCTCCTGTGTTCCTTGGCTTGTGGCCACAACACTCTAATCCCTGCCTCAGTCTTCAGTAGACTTCTTTGTGTGCATCTGTTTTTTTGGTTTTTTGCCATCTTTAATAAGGACACTCTGGTTGGATTGAGGGATCACCCTGTTCTTGTAAGATCTCATTTCAGTCCTTAATTACATCTGTAAAGACCCCATTTCCAAGTAAGGTCACATTCTGAGTTTCTATGTGGACATGAATTTGGAGGGGAGAGGAGAGGTCCTATCCAACTCACTTTGACCTCCTTCCACAAATTCTGCTGCTTCTGCCTTTGGGTAAAGTACCAAGTCCTTTGGGCTGGCAGTGTCACTCAGCGATAGAGTGCTTAGAGCACTTGCCAGGTATCTTTGAGGACCTGCACAGAAAAATATATATATTTACATATAAGTATATGCTCCTTTAAATAGCAGTTCTCTCTAGCTTTTGATTAAAAGTAATAATCTAGCAGGGCGCGGTGGCGCACGCCTGTAATCCAAGTGACTCGGGAGGCTGAGTCAGGAGGATCGCGAGTTCAAAGCCAGCCTCAGCAACTTAGCGAGGCCCTAAGCAACTCAGTGAGACCCTGTCAAATAAAAAACAAAAAAATAGGGCTGGGGATGTGGCTCAGTGGCCCAGTGTCCATGAGTTCACTCCGTTCCAAAAAAAAAAAAAGTAATAATCTAGTGATATAAATTTTACTGAAACTAACCTGCAAGAAACTGCAGAAATTATAACATTCTACAAGATGAACATGCCCATGAAACACACACTCAGGTCCAGAGGCGAACATTCCCTGTAGAGTTTAGAAAGTATATTTTCTGTTTTTATTTTCTTTATTTTTTTTTGTATTTTTGCAATGCTGGATCAAAACCAGGACCCCAGGCTTGTTAGCCAAGTGCCTCCACCACTAAGCTACATTGTGTTTTTATTTTTAAAAGTGATAAAACACATGTAAAATGTACCATCTTAGCCATCTTTGTTTTGGTACCAGAGATCGAACCCAGGGATGCTTAACCACTTAGCCACATCCCCACCCTTTTTATTTTTTATTTTGAGACAGGGTCACACTAAGTTGCTGAGGCTGACTTTCAAACCTGCGATGGTCCTGCCTCAGCCTCCTGAGTCACTGGGATTATGGGCATGCGCCGCTGCACCTGACAGTTTCTCATGTTTTTAAATCAAAAGCTAACCCTGTGTTCTGGGTGCTGTGGTTTGCGCTGGGTGAATCAATCTCATGTTCACTTTAGTTGTCCCATTGAATCTATAGAAAAGCTTAGGATCAGGGCTGGGGATATAGCTCAGTTGGAAGAGTGCTTACCTTGCAAGCACAAGGCCCTGGGTTCAATCCCCAGCACGGCAAAAAAAAAGAAAAAGAAAAAAAAAACTTAGGATTTGACAGGTATCAGGAGGGGTAAGGGCTGGGGCATAGATCAGTGGCCTTGTCTAGCCTTCACAAGGCCCAAGGTTCAATTCCCCGCACAGGAGGAAGGAAGGGTGGATGCGAGTAGCTAGAAGGGCGATTCTGAAGAGCAGTCCTTTGTCCTCAGTTCTCATTTCTCTGCAGCTGGTCCCTGCTGAGCCCCACAGGTCCTGGCGGTTGTTCAGGTTAACAGCATCGTCCTGGGGCCCTCTCCAGGTCAGCAGGCTTTCCTGTTTTGTTTCTTTTTATTTTAGCACATTCACTCATTGTTTTGGAAATACCTCACATTCCAAGTGGTTTAAGACTAACCGAACAGCCTACCTCTTTCTAGACAAGACCCACTGAATATATATAAATTCCCAGCTGAGTAGAGGAGATAAATCAACCCAGGATGTGAAAATGCAAAGGGACATAATTCCCTCCTGTTAGAAATTCTCAGAGGCGTAAAGCTCAATTCGTTTTCATCATGGCTAATTTCCTACCACCTTTATGAACAAGCCTAGCCCCTTAATCAGCCCCAGCACAGGACCTATTTCTCTTAATCCATCAGCTGTGAAACAGGTTTCTACTGTAGCAACTTGAATCACTTATTTGCATAGTTTGCACATTACACAATGACGGGTCTGAGTGCCAAGAAGCATAGTTACATCAATCCAGCAACACTCGCAAGCGTTAACCCTTTCTGTCCACCTTTGAACACCCTCATCAAACGCCCATTCAGATCCCAGATCCTTTTCTCTGAAACCTTCTATACAAAGTAGGGCAGGAGACTTATTGGTGGCCCTGCTGGAATGTTCCAGACCACAGAGAAGTGAGGGAAAGGCTGTGGAGAAGGAGCTACTGGTTTTCTCTGCTCCCTTCCAGTTGCAGCCTAGTGATGCAGAAAGGTCAGCTTGACTGTGTAAAGGGAAGTGCTCCTCACAGATCTGACACCGCATGCAGGGAAAGCTGGAGTTTTCTAGAGCGCTGGGTCATGTCGCAGTGCGGGGCCATGTTTCAGAGTGCAATTGCAGGGTCATATGTGAACTCTGAACTTACAAATCCCCAGGGTTTGCCTGTGATTGCACCTCACCTGTAGTGCTCAGCGCTGACGACTCTATAATTATGTCGGCTGGCCGGCCAACCGGCCGGAGAGCTAGTCCATCCTGTTTCCTGGAACAGCAAGGACCATCCTAGACAACCTGAGCATGAGACCTGGGTTGTCTTGTGAATTTCACAGACACACAATCCTTCCCTAACCCTGAGAATTAAGTGCTCTTGAGACTTTTCTACCATCAGCTCTTCCTACAGGCTGGAAAGATGCAAATCATTTCACTTCAACTGTAGCGACAGGTCATGTCATCTTCTCTCCCCAGTGAGAGGCGGGTAGGTATATGAAGGTAGCTACTTTCAGTCCTGGAATTCTTGTTCCATTTGAATAAAACCACCGGCTTCACCTCACCGCTTCAGAACCTCAGCGTCTGTGTCGTTAAGGGGACCTTTGGCTGCACGTAGCAGAGAACCCAGCTAGAAATGGCTTTAAGCAATGATGGCATTGGTCATCATGCATAGTCAGGTCCAGAGACAGAGTCGCCAGAAGAGACCCAGGATGCCTTTCCCTCTGACACCCTTTCTCTCCTTGCCTCATGATACAGAAGGGCTCCCGACAATACATCCTTGCAGGCATTTCCACACATCCTTTTCTTTAAATGGAAGTGAAATTCACATAACAAAATTAACCTCTTCAAAATGTATAAGTCAGTGGCATTGAATACAGTGCTGTGCACCCTTTACTTCTATCTAGTCCCAAAACATTTCCATCACCCCCAAAGGGAGTGATAACTACAAAACGTCACTTGCCACTACACAAACTTCATGTCCCCCTTCCCCGCAGCCACTACAAATTTTTCATTCTCTGTGGAGTGATCTATCCTGGACATTTCATATAAATGGGAATGGGATCATACAATGTGAGGTCTCTGTTTTGTCTGGCTTATTTTTTCTCTGTATTTATTTATTTATTGTACTGGGGATGAACCTAGGGTGCTCCACCACTGAGCCTCATCCCCAGCCCTTTTTATTTTTTATTTTATGACATGGTCTCCTTAAATTGCTGAGGGTCTCACTAAGTTGTTGAGGCTGATCTCGAACTTGTGAGCTTCCTGTCTCAGCCCCCTGAGTTGCTGGGATTATAGGCATGCACCACCATGCCTGCCACACTCTTTCAAGACATTTGTGCAAGTCAGCTTCTGTGACTGTGATAAAATACCTGAGATAATCAACTTCTAAGGAGGAAGGATTTATTTTGGCTCATGGTTTCAGAGATTTCAGTCCAGGGTTGGTTCACACTGTTATTTTTGGGCCAGTGGCAAGGCAGAACATCATGGCAGGGAGTATGTGATAGACAAAGCTGCTCATGGGCTGGGGATGTAGCTCAGTTGCTACCGTGCTTGCCTTGCAAACACAAGGCCCTGGGTTCAATCCCCAGCACTGCAAAAAAAAAAAAGAGAGAGAGAGAAAGATAAAGCTGCTCACCTCATGGTGACCAGGAAACAAAAGGAGAGAAAAGAGGTCCCCTTCAAGGCCACACCCGCCATGACCTCACTTCCTCACACTAGGCCTTCACCTCTTAACGGTTTCACCACCTCCAATAGCACCACAGGCTGGAGACCAAGCCTTTAGGTTATGTGTGTTTGGAGATCTTTAAGATCCTCGTCATAACATTTCTTTAGGCATGGAGATGTGACAAAGTTCTGGCCAATTAAGTGCAAGAGGAAGTCTCCCAGGGATTTTTGCAGAAATTTTTCCTAACTTTTAAAATGGACCTTTGAATTTGGCAACTTCCCAAAAAAGTTAAATATGAATTTATCACATGACCCAGCAATTCCACCCCTAGGTATCTGCCCAAAGAATTAGAACCAGGGTCTGGGGTTGTGGCTCAGTGGTAGAACGCTCGCCTAGCATGTGTGAAACGCTGGGTTCAATTCTCAGCACCACATATAAGTAAATGAATAAATAAAGGTCTATTAACATCTAAAAATTTTTTTTAAATCATTCACAAAAGACTGGAAACAGCCCCGATGTAAATGGACAGATGAGAGAGTAAAGAAAACATAGTCTCTCAGGACTATGGAATATGATTCAGCCACAAATGAAGTAGTTGGGCACAGCAGCATGTGCCTGTAATCCCAGCTACTTGGGAGGATAAGGGAGTAGGAGCGCAAGTTCTAGACCAGTCTGGGCAATTAGTAAGACCCCGCCTTAAATTTTAAAAAGGGCTGAGGATGTAACTCAGTGGTTTCAGTCCCTAGTGGCAAAAACAGAAGAAGAGTGAGACCACCACAACGGACTTAAACTAATCAAGATGCTCCCTGTAGCCAGGCACGGTGACGCACACCTGTAATCCCAGCACTTGGGAGGTTGAGACATGAGGATCGGGAGTTCAAAGCCAGCCTCAGCAACTTAGCGAGGCTCTAAGCAACAGTGAGACCCTGTCTCTAAATAAAATACAAAATAGGGCTGGGGATGTGGCTCAGTGGTAGAGTGCCCCTGGGTTCAATTCCCAGTACCAAAAAAAAAAAAATAAAAAAAAATGCTCCCTATAGCTGGGTTGGAGCCCAGCCATCTCCAAAGGCATGGTCACTTGGAGGAGAGTTCAGAAGGTGGTGACAGTGACAAGGATCACCACAGCATAGATAGGCAAGTTCTCTGCCCACCAGGCCTCCCTCAATCATCAGAGCAATGTGCACTCTGTTCCGGGTGTGAAGTCCGTCTATTCCAGCTGCCCTGCAGCCTTTCCTTTGGGGATTGCATTGTTCTCTCTCTGTGTGTGTTTATTCTACAAACGTGTCTTAGTGACATGTGGGAACCAGAGTGGTGGCAAACAGCAAGTCGGAGGATTAAGGCTCTCTGACGTGGAGGCTCTGAAGGAACACCTGAGGAGGAACTCCGAATGATGTGGGGTGTGCTTTTTGCTTAGCTCCCTTGCAGGGTCACCAGGAAGGCGTTTCCAAGAGCCCCCAGCTGCCTATCTGTCTTCTAGATTCTGGTTCAGGTTAGCCTCTGCCTCCTCAGCCAGGTCCTGTGGAATTCATCCCTTCATCTGCTCAAGTACATTCATTGCATCTCAACCACGTGTGAGGCTCTGGAGAAATAAAAAAGACCCAGAGGCCCTCAGCTCCTGTCTTCATGGGGTTTGCAATGTGGTGGAGAAATCAATGTGAAGCTTTGAATCCCCCTCACCCTCCATCAAACCCAGGGCCTTGGTTCCAGGACCCTCTCAGACATCAAAATCTTTGATGCTCGAACCCCTTATATAAATGGCAGGAACCTTTCTGGCTTCAACAGACTAATCAGGCTGCTACAGTTTGAATTTGAATGTCCACCAAAAGCCCATGTGGTGAAGGTTTGGTCCCAGCCTCTGGCTCCATTGGGAAATAGTGGAAACTTAGGAGATGGGATCTAAGGAAAGCTTGGTCATTGAACATGTGCATTTGAAAGAGATGCTTGGATTCCAGCCCCCTCTTTCTTTCTTTGCTCCCTGGCTTCACGAGGTGAACAGCTCACTCCACCGTGTGGTCCCCACAATGATGGGCTGCCTCGTGATAGGCACGGAGGCAACAGGGCAAAGTGATCAGGGACCAAAACCTCTGAAACCATGAGCCAAAGTAAACTTTTCTTCTTCTTAAGTTTATTTGCCTCAGGTATTTGTTACAGCAGTAGAAATCTGATTAACACACCAGCTATTTGCACCTATGCCTGAGAAAGTCACTGGTAGCCCAGGAGATGGTACACAGGCATTGCTCAGAAAGAGGCTCTCCACTGGGGTACTGGTTTCCTGTGGCCACCACAACATATCATTGCACACTTGTGGCTTAGAACAATGGAAGCTTACTCTTCCACAGTTCTGGAGGCTGGTAGTCCAAGAACAAGATGATGAGGGGGCCACACTCCCTCCCAAGGCTCTAGGGGAGCAACATTTTTTGCCTCTATAGCTTCTGGGCTCAAGGCACACCTCAACTGCATCTCTCCAGTCTCTGCCTCCATCTTCACATCACAGTCTCCTCCAGGTCTCTGTCTTCTGTGTCTTTTTTTTTTTTTTTTTGGTACTGGGGATTGAACCCAGGGGCACTCCACCACTGAGCCACATCCCCGGCCCTATTTTGTATTTTATTTAGAAACGGGTCTCACTGAGTTGCTTAGGGTCTAAGTTGCTGAGGCTGGCTTTGAACTCGCAATCCTCCTGCCTCAGCCTCCCAAGTGCTGGGATTACAGGCGTGCACTACCGTACCCGGCTTCTGTGTGTCTTATAGGACACCAGTTATTGGGTTTAGGGCTCATCCTCATAGCCCAGGATGACCACATCTTGATATCCTAAATTTCATTGCACTTACAAAGACCCCTTTTCCAAGTAAGGACACACTCACAAGTAAGGTTCCTGGGGTTAAAATGGGGACATGTCTTTTAGAGGACCACCCTTCAACCCACACAACTGGACACCGACTGTTAGGCTTGGTCCTATTCTCTGTCTACTCAGGACAATCAGTTGCTGGACAGTGACAACAACCCAGTCAGATCCTATCTCTGTGGAAGTTTAAAGTCAAAACATGCAAGAAAGAGAAAGCTCCGCTGGAGATGCGCAGGAGCCTAGAGGCCCAGAAGGAAGACCGTCGGCTGAGCTGAGTTTACCAAAGGTGCGGGTTTAGGGGGAAGGCTAGTTGGAAGGAGGAGATGGTGCAAGCTTAGAGCTTCTCCACAGGTCGCCATATTTCACTGATTTAAAGATGCACCTTTTCTTTCCTTTTTTCTTCTTCATCATCTTCATTTTGGCATCTTCGAAGGTGTCCAAACATAGATGGTGTCTTGGTTGCTTTTGGTCACAGAGGAATCCTGGAGTGATTGACATTACCTGCAGGGAGGTGAGCTCCAGGGACATTGGGTTGCAGAGGATGGGTGTCAAGGTCTCAGGGACACCGCGGGGCCCCTTTTTCACTGCTAAGACCTGACGGTTGGTGAGGGATGAGGCAAGGTGGGGACCTGACTTGTTGAGCCGCATTCCCATGGGAGGAATCCAAGGCGGTTCCCCTTCACCATCAACTAGCCAGCAAAAGGTCCAGGGCCAACAGCGTCAGGCCCTTCCAAAGGCTGCAAGGACAACAGCAAGTGAAAAACCTAAAGCTCAAGGGACTGCGTCAGAAAACTGTTGGAGGAGCTGGATTCTGAGAGTGAAGTTGTAGGTGGATCTTAATCAGCTTGTTTCAGTTACGTCTTCCTTTTTGCTTAATTTTTTAATCAACAGGAAAATAATTGCATTTGTTTATGGTGAACTGGCTATATCCAGCTGGTCAACATGTACTCACTCAACATGTTTGTGTGTGTGTGTGTGGGGTGTGGACAGCACCTAAAGTCTATTCTCCTGGCCGTCGTCAAGTATTCAACACATTGTTAGCAACTGCAGTCACTATGGAGTAGCATGGATAGCTTCTAGCTGAAATTTTGTCTCGGGATCAACAATTCCCCAATCCTCCTACCCCTTGTCCCCTGGTTGCCACCAGTCTGGTGTCTGTGTCTCTGAGTTCTACTTTCCATATTTTATTGATTTGATTTGATTTGCAGTCCTGGAGATTGAACCCGGACCTCGTGCTGTGCGAGCAAGGCAAGCACTCTTCCACCAAGCTACACCCCCAGCCCCAGTGACACTTTTCAGAGTCCACACGTAAATGTGACCCTGTGGTATTGGTCTTCCTGTGCCTGGATTACTTCAGCAAACATTATGCCCTCCAGGTTCATCAATTTGCAAATCTGCAAATTTGTGTTGCAAATGACAGGATTTCCTTCCTTTTATGGCTGAAAAGTGTTCTAATTGTGTGTGTACCACGTTTTCTTGGTCCATTCATCTAGGGATGACCACTTAGGTTGTTCCCATTTCTTTACTGTTGTGAATAATGATTCAATGAATGTGGTAGTGCAGATATCTCTCTAACATACTTATTTTATTTCCTCTGCATAGATACCCTGGTAGTGATATTACCAGGTACTGGATTACATGATAGTTCTATTTTTAATTTTTTTTTTTTTTTTTTTAATAGAAATTTATTTATTTATTTATTTATTTATTTATTTATAGTTCTGGGAATTGAACCCAGGGGTGCTTTATCACAGAGCTACATCCCCAGCCCTTTTATTTTGAGACAGGGTTTCCCCAAGTTGTCCAGGTCAGTCCTGAACTTGCAATCCTGCTCTGCCTCCTAAATTGTTGGGATTACAGTCATGTGTCACCATGCCTGGCCAATTTTTAAATTTTTAACGAACCTCCATACTGTTTTCTATAACACATATATGTTATATGCACAAGAATAGTACAGGAAAGTAGAAAAATCAGTGGTTGGGACCAAAAGAATCTAATGAAAATTTTTTTTTTTTTTTGGTACTGGGGATTGAACCCAGGGGCATTCGACCACTGAGCCACATCCCCAGCCCTATTTTGTATTTGATTTAGAGACAGGGTCTCACTGAGTTGCTTAGCCCTTGCTAAATTGCTGAGGCTGGCTTTGAACTCGTGATCCTCCTGCCTCAGCCTCCCAGGAGCTGGGATTACAGGTGTGCACCACTGCAGCCAGCAAATGAAATTTTAAAGTGTTGGGAAAGAAGTATGTCACAGTTTCATTGTGCACGTTATCTTTCTTTGTGATCCATTAATTAATGATCCACCGTCTGACAGATGCCATGTGTGAATCAATTCAAGACTGTATGTTCCCGTTCTCCATGATGTGTCCCAGAGTCCAGAGCCAACTCCCCTGGCTGGGATTGCTTCTGGAACCACATTGTCTCCGGTAACCTCAGTGTGCTCTTGGTTTCTTGCATCCCAGGCAGTCCCAAGTGACACAGTCAAACAAAAGTCAGGTAAGAAACAGTGAAGAAGCTCAAAGTTTTGTGGGCTGAGAATGAACACCCCCCAATTCCTGGATTCGGAGAGACAAAGGGGGTGATTTCCTTAGGGATGAACATAATCCCTCTCATTGTTCTTAAAAGTTGAAGTCTTCAGGTATTTGCCCTAATGGTAATTCTCTTTACTAGATTGGAATAGGAGCTGTTTTTTAGCCCTGTGTTTCTCAACCTTTTTTTTTTTTTCTATATTGCCTCTTCGAAGTTACCTTTTTAGACATTTTCCCCCAATTGTCCCACCAGGGAACTTCTTATAAAACTCACCACTTGAAAGTGGCATTAAGGGCTGGGGTTGTGGCTCAGTGGTAGAGCGCTTGCCTAGTATGTGTGAGGCACTGGGCTCCATCCTCAGCACCACATATAAATAAATGAATAAAATCAAGGTCCATCAACATCTAAAAAAACTATTAACAAAAAAAGAAAGTGTCATTAAGCACATTCATGACATTCACAGCAGTCAGCCTGTGTTACCTATTCCAGAACTAGGAAACCCCCATTCATGACTAGTCACTCACCCATCACCCTCTCCAGCCCCAGCACACACCC
>JAJEJO010002181.1:170478-182200 GCA_020662805.1 Glaucomys volans
AAAAAAAAAAAAAAAAAAAAAGTCCCTTTTTTTAGAGAACAGTTAACTCCTGAACCCTGAGAACTGGTATCCACCCAGAAAAGAAAGCAGTGCAACACAGGTTTGGAGAAGATAAAGGAAAGCAGGCATAAATGATGATAACTGCCCCTATGTGCCCACATAGACGTGCATACATAAGTCCCAGCAGGGCTTGATTCCAGGACCCCTGTGGATACCAAAATCTGAGGATGCTCAGTTCCCTTATATAATATGGTCTGGTATTTGGAAAGAACCTACACACATCCTCCTGGGTATATTAAATCATCTCTAGATTCCTTAACCTAATATGATGTAAGTGCTATGTGAACAATTGTTACGCTGTGTTTAGGAAATAATGAATCCAAGGATGGAACCCATGGATACAAAGGGCCCACCATAGTCTTTCTGTTTCCTTCCCTCTCTTTTCTCACAAAGCCACGGTTTGAGACTAAGCGCATGCATCATGGCTTTGATCCATGTGGCCTTGTTGACTCCCATTTTATCTCATTTTATTTGTTTATTTTTCAATCCTGGGGATGGAATTTGGGGTGTTGTGCATGTTAGGCAAGAGTTCTATCACCCAGCCACACCCCACACTTTCTCCCATTTTGAATTGACATTGGTGTTCCTCTGGACAAAGAAACAGACCTATTTAAGGGACAACTCTCAAAAACTATTGTTAATGTCAAGTGTGGTGGTGGTGCATGCCTGTAATCCCACCCACCAGGGAGACTGAGGAAGGAGGATCGCAAGTTCAAGGCCAGCCTCAGCAACTTGGGGAGGCCCTAAGCAATTTAGTGAGACTGTCTGAAAACAAAAACATGAAAAAGGCCTGAGGATGTGGCTCAGTGGTCAAACGCCTCTGAGTTCAATGCCCAGTACCAAAAAGAGAGAGAAAAAGAAAAGGAGACACAGAGACACCAAGAGAAGAAGCTACGTGAAGATGGAGGCAGAGACGGGAATGATGTTCTGATAAGCCAAGGAGCACCCAGGATTATTGGGAAAAAGGCACAGAACTAGTACCCCTGAGAGCTTCCAGAAGGACCCAGCACGCTGCTGACACCTTGACATTGGACTGACGGCCTTCAGAGTTGTGAAAGAGTAAGTTTTTGTTGTTTTCAGCCTCCCCGTTTATGGTGCTCTGCTAAGTCAGCCACAAAAGACTAACACACTCACACCAAACTCGGCCTCACCCCAGGGCCTGTGCACTCAGCATCCCCTAACCTTGCAAGGTCCTTCCCCAGGATTTTCTCATTGTTTGCTCTGTCTTGTCATTCCCAGCTCTGCTCAAGGTTACTTCCTTCTAGAGGCCCTCCCAGTCGTCCCCACCCCTGCACACCTGGCACAGAGTTGGTGCTGAATACATGAAATCTGAGGACACGCCTGAGTGAACGAAGGAATGAATGGGAGTTGTTGGGTTCCAAACCCTGCCATCCACCTGGTCCCCTGAAGGACTGGAGTTTCACCACCAGGCTTGGTGCTGACTCATGCATCTGAGGCTGGGGAAATCCCGACTGTCCTCTGAGCTCATCTCTTTTCCCTCTCCTGTAAGGGGAGAGCCCTGCTTTTAACTCTCTACCCCTAGGAGTTTCCTGGTGGCAGACAGATGAACCTCTCTGAAAGCAGTTAAGAAACACACAACTGTCAGTCTGTCTTCATTTATCATCGTTCACGGAGGACCGGGAGTCTGCATGTGTACATTCCTTATCTGTATCCAAGTCAGCAAGCCTCATCTTGTTCATCAGGGAGTGACAGAAGATGGAAATGAAAGCGTAACAGAAACTTGGACGGATCACAGACACAAACCAGTACATCTCCTTTCCATCTCAGAATTGGGAACTGAAACCATTCCTAGGAAGTTCTTTCTTCCCCCTCTTGCAGAAAAGTCCCTCTTTCATCTGATTCCTTTTTAAATACACAAATACTAATTGCAGTGCTCGCCAAACTCAAAATAAAAAGTAAGGTGCTCTTGAAATCTTATCTGTACCACCTTTCCGGATTAATTTGTTTTTATTTCTTCCCAGCCCATTCCTATCCCAAGACTTGTGCAATTTTTACTTAACTGTCCTCTAATTCAGCACCTTTCCTACTTTCCAGCGTATGTTATTTTTCTACCAGGACATAGTTAACAACCCATAAAGGTCTCTGCTTAAGTAAGAAGCCGATTTCGGTGAACCATAACCCAGACATGCAACACCAGACTGTGTCTCCTATCAAAATTTACTGAAATGGTAGATTTATTATAAGTACAGAAACACAAGGGAATGTGAAATCATCCCCCCTCACCACTGGGAAGCAGCATGTTTCCCTTTTAATGACAGAAGCAAGCAGGTGGGAAGCAGCTCTCCTCCCTGAAGCCTTTTAACTGCTCAATCTTCAAAAGAGTGTAAAGGAGGGAGGAATGGATTAGTTACTGGTTATGGCACAGATGCCATGTCCTATCCGTTCAGAACACCGTTCGGCTCAGGCCCTCTGGGGTCATCCCTTTCTGACCACCTCTGGAAACTCAGATGTTAACCAAGCTTGGGAGTCTCTTCACTTAGCCCATTTCTGCTGAAGCATGGCTGAAAGGCGAATGGGTCCCATGGAGCTCGGGGACCTCCTGGCTTGCTTGGCAATGCCTGGGTTCCCTCCAGGAGCTACATAACTCCCCTCCAATCTCTTGACTTTCCCTGTCTCTCTGAGGTTCACGGAGAGGCTCAATAGTGCTCCAGGAGCTGAGGATTGCTCAAGTCTCACTCAGGGGAAGGAAAGAGGCCGAGTCACAGGCACCGAAGGGCAGCTCCCTGGCTCCATCCCTGTGCAACAGAAAGTGGACCATCAGCCCACCTTGGGGTCCACAAGTGTGGAGATGAAGCAGAAGTTTCAGGTGCCTAGATGCTTCACTCTCTGTTTCTCGAGACTTCTGTGATCACACACTGCAGTTGAACCGCTGACTCTGCTGTGCTGTTTCTCTCAGTCTAATTCTCTGGATCTGGAAGTCCCCGAAACCACAGGCCAGGTCCAGTGAGGTTACTCTGTGCAACATCCAAAATGTTTCTCCAGAGATCTTGGTTCTTGGTGCCAACCTCCCTTCTTGGGGTGGTTATTTAACAAGAGGATGGAGCCAGATAAGAGGGGCTCCATGGCTCCCTGGGGTCAGCCATTAATGCATCTGGGACACTTCTGGTAGTACTCATGTCCCCCGTGAGCTCCACGCTGGTGCTCCGGTTATTATCTGGCTCACCTGGGGTCTTCTTCCCGAGGCAGCGGCGGATCAACATGGAGAAAAAATTAGGAAAGGATGGGCTGGAGAAGTAGTACACCAGCGGGTCCAGCATGCTGTTCATGTAGGTGAAGCTGAGGGTGATGAAGAAGGCCAGGTCGACCGAGCGGTACACCTCACAGTTATCCATACCCCAAGTGTATAGGAGCCAGAAGATGCGGATCCGCACAGCCACGCTGGGCAGGAAGCAGATGATGAAGACAATGGCCACCACCAGGATGAAATTAATGGCTCTCTTGATCTTGGCATGCCTGTCCATTTGTCTCTGCCGCAGGCTCCAGATGATTCTGGCGGAGCAGAACAAGATGATGCCCAGGGGCAAGAAGAACTCCAGGAAGAACATGGCATCATGCCACCTAAAGGTATTACAGATGCTGAAACTGCTGCACAAATTCGCAGAGCCATTCGGGGTCAGCATGCATTTGTATAGGAGATGAACTGTCAGGCCGATGGTGACAACCCACAAGAAGCAGGAGATGATGGCTGCTGTCCGATTGGACATCTTATTCAGAGCGTGGTGGGGATGGACCACCCGGAAATACCTGTCCACGGCCACCACTGTGAGGAAGATGATGCTGCCCTGGCGATTCATGGCCAACATGAAGAGCATCAGCCGGCAAGGGATGTCCCCAAACTTCCAGTCCCACTTCCTCACGTAGTTGTCCGTTAGGAAGGGCAGGCAAATGATGAGGAGAAAGTCAGCCACGGCCAAGTTGAACAGGAAAATCCGGCTGGATTTCCAGGACTTAAGGTGGAAGCAGAATATCCACAGGGCAAGGCCATTGCCCAGGAGCCCGAATACAAACTCCAGCCCCAATACCGGAGGCAGCACATTGGCAATGAAGTTGTCCCGGAACACACAGCAGTTCTTGTTGTCTATCACCAGAGAATTGTTCTCTGGTTGGTGCTGGTTCATGAGTGAATCGGGTCCGTCCGCTCCAGAGCGCCTCACCTAGCGAATGCTCAAGGAAGAAGCGTGTGTGTGGTGATCGTGGTTCAGCATTCGCCTTTATGTCATGTCGGGGTGTTGAAATAGATGACTGAATGGTTACCAGGAAACTACGAAATCACTTTTGAAAAAAAAGCTAGCTTGGCTCTTATGCAACCTGCTGTTTGCATAAACAAGTAATAAAAAATCCCCTGGGCAGACACGAACCACAAATTTTTCTAAATGTAAAGGATAAGTTTAGGCAAGCCAACTGTCATCTGCAAATTGCTAAAACATGGGGACATCGCTTTGGAAGGCTGCACGTGTGTAGATTGCTCACCACTCAGCACTGGAAAATTAATTCACTGTCAATAGGTTTGTTTACATTATTGGCAGATCAACAAGTGCAATAATAATGTCCTGTGCTAAACAGTATTGGTTTTGCAAAATCATTAAGAATAAGCATGAAATATTAGCGTGCATCTGACTTAAGGCACAGTAGCCCTGAACGTGACTGCTTTTGGAAAGACTGAGAAGACCATCCTTGGCCATTTTATGAGGATGCGTGTTAAATCGAGTACTTTTCTATGCTACTTCTCTGTACAAACCCGGGTTGCTTTTCCAAAATAGAACTCTGCAGTTAATCTCTGGTTATGGAAAAAAAAAAAAATGCCACTCGAAAGCATAAAATTTCATAAGACATTTGAAAACTTGAGCCCAGGTTGGTTGCCAGTGGTGTGTTAAATTTCCTTGGTTTTTTTCTTATTTGTTTGTATTAGATTTTGTTAGGCTTCTGTGCTTAATTAAGTGATTTATTTTATTTTATTTTATTTTATTTATTTATTTATTTTTTTTGCGGTGCTGGGGATTGAACCCAGGGCCTTGTGCTTGTGGGGCAGGCACTCTACCAACTGAGCTACATCCCCAGCCCCTAAGTGATTTATTTTTAAGGATGTGATTTTTTTAAGGAATAAACTTTTTTTTTAGAGAAGTATTAGGTTCACAAAGTCCTTATGTATGCCCTCCACTCACACACCTGCAATATACAACCCCCACCCCAGTAAGCACATGATACTTTTATTTAGTTATTTTTTATACCTTTATTTATTTTTATTTTTATTTTTTAAATTTTAGATGGACACGATACCTTTATTGATTTCTTTATTGTATGTGGTGCTGAGGATTGAACCCAGTGCCTCACGCGTGCTAGGCAAGTGCTCTACCACTGAGCCACAAACCCAGCCCACATGATACTTTTAAACGTCCAGGTTTTTTTTTTTTTTTTTTTTCCAAAATTAGGATTAAAATCATAGGACCTAAGAGGTCTTTGAACTCTGCCTTGCAGGAGGACACCATTTTATATATCATTTCTTGGCTTTTTTTTTTTTTTTTTTTGGTACTTGGGATTGAACCCAGGGGCCCCCCCCCACTGAGCCACATCCCCAGCCCTATTTTGTATTTTATTTAGAGACAGGGTCTCACTGAGTTGCTTAGGGCCTTGCTAAGTTGCTGAGGCTGGCTTTGAACTCGTGATCCTCCTGCCTCAGCCTCCCGAGTCGCCTGGATTACAGGCGTGCTGCACAAGAGGTTTCTGAGTTGTGTTCTACTTTGAGACATTGGAAATTTATTCCTTTAGTTGCATGCCTAGGCTCAATACTTGGGGGGGTTAGACCTCTCAGAGCTCAATAGAGTAGTGCTGACCTGTTATTAGACTCCATTCTCACTGGGGACACTTGATGAGGAAGGTTGTGATGAAGAAGCGGTCATGATGAAGATGGCGTTAACCATGGCACCTACATGCTACGTGCTTTGAGTGCATTATCTTGTCTCACCCTCTGACTATGAGGGAGGGACTGTTATTAACTCTGGGGAAAGTGAAGCTGAGAGAGGGTGGAAATGTACTCCAGGCCACTCAGCTCTGATGAGAGCAGGACTTGGATTTGAATCTGGCACTGACAGCCAGGCCCATGTCCCTACCCATTATGCGCACTGCCTCTTGTGCCACAGTCTTGTCTATCAGCCTGCACTCTGTGGAGGTTGCATTGTGCAGATGTGTTCAGGTTCTGTGGAAATCCTTGGTGCCTTTCCCCTGACCCTGCTGTCTGTGAATCCTGTTTCCTTCTTGGATAAATGTGTGCTCATCAATGACATCACCACTGGGAAGTAACCCTGAGGGCCTTTCTTAACTACGAGTCATAAAGACTATTTTCAGCCATTTCTGGGAGCTGGAATTTAGGAGGGACCCTCCTTCCTCAGCTTTACAATTTTGTAATCTTTTTAAACAGTCCCAGGTGAAATTGAAAAAGAAGACCAACAAATATTGTTATATTTGTCAATGGGGAGAAACTGGAAAAAGGCCGAGTCTTGTTCTACCTCCATCAGCTGTGAAGCCTGGTGACCCCACAGCTTCCTCTCCTGCAAAGTGAGGCATCCATCTTCCAGCTTCCTTCCAACCCTCGCAGCCTGTGACTTTAAACGGAAGTTTGTAACTGTTCAGAGGGAATGCAAATCTGAATTTCCCGTCCTCCCCCATACAGTGGGCATGTTTTGTCTTGCTTATGTCCCTTCGTTATGAACCTGTTTTTTTCTTGTGCATGAGTTGTACAGAAACTTACTATAATGAATCATTACAAGAACTAAGACAGGGATTCCACAGTGTGGTGGAAATTCCACTTAACTTTCATGACTCTCACAATGAACTTGAATCTCCTGGTTATTCTATGACAGCTTAAGGTGTGCCCAGGGACTGAATTGAACCATTTCTAAACTTTTAATGAATATATGTGTGTACATATTTATTTTTATAGTGCTGGGAATTGAACCCAGTGCCTCTCACATGCTAAGCAAGCACTCCACCACTGTGCTCCATCCCAGCCCTTTTTATTTTTCATTATGAAACAGGGTCTCACTACATTGCAGAGGCTGTCCCTGACCTTGTGATCCTCCTGCCTCAGCCTCTTAAGTAGATAGGATTAAGGGAATGCACCACCATACCCAGCCCTATTTTGTATTTTATTTAGAGACAGGGTTTCACAGGTTGCCTCACTAAGTTGCTGAGACTGGCTTTGAACTCGCGATCCTCCTGCCTCAGCCTCCCAAGCTGCTGCGTAATTTTGTTTTTGAGATGGGGTCTTGCTATGTTGCCCAGGCTTGCCTCAAACTCCTGGTCTGAAGAATCCTGAGAAGCTGCCTGAGTAGCTAGCACTTCAGATATGTATTATTAAAATAATAGGGCTGTGGGGGTGTTGCTCAGTGGTGGAGCACTTTCATACCTGGCATGCATGAGGCCCTGGGTTCAGTCCCTAGCATGCAAAAACAAACACAGCAGCCTATCATTTGTCAACTACAGGCGGTGTGCCAGACATCATACTAAGAGATTTGCATGTGTGGCCTTACTTAATCTTCACAAAAACACTGTGAGAGCGGCGTGCTTTTTTTAATCATTCCCATTTCATGGATTGGAAAACTGAGGTTTAGAAATGTGAAGTAGTTCACTGGTCTATGTCTTTGACCAAACTGGGATTTCTGTTTCAATTATCTATCTACTACTGTATAACAAATTGACACAAAACTTAGTGACTTAAAACCACCACGGTTGCTGGGAACCACTACGGCACATGCTGTGATCCCAGTGACTCAGGAGACTCAGGCAGGAGGATTGCACGTTTCAGGTCAGCCTCAGCAACTTAGTGAGGCCCTAAGCAACTTGGCAAGACACTGTCTCAAAATAACAAAATAAAACGAGCTGGCTGGGGATGTGGCTCAGTGGTAGAGCACCCCTGGATTCAGTGCCCAGTACCCACCCCCACACACACAAAAGAAATCAGGATGTTTACACGTATATGGAGAGTACCTTAGAGTTTTAAAATATAGTGTTGGGTTTAATGTGAAAAGAAAAGAAAAACCTAAGGGCAAAGCAGAATAATCAAATAATCTTGAAAAAGAAAAGCCAAGTAGGAGAATGCACACTTCTATATTTGAAATGTTGCTACAAAGTTAGTCACCAAGACGGTGTGCTGCTGGCACGGAGAGAAATAGAGATCTAGAGAGCAGACTGAGAGTCTAGAAACACCCCCTTGCGTGGATGGTGGGCTGGTTTCCTTTCCTTTTTCTTTTTCTTTTTCCCCTGGTACTGGGAATTGAACCCATGGGTACTCTACCACTGAGCTGCAGTCCAGCCCTTTTGTAACATTTTTGAGGCCGAGCTTGGCTAATTTGGCCCAGCTGGTCTGGAACTTGTGATCCTCTGCCCCAGCCTCCCCAGTCACTGGGGTTGAGGTGTGGAACCAGCTCACCTGGCTCGTGACAATTCCATGGGGGAAGGAATAAGTGATGTTGAGACAATCAACCCACAAGCCAAAGAGCAGGACCCTTCCTTAGACGAGATGCAAAAATCAATTACTTGGCTTGCAGACCTAGAGGCGAGAGCTCACACCATGCAGTAAGCTTAGGTCAGGGCCGGGTCTGGGGCTCAGTGGCAGAGTGGGAGGCCCTGGGTCCCATCCTTAGCTCCGCATATAAATAAATGAATAAAAGGTCCATTGAAAACCAAAAAAAAAAAAAAAAAAAAAAAAATTTTAAAAAAAAAAAAAAAAAAAAAAAAAAAAATTTTAAATAATAAGCTTAGGCCTTCTGGGCTGGGGTAAGACAAAACCCCCTCAGGCACAACCCCAAAAGTAGCACGTGCGCAAAGGAATAAATTGATATATATTAACTTCACTTCAAAAGAGTGAGGCTTTCGTTTGTTACAAAATGAGAAAGATACATATTAAACAGGTGGAAGGCTTTCTGGTTTTTTTTTTTTTTAATTAAAAAAATTTTTTAGTTGTCAATGGACCTTATTTATTTATTTATTCACATGAAGTGAATGAGAATCGAACCCAGTGCCTTAGATATGCTAGGCAAGCGCTCCACTGCTGAGCCACAACCCCAGCCCCAGTGGAAGATTTTTTCATATGCTGTTTGTGGGAGTGTAGGTTGTTTGAGCCTTTTTGTTGGACAATTTTTTGGGACCTGTCAGGATTACATTAGGAGCTAACACAGAAATCATGCCGATTCTATCTTGGGCACAGTTCTGTGTGCTCTATACATCTAAACTGATTTAGTATTTGCAACAACCCAGTGGAGCAGGTATTATTGTCCCCATTTTATAGACAAGGAAAACAAAGCACTGAGAGGTTAAGTGACTTAACTGAGGTCACACAGCTAGTAAGTACAGGAAATGGTATCTGAACCCAGTCTGGCTCCAGGAGCTTTGTGTCTTGTGCACACACCACTCAAGTATTCCTGTCCTTTGGCCCACAGTCCTGTATGAGGAATCTTCCAGACTTTCCCCAAACCCTCGTACCCAAAGCAACACCCTAAATGTCCACTAAAAGGCCACTGGTTAAAGATAACCTTGAAGAGGACATTTAAGGTGTTTCCAGCTGTTTTCCAGGAAGGGCCCTTGGATTCTCCTGGAGGTCCCTTTGTTTACCTCTTTCTCTCTCTTTTTTTTTTCCTGGTACTGGGGATTGAACCCAGGGGCACTCCACCACTGAGCCACATCCCCAGCCCTATTTTGTATTTTATTTAGAGACAGGGTCTCACTGAGTTGCTTAGGGCCTTGCTAAGTTGCTGAGGCTGGCTTTGAACTTGCAATCCTCCTGCCTCAGTCTCCCAAGTGCTGGGATTACAGGCTTGCACCACCATGCCCAGCTACCCCTTTCTCTGAGGTTACCCTGAATTTTAATTTCATTTTTAAATTAAAAAAAATTTTTTTTAGTTGTCAATGAACCTTTTTTATTTTTATTTATTTATATGTGATGCTGAGAATCGAACCCAGTGCCTCACACATGCTAGGCAAGCGCTCCACCACTGAGCCACAACCCCAGCCCCTTAATTTCATTTTCTCGCTTTGGTTTCAGTGGACTCCCCAGGGTCAGGGACTATGCTTTCCACGTGTGTTTCCACTGTGCCTGGTGAGAGCTGGTGCTTAGTTAGGGTTCCTCGGAGGGGGAATGAATGAATGAGTGAATCCTTGTAAGGAATAAAACATGCAAACCTTCTTTCCCACTGGATCATTTTATACTTAATCCACTGGAAACTGAATATAGATTAGGTTCATATGTGAGCCCATCTGTTTATTCTACTCCATTTCTGTCTCTGTGTCTTTGTGTGTGTGTGTGTGGGGGGTCTGTTTGCCCAGCTGGATGGATGAGCTGGGGAGGGTCTGGGGTTTGATTTAATGCTCTGCTGTTTTCAGCTTGAAATTCTTACTACCTTTTGAACAAGGGCAGTTGCATTTCCATTTTGCCTTGGGCCCTGCAAATGATGGGGCCAGTCCTGAAGTCATGTATGTACTCATGGCCATGATGGGGTCTTGAGTCATATTGGAACCCTCTGTGGATCAGAAGGCCCAGAAGATAAGTACAACCAGACCTTGATCACAGTGGGGCCAAGTCCCAGCCTCACCTGGCATGGCTCAGGGTAGAATCTTTAACTACTAGTTTAACCCCTGTGTCCCAGGGATTGAATCTCTTCCAAGCAGACTCTATAGACACCACACAACTTCAGACACTATCTTAACCATTTCGAATTTTTTTAACCTTTATTTTTATTAATTTATTTATATGTAGTGCCAAGAACTGAACCTGGGACCTCACACATGCCAGGCAAGTGCTTGGCATGCGCATGTGTGGTACAGCGCTTGCCTGTGTGGGTCACAGCCACAGCCCCCCATTTTGATTTTTAATGAAGGGTAAAGAAACCCACTCTGGCCAGGCATGGTGGAGAATGCCTGTAATCCCAGAAACTTGGGAGACCGAGACAGGAGGATTGCAAGTTGGAGGCCAGCCTCTGCAATTTAGGGAGACCCTATTTCAAAATAAAAAATAAAGAGGATGGCGGGTTGTGGTGGTGCATGCCTGTAATCCCAGTGATTCTGGAAACTGAGCCAGGAGGATTACAAGTTTGAGGCCTGCCTCAGCAACTTATCAAGGCCCTGTCTCAAAATAAAAAAGGACCGAAGATGTGGCTCCTTGGTTAAACAGCCCTGAGTTTATCTCTGGTACCAAAAAAATAAATAAAAGGAAAAAGGACTGGTGATGTAGCTCAGTGGCAAAATATTCCTGAGTTCACTCGCCACTACACAAAGAAAAAAAAAAATCTGAGAATAGACCAGACCTGAAATATTTGCTATTTTCAGCACCAGTAGAAGGTAAATCTCATAGCCAGCTGTCGTGGCCCATGTCTGTAATCCCAGCGACTTGGGATGCTGAGGCAGGAGGATCTGAAGTTCATAGCCAGTCTTGACAACAGTGAGGCCCTAAGCAACTCAGTGAAACCCTGTCTCTAATTAAAATACAAAATATATCTCATTTCCCCCACATCATCCTCATGGACTATGTGGTTCAATATCCTTTAAAATTTTCATGTGACTTTTCTTAAAAGATCTTACCAGGGGAAAATATTTCCCTCCAAAGCAATAGTTTCCCTCTCCCAAGTAATTTTTTTTTTTTTTTTTTTTTTTG
>JAJEJO010002181.1:182300-200306 GCA_020662805.1 Glaucomys volans
GAGCCACATCCCCAGCCCTATTTTGTATTTTATTTAGTGTCAGGGTCTCACTGAGTTGCTTAGGGCCTTGCTAAATTGCTGAGGCTGGCTTTGAACTCGTGATCCTCCTGACTCAGCCTCCCAAGTGCTGGGATTACAGGCGTGCGCCACCACGCCCGGCTCTCCCAAGTAATTTAAACAGAGCTCTTTCTTTTTTTTTTTTTTTCAAGAAGTCTATAATTTTTTATCACCTCTCTATCATTAATTGATATAAAATCAGTAAGCACATAGAATAAACAGGGCTCTTTCTTGTTTCAATTTTTTTAGTTGTAGATGAATACAGTACCTTTATTTATTTATTTTTATGTGGTCCTGAGAATCGGACCCGGTGACTCCCATATGCTAGGCAAGCACTCTAACACTGAGCCACAGCCCCAGCCCTAAATAGGACTTCCCCTTCCTTAGGATTTCTGAAGAATGTTTCTTGGTAAGATTTAGTTTGTGTCACTTAAAAAAGGAAGCAAGCTAAGAATGAAGCCCATGTTTGAGGTTTGGTTTGATGTTTCTTTGGGTTGGTTTTTGCTGGTTTTAGTGAGATGTTCCGTCCGCATACCTGCCTGTGAACTTCTGGGTGTTGAAGCCTGTGGGTCTTTAGAGGGTAGAGTCACGGGTGTCTTCCAAACCAACATCACACAGGAAAGACGCTTTCTTTCAAAACACATTTTTATTATGATGAAGCAACAAAGCAGCAGCCCAAGAAAGAGTTATAACCAAAAATAGACTTAAAAGCAGAAGCATAGGGTTTTCATAGATTTCTGTCAGGATGCTCTGTGGTCCTTTGATGCTGATAAGAACCCTGACTTAGCCAAGTTCAGTGGCGCATGCCTGTAATCCCAGGTACTCTGGAGGCTGAGGCAGGAGGATTACAATTTCAAGGTCAGCCTAGGCAACTCAATGAGGCATCATCTCAAAATAAAATTAGAGAAAGAGTTGGGGATGTGGCTCAGTGGTAGAGTGCTTTGCCTAGCATGTTTGAAACCCTGGGTTTAGTACTCAGTATTGAATTAAAAAAAAAAAAAAAAGTCCTAAACTTTACCCCTTCCTGGACTGAGCAGCTGGAGAGCATGAAAATATAGTTGGTGGTAATGGGGTGGCTACTTAGGGGCTCTGAACTACAAGGAAAATCACTTCTGTGTCTCAGTTTCTTTGTGTGGAAAATGTGTTCATGTAATAAGTCATAGCATTGAGGACTTATCACCAGACATAGAGCTTCATGCTTCGGATATAGTCATTCATGCCCTCTTTCACCAAGTATTTATTGAGCACTTACTATGTACAGGTGCTCTTCTAGGCCCTGGGGACATAACATGAATACAGTCCTTGTGCTTCGGGATTGAATTCATTGTATCTGCCCAATGACCCTTTGAAGGTCATTACTATTGTTACCCCTGTTTGAAAGATGAGGAAATCAAAGCCAAAGCAGTTAAATAAAATCTGCCCAGGATCACATGTCTAGGAAGTGGCGAGCTGGGATCCAAAATTACATCCGTCTTACTCTCTACAGATTGTCCCTTTGACAGGCTCTGCCTTGCCTCTGAGAAAGGAAGTAATGAGACAGCCTATAGGGTGTCTTTTCAGGCTAAAGAACTAAATGTTGACAAAGTTCATAAGCTGGGAGATTGCCCTGGGAATTAGAGCCGGTGTAAACGGAGGAGTAGAGAATTACTTTCAACCACTTTGTGGCTTGAGGATGGAGCTCAGGTTGGCATGGAATCCCTGTCCTTAATTCCAGGGAAGAGCAGCCTGTCATGTCACAGAATCATCTGGTTCTGAGGGTTCCAGGTACATATTTGGAAAATGCATGTGCACCAGCAAGACCCACCATGAGAGGAAAACTTTGTGTTTGCAGGGGACAGGTCTAGAAACAGTGTTCAGTGAATGCGTGAGGGTCTTACACATCTCTGCTACCCCCAGAACTGCTGTCATGCAAGGGTAGAGTAACAAGCCTCCAGGCAAAAGGGACGCAAGGGTCTGGCACTAAATTTGAATTCAGTGACTTTGAAGAAAGAAAGGATGGATGATTTCAATTCACACATACATAACAAGCAGTCAAAAGCACTTATGCCGGACTTAGCACATGCAAAAGGATAGCAGGCTTGCACACTCTCAGCAACCCCTGGGGAACCCAGGGAAGGTCCCTCAGCACCTTCTTGGGCTACCTCGAAGTCAAAACATGGACAGAGAAATGTCCGGAGGGGCTCAAGGGAAGTGAAAATCATCAAGACCAAGACATCTGGATTTAAAGAGCATTTCTCAGCCTAAAATAAAAGCATTGACTCAGTCCAGTTCCTACTTTTCAAAATCAGTAAGGGTTTAAGGTCTGAGAATAGGAAATAGTGCTATGTCATGGAGTTCAGTAACCACCCCCACCCACAGCAAGAACATGACCCAGGGCACATTCATACCCATACCCTCATCCGTTTAAAATGACACAGGAGGGCTGGGGATATAGCTCAGCTGGTAGAGTGCCTACCTTGCAAGCACAAGGCCCTGGGTTCAATCCCCAGCACTGCAAAAAATAAAAATAAAAATAAAATGACTCAGGAGCTGAGTGATTCCTAACCAGCACACACAGGCCCATCCTGTCCCCATCACTGTGATCAGGTTACCTAAAGGCAACACACTCACTTCAGTTACCGGGAACCTTCCCCGAAGATAGAGGAGCGTGGGTTTCACTTCCAACAGAGAAAAAGATACAGCTAAGAATGGGTGGCAGCATTTTCAAGGTCCCCCACCCCTGAGCATGAGTTAACTCAAGGCGGCCCTCTGTCCTCTTGATACTGCTGGCCTATTTGTTTTAGGGCCACTCAACACACCTGGAGGTCCCAATGAACATCCGATTGGCTTTGGACGCTTTTCGCCACGCTGACGCAGCTCTCCCGGCAGAGGTTGGAAATTGGCACCTCTTCCCTCCTCAGTGACTTTGAGTGTCCTGGCTGCTTGGGTCTCAAACTGTGGATTTTGAGCTTGGAATAGAATTTGGGAAACGAGGGACTTGAAAAATAATACACCAGGGGGTCCAGCATGCTGTTCATGTAGGTGAAACTGAGGGTGACGTGGAGGGCCACGTGGACAGACGGGTCACAGGCGCTGGAGGGCACCGTCCAGATGAAATAGAGTCTGGCCAGAACACTGGGCAAGTAGCAAGTGACGAAGACCGCGGCCACCACCGTGATGAAGCGGATGGCCTTCTTCATCCGAGCCTGTCTGGCCAGCTGCTGCCTCTGCTTCAGGCTCCAGACGACCTTGAAGGAGCAGAACAAGATGAGGCCAAGCGGCAGGAAGAACTCCAGCTGGAACATGATGTCGTGCCAGCCGTTGGCCGACTCCATGATGAAGCTCTCACACGACGTGGCGTTCTCCTGCAGACACAGATGGCTCTCCATCAAGAGGTGCAGAGTCCCCAGGATGACCAGGGTCCAGAGGACGCAGACGGCCCCAGCTGCGGTTCGGTTGGAGATGGTGTTCACCACGTGGTGGGGGTGGACCACTTTGAAATACCTGTCCACGGCCACCACTGTCAGGAAGACGATGCTGCCCGCCCTGTTCATGGCCAGCATGAACAGCACCAGACGACAGGGAAGATTCTGGAAAGCCCAGTGTCGGTGTCTGCGGTAGTAGTCTGTCCGGAAGGGCAGGCAGATCATGAGGAGGAAATCAGCCACGGCCAAGTTGAAAAGGTAGATAGTGCTCGGCTTCCAGGTCTTCATATGGAAGCAGAAACCACACAGGGCGATCCCGTTGCCCAGGGCGCCGAGCACAAAAGCCAGGATGAGCAGCGGGGGCATCACCTGAGAGATGGGGTCCCCCTCAAGGAGGCAGCACGATCCGTTGTCCATGGTGCAGGGGGGACAGGTGTCCTGGGTGCCGAGTGGCCCCTGGAGTCCCCACCAAGGCACAGATGCTGATCTGAAGTTTACCACTGACCCAGTGGCTGTGTCTGCAACCTCATCACCTTGGCGATCAGTCACTGCACATCGGTGGAGATGCGGCCACCACACCCAGAGGGAAACCAGTGAGGAAATGAAAGCCACAAGGAGGTCCTTTCTCCGGAGCCCGGGGTTACAAGCCTCTTGTCTTCCTGAGAGATGAAACCTGTGGCTGGGCCAGGCTCTGAGATGCATGCGATATCTTATAGGTGGTCATTTCTGGGAAGTGACTAGAGGGTCCCATGAGATTCTCGCTGCAGAGGAGTCGCTGGGTGCAGCTCCAGAATAATTTTAATTTTCGGCCTCTCTCTCCTGCGACTCACTCTGTTCTGGAGAGCGCAGTGCTGGCCCAGAAGGCAGGGAAAAGCTTGTTTGTCCTCCCTCCCGGTGGAGAAATACAAACATTTCCTGGAGTCAGTCTGAGCCTCTGCCATTGCTTCCCTCCCCTAACCTTTGCCTGACTGCTCCGTCCCCTCTCCCATCCCATGGGGCGCTCCCAGGCTGTGCCAGAGAGGGGAGGCTCTGCTCCGCAGCTGCTCAGAGGCACTTCCTGTGCCCACCCCCAAAACAGCACTCAAAAATTGGGAGGGTCTACACAGAAAAACAGTCCCAAACCTGACATTTGTTGGGTGTTAGAAAAATTCTTTGGCGGGGGGTCCCCCTTCTTCCCTCCCCTTCCTCCTTCCTCCCTACCCTTTGCTTGCTTCTATGGACCCAAGTGACGAGTTGCACAACCAGCTAAACCATGCAAGGGACCCAAAGCCACTTCCATGTCGGTCTCCAGGAGAGAGCCTCTTTGGGAGCCAGGTCCTCAGGCGTGCCAAAGCAGAGCCTGGGGCTTTTGCAAAGAGGACCTGGCTCTGTGTTTCCCATTGGCTGCTCGGAAGAGCCCAACACCACTATGAGAGCCTTTTTCATTTTAATTACTGCTGAGCCTGTGGGTGTGGGAGGAGGGGGACTCGGGGAGTTGGTTAAGGATCCATCTCTAAAATCATCTTGGGTAAAATTAGACTGTGCAAGAAATTGGAGTCTTTGCTGAAATGTCCTGCCCTTTGACTGTAGGGATTATCTTTCTGCCCTGTGCCTTTCCGCTCCAGATTTAGGACAGCGGGTGGGTGTGGGATGGGAGGGTACATTGGAAGAATGCATGCAGATTCTTCCAGATGCTGGCGAAAGCTACACTTTCCAAATCAAGCCAATAGCATTCTCCCCTGAGTCTCCCTGTCACCTCCCACCTGGACTTGGAAAGGGTTTCTTGGCTGGCTTTCCTTCCTTTAGCCTAATCTCTGTAATTTTTCTCCCACACAACAATTTGAATTTTCTCAGGCACTAGCTCCTTCCAATCTATTAAGGTGGCAGACTGGTGGCCTGTGGCCCATATGAGGTTCAGAAACCAGTTTGACTTGGCTCGAGTGTTTAGAAAATCTAGGACTGACATCCCAACGTGTGCATGCCTGACATCCCAACGGTTTGGGAGGCTGAGGCAGGAGCATCGCGAGCTCAAAGTCAGCCTCAGCAAAAGTGAGGCAACAAGCAACTCAGCAAGATCCCGTCGCTAAATAAAATATAAATTAGAGCTGGGGACGTGGCTTATCGAGTACCCTTGAGTTCAATCCCTAGTACCACCCCCCCCAATATAAAAGAAAAAATTAAAAGAAAACCTGGAACTGTCCTATGAAATTTATCTTCTTTTAGAAAACTGGAACATCTGCCACAGAGGGCCAGTGATCCCACATGGTGACAACCAGCTGGAGCTGAGAGAAGCTGCCCTTGAGGGCACGAGTTCTGCAGTTTTCCCCTGTCCCCACCACTCCCTATTACCTTAGATCTGACTGGCCCCCCTAATTTACATGCCTGGTCCCTGTGGGCTTTTGGGTCTGTCACCTCTTTCTGGGTTGAAAGGCACATTCTGTGGATTGACACATAGAGGCCTCCGTGGGTCATCTTTCCTGTAGAATGCGTCTGCCCCTTTTCTCCGACCGTCCCATCTGTAACTCTCATAGCTTCTAATAAATGAATGTGTTCACCACCATCCACACCTAGTCCCCCTCATCCTTGAGCTCCTTGAACACAATTCCCATGCTGTTGGCAGGAGGGCAGATAATAGGGACCTGGATGAACTGTCTGTGAGATCTCCTAATAGCCACCTTCACCCCGTGGACTTTGGGGTTCTCTGAGGAGGTAACTAGCGGGGGTAATAACCCCAAAATGAGGCCAGGTGAGTAACATGGAAGACCTTCAGGTGCTCAGCCTGGAATTTTTATCAAATGGTAAATATTCTGTTTTCAGGGCTGGGGACAGAACCCAGGGCCTCGGTCAGACATGCTAAGCCAATGCCCCAGCCTCGCCCCAGTTCCATGGTAAGGACTCTTCTTTCCGAATTACCAGATACCAGCAGCAGTTCTTGTAAACCGCAACTACTTCCCTTTTTCCCACATGACTAACACCTGCTGCTTTTCCACATCCTTTCTGGCTTGTTGAATCACTTGCCTCTCTCTGTAGAATGAGCTGGAAGGCAAAGGATTACGAACAATTTCTCTTTCTCTGAAAGTCTAGTGGTTTTCCTATAAACACTGCTCTGATTCTACCCCAGGTCCTGCAGGAGGTGGGACAGCTCCTGGAGGATCACATGCTCCAGAGTATCCAACACATCCTCTCCTTCATGCATCAGATTAGAATCTATTAAAAAATGAACTCCAATAGATCTCAGACCTACATGGAAGAACCACAATCATGCAACTCCTAGAGGAAGATGTTGGGGGGAAAAGCTCTGTGAGGTTGGATTTGGCATTGATTTCTTGGATATGACACCCAAAGCACAGGCAATAAAAGAAAAAGAAAAGGTAAACTGGGCTTCATCAAAATTAAACGCTTTTCAGCATCTAAGGATGCTATCAGTAGAGCAAAAGGCTAACTCTGGATTGGAGAGCATATCTGCCAATCATACAGAATATATGAAGAACTCCCACAACTCAGGAATGGAAATCAAACCAGGGGTGCTGCACACACTTGTACTCCTAGGACTCGGGAGGCTGAGACAGGAGGATCTCAAGTTAGAGGACAGCCTTGGAAATTTATTAAGACTCTCTCTCAAAATAAAAAATAAAAAGATTGGGGATGTGGCTCAGTGGCAGAGCACCTCTGGGGTTCAATCCCCAGCACCAAAAAAAAGAAAAAGAAAAAAGAAAGAAAGCACATTTACCTGGTGTGGTGGTGTGTGCCTGTAACCTAGTGACTGGGGAGGCTGAGGCAGGAGAATCTCAAGTTCAAAGCCAGCCTCAGCAACAGTGAGGCACTAGGCAATTTAGTGAGAACCTGTCTCTAAATACACAAAACAGGGCTGGGGATGTGGCTCAGTGATAGAGCAGCTCTAGGTTCAGTCCCCAGGACAAAAAAAAAAAAAAAGAAAAAAAAAAGAAAAGAAAAGAAACAAGAAACAAATAAGATATTTTGAGAAAAATGAATTTATAGTTTGTATCAGTTGCTTCCTCCACAGGTGAGTCTGGGGACACTCTTTCTTTCTTCCCTTTTTTTTTTTTTTTTGGAACCAGGGATTGAACTCAGGGATACTTGGCCACTGAGCCACATCCCAGTCCTATTTTGTATTTTATTTAGAGACAGGGTCTCACTGAGTTGCTTAGGGCCTCACTAAGTTCCTGAGGCTGGCTTTGAACTCTCGATCCTCCTGCCTCAGCCTCCCAAATCGCTGGGATTACAGGCGTGCACCACCACGCCTGGCTTGGGTACACTCTTAATACCATGTCTATCAGCTTAAGTTCAAGGCCTTCAAGAAAGAAGACTGGATAATTTAAAAACTTAAACCACATTTTATTGCTGAGATGCTGCTTAGTTTTACTCTTAGCTTCAAATCATAGTCCCTGATTAAAAATCGAAGCTTTACAAATACCTATTAGGTAAGCCTCTGAGGGGTTTTTGCTAGATGTTTCAGGACATCCAAAAATGAGACAGACATTATCTGGCATCTGGAGCTAAGTGTTTAGTATGGGAAATAAGACAAAAATACATAAGTAACAATAAAGTAAAGGAAATGGAATACGGTGAGACAGTATTTCCTAAATGAGGCAACCCCACCACATGGCGTGAGGTGTTAGAGAATAATATAGACACGTACTTTGCGAGTACAGCTATGACTTCAGTGTGGATTAGAGAAAGAAACACAGCCAGGCGTGGTGGCGCACGCCTGTAATCCAAGCGACTTGGGAGGCTGAGACAGAAGGATCACGAGTTCAAAGCCAGCCTCAGCAACTGAGCGAGGCCCTAAGCAACTCAGTAAGACCCTGTCTCTAAATAAAATACAAAATAGGGCTGGGGATGTGGCTCAGTGACCGAGTGATCCTGGGTTCAATCCCTGGTTCAAAAAAAAAAACTCATGATTCCTTCAGAAAGAAAAAGAAACACAACTGGTTCACAAGAACCATGACAGGACTGGTTTTGGGAAGTGAAGGGATGGCAGAGAATTGCTAGAATTTCTAGAAGCAGAAAAGAAGGAGCAGGTATTCCCCACAAAATGAAGAACCAGTCAGGCTAGAGTATATCTGAGGAGTTTGGAAGTTGGAGTCCTTGTGAAGGAATCATGAGGAATAAAGCAGGCCACGCTAGGTGGGGCTGGTGCGGAGTACCTCGATTTCAGCATCCAGGGGAGCCTTTCTGGCGGTGCGGCGTTGTAAGGAGGAGGAAACCCTTGAAAAAGAAAAAAGGGAAGCAACAGATCTTATCCCACTCTCCCCTTCTCCAGCCCGTTATTGTCACCTGGGACATTACGGTCACAGGCTCAGAGCCTGGTCTGCTGTTTACTCTCCTGAGTGTCTTCTGATGTGAGCAACAGTGGAGGCCAGATGGAGGAATGAGACCCTCCAGGTGACTGAAACTCCTACTGACTCTTAACCAGCACTTTTTCGGGGGAGGAGGGTACCAGGGATTGAACTCAGGGACACATGACCACTGAGCCACATCCTCAGTCCTTTTCTGTATTTTATTTAGAGACAGGATCTCACTGAGTTGCTTAGGGCCTCACTTATGCTGAGGCTGGTTTTGAGCTCTTGATTCTCCTGCCTCAGCCTCCTGAGCTGCTAGGATGACAGGTGTGTGCCTGGCTATTAACCATCACTTTAAGGAGCAGTTTCTCATCCTCTTCCTCAGATTCCACATCAGACTCAGGGAACTTTGGCACCCCACTGAGTAATTCAAGCCATGAGCGTGGTTCCTCTTCTTCCTGGTCCCACCACAGCCCCAGTCTATTGAGCATACGTCCAAGGTCTCTTCTCCACCCATGTTGCAACCACTTCTTGTGCTAGTCAAGATTGGGGAGGAGGCGCTGGGGCCATGGCTCAGTGGTAGAGCACTTTCCTAGTGCGTGTGAGGCACTGGGTTCGATCCTCAGCACCACATATACATAAATGAATCAAATAAAGGTCTATCAACATAAAAAAAATTAAAAGAAAAAAGATTGGGGAGGAAATGGCTGCCCCTTTTTGGTGCCATGCCTGCAGTCTCCTCCCATCTGTCTTCCCCACACTCCAGTTCCTCCCCTGGTTGAGCTTCAGTGCCTTCTGTGGCCCTGGCAGGGAATCCAAGGTGGCTGCAGGCACTGTAGGGGCTCCTCCAGCACCTCCAGCACGAGCCACAGAGCTTTTAGCATCCAGGGACCTCTGGGGACGCCCTTCCTTCCCACCTAGGTCTGGCTCTTTTGCAGGCCTTAGCCTCAACCAGCATCTTCCAACAGAACTTTGTACAAAGTTGGAGATGCTCTAGAATACAGTCTTCCCTCCATGCCACGTGTTCCACCTCTGAGGAGTTAATCAACTGTGTATTACCAATATTTGAGAAAGAAAATGTATCTCTGCTCAGCAGGTCCAGACATTTTTCTTGTCCTTGTTTCCTAAACAATCAGAACAGCAACTATTTACATAGAGTGTATATTGTATTCATTGTTCTGAGTCATCTAGAGATGATTTGAAGTATATAGGAGGCCGCACACAGTGTCTCAGTGTGGTGACCTCAGTTACTTGGGGTTATATGGGAGGCTAAGGAGGGGGCTTGCAAGTTGAAGGCTTGCAATTTCAAGGGTAGCCTGACCAATTTGGTGAGACCCTGTCTCAAAAAAACAAAAAAACTGGGGATATAGCTCAGTATTAAAGTGCACATAGGTTCAATCCCCAGTTCTTGGGGGTGTGTGGGGGGGTGGCGTGTAGAAAGTCTATAGGAGGCTGGGCATAGGTTATATGCAAACGCTCAGCCTCTTTTCTGTTTTCGTCTCTATTTTTGTTTACAGTACTGGGGGTGCTTGGCTACTGGGCTACATCCCCAATACTTTTCGTTAATTTCTTTTTTTTTTTTTTGAACCAGGGATTGAACTCAGGGACACTTGGCCACTGAGCCATATCCCCAGCCCTATTTTGTATTTTATTTAGAGACAGGGTCTCACTGAGTTGCTTAGGGCCTCGCTAAGTTGCTGAGGCTGGCTTTGAACTCGCGATCCTCCTGACTCAGCCTCCTAAGTCGCTTGGATTACAGGCATGCGCCACCACGCCCGGCTTTTCACTTTTCACTTTTTATTTTGAGACAAATTCTCCCTAAATTGCACAGACTGTCCTGGAACTTGTGATCTTCCTGCCTAGTCTCTCGAGTTGCTGGAATGGCAGGTGTATGTCAGCCCACATGGCCAAATCATCTAATGTAAGGGACTGTAGAATCTGCAGATTTGGGTATGGGGGGCAGTCCTGGAACCAATCCCTGTGGAGACCAAGGGACAACTGTATACATGTAGCTGTTGAGCTCTTGAAATTGGGCTTGTTGGAATTTTGAATAAAATTTTATTTTAATTAATATTTAGAAGCCACATGTGGTTTGTGGCTTCCATGTGAGAAGCCCAGGAAACATCACTTCCCTTGACTTCAAAGCTTTCTGTGAATCCCGCCTCCAGCCCGGAAGAAGCCCTCTTTCCTGTGCCATTTCTGCCACCCACGTGCTTGCCAGATGGTCTGCTGATGATTTACTTTTGCTTCTCCCCAGAACATAGGTAGCACCTCCTCTGACACCAAGGGTCACGCAGCGTGTCTTTAATAAGTGAACTAGGGAACGAATGGTTCCAGGCCTGTGCAGGTTTTTGACTTCCCTGGCTGTGGGGACACACGACTCAACAGGGAGCGTGCACTGAAAGAGCTGTGGACACACCTGTCAGGCTGATCTGGCATGAGCTCAGGCCTCTGGGCCCTGTCATGCCACCTACTCTAATGTTTTGATGAGATAGCATTTGCTTTATTCGTGACAAGGGCAGGAAGTGGACATTCTGGCTGGGCGACTTCACAGGTGAGAGGAGGAGAAACTATCTGTGTTGTATGAACTCAGGGACTGTGCTTCCCGAAACTCCTTCCCCAGTCAGGGACCTGAGTGTGGGACTGTCTTAGCTTCCTGATTCTGAAGGAGCCAGTTACTACAGGTGTGGTGGCTTCAGCTCTTCCCTGCTGCTTCTGGAAGCCAGAAGTCTGCTAAGGTGTTGGCAGGACTGCACCCCTTCAGAGGGTCTAAGAGAGTCCTTGGTTCTTGCTTCTTCCAGCTTCTGCTTCCTGCTGTTGGCATCCTGGTGTAGGGCTGTGGGCCTCTAATCTCTGCTTCCATGGTCACAATGCCTCTCACCCCATGTCTCTCCCACCCCTCTCTTTTCAGTACAGGTGATGGAACTCAGCATAGCTACATCAGCTAGAAATGCTGAGCTACATTTCTAGCCTTTTATATCTTTTTTATTTTGAGGCTGGGTCTTACTAAGTTGCCTAGGCTGACCTTGAACTTGCAATTCTCCTGCCTCAGACTCCTGAGCCACACTGGGATCACAGGCATGGGTTGCTGTTCCTGGCTCCTTGTGTCTCTTTTAAAGAACATTCACTATTGGATTTAGGGCCTGGATGACCTAGAATTATTTTATGGTGGGGTCCTTAACTCAATTATATCTGCAAAACTCTTTCCAAATAAGGCACATGGACAGTTTGTAGAACTCAGAACATGAGTTCTGAGTTCACATACCTTGTGCAGGGGCCTGGGTGGGGATATCACCATTCAAAATCCTGCAGTGGTCTTACACAATTTCTTCATTGTGTAACCCCAGTGTCAACCTGATCTGACACCGGTTCTGAAAAGGAAGTTCCCTGCCACTTCAGAATGAACTTAAAAATTGTAAACAATAAACTCGGTGTGGTGGCACATGCCTATGATCCCATCCACTCTAGAGGCTGAGTCAGGAGGATCAAGGGTTGGAGGACAGCCTGGGTAATTTAGTGAAACCCTACCATAAAATACAATAAAAGGGCTAGGGTTGTAGCTTAGGGGTAGCGCACTCCTGAGCTCACCTTGCGCCCAGTGCCACTTTTGAAAAAAATAAACAAGGGATTCTTTGAGAATATAGGATGTAAGCAAAATTTAGAAGAGGTTGGAGAATGCTGGCACATGCCTGTAATCCCAGTGGTTCAGGAGGCTGAGGAAGGAGGATGGCATGTTCAAAGCAGCCTCAGCAACTTAGAGAGAGCCTGTCTCTAAATAAAGTACAAAGAAGAGCTGGGGATGTGGTTCAGTGATTGAGCACCCCTGGGTTCAGTCCCTGGTACCAAAAAAAAAAAAAAAAAAAAAAAAAAGAGAAGCTATAGATTCAAAGATATTTAAGAGACATGTCAGTCATTTGTACTCAAACAATCCCAGCTGCCGAATGTCTGAGACATTTCGGAAAATCTGAACACTGCCTGCCTAATTGAGAATGTATAGAAATTATTGCTCGTTGTGTTCTGTGTGATAATGATATTTTGGTTACAGAATGACTCTAAGCCTTTAAGAAATAAATACTGGGAGCTGGGGTTGTGGCTCAGTGTAGGTCATTTGCCTCAGTATTTGCACTGGGTTTGATCCTCAGCACCACATACAAAAATAAATGAAATAAAGTTATTGTGTTCATCTACAACTAAAAATATTTTTTCAAGTTAAAAAAAGAAAGAAAGAAATACCGGGACTGATGTAGCTCAGTGGTAGAGTGCTTGCCTTCCTGGATGAAGCCTGGGGTCCCGGGTTCAATCCAGCAGGGAAAGGGAGTACAGACAGAATAAGAGAGGTCATGAATTTTCACTCGGGAGTGACTCAATGACAGGAATGAAAGCATTCACTGTCCAAGTCCCTCTGCTTGTGTGTATTTTTCAAATAAAACATTGAAGAAAACTGAGAGCAACATAAATGTTTACCAGTGGGAAACAAGATAAATAAATTATGATGACTTCATTCACTCAAGCACATGTCCTTATTAAATAAAGACATGCTTGCTAAAGAGTATGTAGCATGCTGGGTGCCGTGATGCCCGCCTGTCATCCCAGTGGCTCGGGAGGCTGAGGCAGGAGGATGAGAGCTCAAAGCCAGTCTCAGCAAGAGCGAGGCGCTAAGCAACTCAGTGAGACCCTTTCTCTAAATAAAATACAAAATAATGCTGGGGAGGTGGTTCAGGGTCCAGTGTCCCTGAGTTCAATACCCCGTACCAAAAAAAAAAGTAAAGTGAGTTCATCTATGTAAAGTGCTTATGACAGTGTACAATGCAGAGAAGGTGCTATATAAGTTACAGATTTTGGAATGACCATTGTCATTATTTGCACCTCACTAACAAATTTTCTCCTGAACACACTGTATTGTTTGACACAATTTTTTTTCTGATGCAGGGGACTGAATCCAGGAGTTAGCACATGCTAGGCAAGTGCTCCACCACTGACCTATAGCCTTACATTCGTTGCAAGAAGTATGTAATGCTTTTTATAATCAGAGACTTTGACTACAATAAAAACCTATTGCAATAAGGCTCTCAGAATGTCAAGGGGCTTTGAATTCCTCCTATGAGGAGGGTCCTTGGTTTCCCTAAGGAAAGAGATGGGTGTCACTGCCTGACTGAACAAAGAGCACCTCATCCTGATAAAATGGGATCATCTTTAAAAATTAACCCTCCTCTACACTGCATAGGTATTGGCGTCTTGTGGCAGAACTGGTTGAGTCCCTTCTTGTTGGTCCTGTATTGTGAGAAGAGTCAATGACCTTATTAAACATCTAATTTTGGAGAAGCTGAACAGGTTGGTTTTGGTTAACCTCTGCAGAGGCTTAGTGGGCTTCTGGGGTCACTGTCTCGGATATGGCATTTTTATATGCTGTTTTTGCCTTCCCAGAATCCATTCCCCTTCCTTTTGGCAGTAGCACTCTCCTTTTCCTTTGGTAACCACTTCCTCCTTCCCTCTCCATCTTTGAGGTTTGGGAGAATTTGTGACCAGTCCAGACCAATCAGGTCATTCCATTCATGCACCACTCTGATGGTTCTTGGAGAAGCACCAACTCAAAAGGCTAATGAGGCCAGTTGCTGTGACCCCGGTAGGTATCCCAGTCACCTGAAGGCGGATTCAGGAGGATAGCACGTTCAGGACTAGCCTGGCGATTTAGGGAGACCAGCTGTGGCCCATTGGGGTGGTTCATGCCTGTAACCCCAGCAACTGGGGAGGCTGAGGCCTAGCATGCTCACAGCCCTGGTTCAATCCCAGCCACTGGAAAAAAAGAAAAAAGCTAATGGGTTACTAAGCTAAGTTGTTTGCTAGAACCACTGGAAAACATGATTTCTCTCTGGGATTGCTAAACTGGCAGGAAGCAATGTAAGTATCTGGAGAGTATCAAAAAAAAAAAAAAATGGAAAAGGGCTGGGGTTGTGGCTCAGTGGAAGAGCACTCACCTAGCATGTGTGAGGCACTGGGTTCCATCCTCAACACCGCATATAAATAAAATAAAGGTCCATAAAAATTTAAAAATATTTTTAAAGAGAAAAGGAAAGAGCAAAGATGAAAAGAGAGAGTCCTTATAATTTGAAGTAATCAAGTAACTCCTATTTATTTACCCATAACCACCATTTACAATTTTCACATTTGTTTTCTAATTCACTGAGATTCTCAAATACTTTTTTTTTTTTTTTTTCAGTGCTGGAGATTGAACCCAGGGCCTTGTGCTTAACAGGCAAGCACTCCAAGAACTGAGCTGTATCCCTAGCCCCTCAAATACATAATTTTCTATGTTGCTGAAACCTTGACCCTTGTCCCTTATACCAATCCAATAATGAGGACACGATTTTGAGACAAAGGAAAAAGAAGGGTTATTGTTTTGCTAGCAAAGCAGAAACACGGGGGACTCCTGTCCCAGAGGCTTGATTCTGCCCATCATCAGCAGCAGGGGCTTTGAAGAGGTGACTCAAAGGCTACATTCCACCTGTTCTCTGCTGGAGTGTAATTCACGTGTTAATTTGGGAGACAGTCATTTCTGAGAACTTCTGGTACCATCCCCAAAGTCTGGATTACCATCCCCAAAGTCTGGTTGCTATGGTGGGTGTGTACTCAAGGACAGAAAAATCTGCCTAAAATGGGGAAGAAAGGTAATTCTGTTTCCCCTGAGATCAGGGAAGGGGAGAGATTGGCGACAAGCAGGGAAAGAGGAAGAGAAAGAACTTGTGCATTTTAAAAATAAGTTGCAGTGGCAGATCAGCTAGGGTTATCCAAAGCATGAAGTGGCCCACCGTTACATATATGTAGGATCTAACTGTAAGGCTCGCAAAGGCAGCTGGTGGCCAAAGGAGTAAGCTCACCAGGCGGGTTCACCAGAGTCAGACAAAAGTAGTGGCTTGAGATTTATTAGAGTCTGTGTCCCAGGCGAATACTCCAGCCCCACCGGGGTGAAAGTCGGGGTGGGAGAGCCAGAAGAAATCGCACGTGGCTTTGGCTGCTCAGAGTTTTTATATAGAGGAAAGGGGTCAAGGGTCCTGCCCAGGAAAAGGTGGACCCAAGGTGGACGTCAGGGTCAGCAGGTCTGCCTCATTGGTCACTTCTGGCTCAGTGTGTTGCTAGGTGACCTTGCTCCTTCCCCCTGTAGCCGCCCAAATTCGACTTGACACTAACCATCCCTGAAAATGCGATTCGCTTTTCGTACTCTTGAAAATTTTTTCTTCTTCTTTTTTTTTTTTGCTGAGCTTGGTGGTGCTGTGATTCTGCCCATCAGCAGGAGCAGGGGGCACATGTCTAGCTGAATACAGCATAAATAGGTTGAGACCCCCACCGATGACAGCTGCTAACTAAATTCGGCTTAGTTTATTCCCAGGCAATGAAGAACTTCCTTTAAATCTATCAGATTTTCCATCTGTTAACTCTAGTCTAAATTGAAAATATTTGTTTTCTGAAAGAAGAATCACACCCTCTGGGACAGGAGTCCCTGTGTTTCTCCTTTGCTGTCAATGCAATAACTTTTCTCCCTTTTCTCAGAACCATGTCCTCTTTACTGGATTGGCATCAGGGACGAGGACCGAGCTTTCCCTAACATGCATAGTATGTGTCTGGTACTGCGTTGCTATGTTAAGTTACTAAAGTTTGCATTTTTTAAATTAAACCAATTGGACAGATTAAACACTAACCTTATGATGATTCGCTTTGGGCCAGGTCTCTTGCTAAGTACCATTCCATAATGACTTCTTCAGAGAAAGAATCAAGTGACTGCCCATTTAATTTACCACAGTCCATAGTGAGCTTCCTTACAGATGTAACTCCAGTAATCATAAAAATTATTATAAATTACCTGTTTGTAAAATTTGAAAATTACAAATTGTTACAGTGTTTTACATCCTAGTAGCTATTTGGGGGGTTTTATCAAGCTACAGATTTGTTTATGAAATTCTGCAAAGGTATCGCATTCATTGTACATCACAGTAAGCAAATGCTGGGGAGCACGGGGTAGAATGGGTCTTAGTAAGCCTTGGTGAGGGCTGCATGTTTGGGGATGCCCTAGCCCTAACACTACTGTATTCATCAGGACTCATTTGAGAGTGAAAGAAACCCCAATTCAGAGCCTGGCCTGGTGGCACACGCCTGTAATTCCAGCGACTCCCGAGGCTGAGGCAGGAGAATCCTGAGTTCAAAGCCAGCCTCAGCAACTTAGCGAGGCCCTAAGCAGCTCAGTGAGACCCTGTCTCTAAATAAAATACAAAATAGGGCTAGGGATGTGGCCCAGTGGTGGAGTGCCCCTGGGATCAATCCTCAGCACCCCCCCCCCCCCCAAAAAAAGACACTCCAATTCAAATTCAAACTGGCTTAAGTAAGGATGAGAATTTGTTCACTTTCCTAGCTCAGAGTGTAGGTTCGAGCTGATGTCAGATGAGGCTGCAATTAGGGTCCAGCGTTCCCCATCTTTCAGCTCTGCTCCCCTGGATGCTGACTTTATTTTCAGGCTGCATAGTAGCAAGATGGTGGCCAGCACCTCTACTGTGCTTCTTCTGAGACTCAAAGTCAGTGGAAAAGAGAGAGCCTGTTTCACAGAGCTTTCTAAAAACTCTGCTGGGATTTACTCTGGTTTGCTCTAACCCTTGAATCAATCACTCCCTTTTACCAACAGAAGACCATGTGCTGGTTGGTTTGTGCCTGGGACACATGCTTCACCCCAGATGGACCTGTTGTTGAGAGTGGATGCTACTTTGGGGGTGGGGATGGGGCTGGTGCTGGCACTGGAACCCAGGGCCTCAGGCAAACCAGGCAATTGCTGGACCACTGAGTCACATCCTTGCCTGAGAGGGAAGCTAAAAAGCCAATCAATAAATATCAACTTCACCCCAGGGGATCATTTTGAAAATGCCCAGAAAGAACCAGGTGGTAGAAAATGCCTGACTAAGGGCCAGTCCAGCCCCAAGAGTGGAAAAATAAAACCCATTTTGTAGGAATCTAGATAACGTTCTGATCTGGCATCACATTTTCTAAGAAGCCATTTGGAACTCAGGGGTCCCAGGGCAGAGGTTTTCCTTCTCATCCACAGAAGACTTCTGTGAAGGTAAATGTCAACACCGCCCCTTTCTCCATGCTTCATCTGAACCACCCGTCTTGCAACATCACTTTCCCATCCTCCTTCACCAGGTGTCTTCTTTGTCTCCTGCTTGAGGCATGCTTGGCCTGACCACAGATCCCCCTCATGTGGCAAAGGAAATACCTGGCTTTCT
>JAJEJO010002182.1:0-15082 GCA_020662805.1 Glaucomys volans
TTTGTAATATGGCTTGCATAAGCTTTTAGTCAACCTTAGAGAATTCTTCCTGAGATAAATAAATAAATCATATCATTATATTACTTTTTGCTTCTCTGTGATCCCAAGTTGGTTATTTTCCTTTCCTCTGTGACTTACTGGCACTGATTTTTTTTTTATACTAAGGATTAAACCCAGGGGGGCTTAAGCACTGACCTGCATCCCCAGCCCTTTTTATCTTTCGAGACAGGGTCACACTAAATTACTGAGGCTAGCCTCAAACTTGTCATCCTCCTGCCTCAGCCTCCTGGGAGTCACTGGGATTACAGGCCTGTGCCACCATACCTGGCAGCCCTGGACTTTTCAAAATCATTCTTTTGGATGGTTTTGATCACAAGGTAACACCATGGAAGTTGTTTTGTGGGATGGGATATTAAATTTGTCAACAAATACCAAAATCTGCTTTGTGTTTTTTTTCCTTTTTCTAGATTTGGGTGGATAATTACCAAAAGCAATTCTAGCTATTTGAGTCTGTGCTTGCTGAGTTCCAGAGAGCTTAGGATTTGTCACTCTTACCCTCTGTGGTTGGCTGTGTCCAAGGCAAACACGAATTGGATTTTCTTCCCCTTGCACAGGGCCGTGGGAGGCGGTCTCGATCAAGAGGCAAATTTCTACTGTAATCTCCTCCCCTCTAAAATGTTCTTGCTTCTGAGAATCTGTGGGCAAAGTGAGCATCACAGCGGATGTCACCACATGGTGGACCCCCTGCCGGGGCTCGGGAGCAACATGCACGTACTGAGACCTGTTACGCTGTGGGCGAACCTGGGGAACATGATGCTACGTGAAAAGAACCGCATGCAACAAACCACGTAGCATAGGATTCCATGAACCAAAAAGTCCAGAAGAGGAGGGTTGGAAGAGGCGGGGACCAGCCTTGCAGGGGCTGGGCAGAGGGCCAGGGTTCTTCCCGGGCTGATGCAGATGTTCTGGAATGGTGATGGGTGACTGCAAGCGTACAATCATTGGTCATTTAAGGGCACAGCCACACATGGAGAAGGTGTCACCAGGTGACCTGCCCTTGTGAACACAGCTGTACCTTCATCAACCAAGATGGTGCCCCTCAGGCCCTGGGCTTGGCTCAGGAGGCGGGGGTGTGAGAGGCAGTGGCTGGAATAGAGCAGCCCACTGGGCTAGAGGCACCTTTATTTTTGTTTCCACCTAATAAGTAGAAGGAGCTCACTCTGAACTAAAGATGACAGGATAAGATAATGTACAGTCTAGATCTGGAATGAGGGTCCCCAGCTGTGGCGCTACTGGGAAGTGTTGAAACCTTCAGAAAGTGGGGCCCAGTGGGGGGAAGCGAGGTCACTGGGGGTGTGCCCTTGAGGGGACTTGAGTGCCCACTGGGGACCTCAGCCCCTTCCTCTTCCTCTCTTTGCTTCTCAGCTGCCATGAGGTGAACAGGTTTCCGTCACCACAAAGCTTCTGCCATGATGTGCTGCCTCAGCACAGGCCCAAAAGCAATGGGACCAGGTAACCCTGGACTGAAGCCTCTGAAACCATGAACCAAAATAAACCTTTCCTCTTTTTAAGTTGACTACCTCAGGTATTTCATCACAGCAGCAGAAAGCTGATGAATACATACATTAAGTGCCTAAGCCAGTAACATAGTCATTTATTATCAATTTCAAGTACTGTATATCTACTAGTGTGTACTAGACCTTTTTGGGGGTGGGTATTGGGGCTGGAACCCAAGGCTTTGTGCATGCTAGGCAAATGCTTCACCACCAAGCTGCTCCCCAGCTCTGTGGAGCAGTGCTGCATGCTGTTGTATGATTGACAGTGCAGTTTATTTGCCTCAGAGTCACCTCGCACAGGTGAGTCAGGTGCTCCCTCACAACATTACGATGGTCACAATGATACCTGTCAGGTCTCAGCTCCAGCAATATCTTCTCTCTTTTTTTTTTTTTTTTTTTGGTACTGGGGCTTGAACCCAGGGACACTTAACCACTGAGCCACATCCCCAGCCCTTTTCAGTTTTTATTTTGAGACAGGTTCTCACAAATTTGCTTAGGGCTTCACTAAGTTGCTGAGGCTGACTTTGAACTTACCATCCTCCTGCCTCAGCCTCCAGAGTCGCTGGGATTACAGGCGCTGACCCCAGCAAACAAGTGATCAGTATAGTATGTAATTTGCACATCAATAGAGCTGTGAAAGTGTGGATGCCAGGGACCAGCCCAGACCTACTAAATGAGAGTCTCTGGGTGTAAAGCCCAGGAATCTGCATTTTACCCAAACACCCCCGCAGGACCCAGCTGTCTACTTTGTGTGAAAAATGGTGGGACAGCGGCAGAAACAGAGCATTAAAATACTCTGGGGTCCTTCTGGAAGCAGAACCTATGATGGTGCCTGGGCTCCCCAAGCTGGCCATGCACCCAGAAGCAAGTTTGGGATGCTCCATCAGGGGACAGAGGGAGCGGGGTTGGTGGCAGGCCTCTTCATCAGAGAAGCATCAGAACTGAACTGGGAGCTGGAGAGGAGCATCCGAAACATCACAGGGCCTCCTCTCCCAGCAGGAGCTGAGGTGGCTCTAATCAGACAGCTGCAGCGGAGGACCCCAGCCTGGGGCTGAGTCATCTCCAGAGCTGTGGCTTCTCGGTGGCAGGAGAGAGACTGATCGCGCTGCAAGCTTGGCCACCCGGCTGCACCGACTGATTTCTGCAGAGCCCCAGGTGATCGAGGATGCTAGGTGCCCCCCCCACCCCAGTCACTGCTCCCAGGGGACCTGCCCCCACAATGGCACAGGCAGCCACTAAACCTGGGCCCCTGCTGCTCCTGAGCCTGGACTTCTGGGAGGTTGCCAACTCGCTCTGCAAAGACTGATTTCCACCATCTCTGCTCGGTGGGGTCACTGGCTCAGGATTGAAAGTCTGGCTCTGTTGTCATGGTCACAAGCCCACACCCTAACTTCAGGGAGGCTGGGAAGGCCGATCTCTCACACTGTCAGCCTCGGTAGCAGGAAGTAGGCTTTGCTTGCCACCAAACACGCCTCTCAGACTGTCACAACATAGTTCTCACGCTGCGTGGGCACACGGCAAGGTTTTAACTCATTGATGAGAGAATCAGCAGGACACCACGGAACCAGAGATGGGAAACCCTTCTCTGGCCGCCCTGGGTGGAGACGGCCTAGGCTGGAACCAAGAGGCTCACGGTGGACACTGGACGGGTGGATGCCTGCAGCCAACCAGCCCCAAGCCTGTCGCCTCTGCTCAGCAGATTCACCCGCCTCTTACCTGCTTCCTCTGGTTCAAAACCCTGGGACCCGGCTCAGGGCGCAGCTCAGCGCAAAAGCAGATGTGCGCATGCGCGGCCCAGGGCGCTCAACCCCAACCCAAAGATGCAAAAAGAAACAGAAGCTCGGTTCTGAAATCACTTTATATTTACAGAAAAGTGGTAGTCAGGGCAGAGGAGTCCCCAGCTCCTTGACCCCGCTTCCCTGTGACTGTGATCATCTGACAGCTACGCTCCATTTATGAAAACCAAGGAATTAGCACCAGCTTGATTGGCGTCTTCACCTGCTTTCCCGCCCCTGTTTTTTCAGTCTCCAACCCACCCGGGTCTCCTGGTCTCTATCTGTGACAGCGCCTGTCTTCCTTGTTCTTCCTGATCCTGCCACTTTTGAAGGGGACTGGTTGGGGATTTCCTCAAATGCCGCCCCCATCTGGCTTGGGCCAGTGTTTTCTTGAGAAATCAGAATGGTGGGGTTGGGAAGAAGACCACAGAGAGCAAGACTGTTGTTGAGAAGCAGCCCCCAAGCCAGGCACAGAGATGCAAGTCTGTAATCCCAGTGACTTGGGAGGCTGAGACAGGAGGATCTCAAGGTCGAGGCCAGACTCAGCAACTTAGCAAGACCCCATCTCAAAATAAAGAAGGGCTGGGGGCATAGCTCAGTAGTAGTGTCCCTGGGCTCAACCCCCAATACCCCCCACCACACACACACAAAAGGTAGAGAGAGAGAGAAAGAAGCAGGGGTGCTCAAGGCATCCTGCTGAGGTCCATAGGGAGTGACAGTTGAGTTCCTAGTCCCTGAGGAGGAGCCAGGAATTTGTGGATATTTGTTAAAATTACTACCATGATGACTTATGGGGCTGCTTCCAGGCCATGCAAATTTCTTGTCTTTAAATTTTCACCCACTAATTTTAGCATTCTTCCAAGGCTCTTGCCTGTGGCCACACATACCAAGACACTGTCATGATTTCTGTTTCCCTCGTCCCTTCTCTGTTTATAATCGAGCCATTAGAATTCTGTAAGGAAACTTTGTCCCCTTCGCTCATTTACTTATCTAGTCAATGATTTATATCATGATGGGCTCATGTGTTTATTCTTTGAAAGATCTGTAGTCATCTTTTTGCATTGCTTCAAAATTTGGGGTAATTTTTAAAATAATAATGAAGGTGTTCTGATACAGGAGAGTCGAAAAGAGTAACTGAAGCCCACCATGGGGGAGTTCCTGGGAGGAGACGGGGTCCTCAGGGGACTCACAAGCCTGGTGTGGGATTGGAGTGGAGACACCCGTGAGCAGGAAAGAGAGGTCCAGGACCCAGCTGCCTGGCTCAGTCCTCCTGCAACCTCCTCTGTGTGGTGGTGCAGGGCTGATCTTTGAGCCTTGGGTCCCCATAGTTAAGATGAGGGTGACTGATGGCGCTGGTGACTCAGACCTGTGCTTTCAACTGTGAGCTTATCAGGACACCTTGCAGGACTTGTGAGAACCCAGACTGCTGACCGGGGAAGTGGCTGAGCAGTGGAGTGCCTGCCCAGCCTGGCAGGGCTCTGCCGTTGACCCCCCAGCACTGCGCACACAAATGCACACACTCTGAGACGCACACACACTCACACACTCACAACCAGAGTGCTGGCTCCAGTCTCTACTGTCTGAGTCAGTGGGGGGGGTCAAGGATTTGTATTTCTTTTTATTTTTTTATTTTTAATTGTAGATGGACACAATACCTTTATTTTTTTTATTTTATTTTTATGTGGTGCCGAGGGTGGAATCCAGTGCCTCCCAGGTGCTAGGTGAGCGCTCCACCACTGAGCCACAACCCCAGCCCAAGGATTTGTGTTTCTAGTGCAAGGGCCGTGGCCGTGCAGGCCCGTGAACCACACATTGAGAACCACTCATCTGCATCAGCCCTACGAACCCTTAATAGCTTTGAACACACATTTTATTCAAATGGGCAAACCTCAGGCCTGGCTGTGAGGAAGTCCCAGGTCTCCGCAGAGGCAGAGGCTCTGGGAGTCCAGTGGGGGATGGTGCAGTGGCTACTGAATGATTGCTCTGTGCCAGGCAAGGCAGAAGGTGCCTCTGAGACCCAGTCACTGCCCAGAGAGGGGCAGAGGTTGGGTAGAGCACCAAGGCTCAAGCTGGAATCTGGGTTCTACCACTTCACAACTGCAGGGCCTTGAGCCCGTGACTGAATGACTTCCTGCCTTAGTTTCCCCACCTATACAAAGAGGACAGTGATGATATTTGCATGACCTGACATAAAGAGATGCTCAATAAACATTAATAAAATTTTTTTAAACATAAATAAAAATGGACCTGGATGCAGTGATGCACACCTATAATCCCAGCAATTTGGGAGGCTCAGGCAGGAGGATCACAAGTTTAAGACCAGCCTCAGCAACTTACGAGGCCCTTTCTCAAAATTAAAAATTAAGAATGGCTGGGAATTAAAAAAAAAAAAAAACTCAGTGTTAGAGCACCCTGGGTTCAATGTCCAGTACCAAAAAAACCAAAAAAACAAAAAACAAACAAAAACCCAACAGTTATGGCTGCTGGGATGATCCTTTATTATGGAGTCTGTCCTGTGCAGGGAACCATAGTGAGAGAAGTGCTATCTATTTACGGAACATCCCGTCCTACTTCAGTCTCGCTGCCACCAACCCGATTCCCACCCATTTTGATTTCAACCCCTTCATGAAATCCAAGGCAGATGACTATGAGAAAAATACAATATAATTTATTAAATAGAGTCCGAGGGCTCCTCCAAGGAGCATCGACCACTCAGTACAATAAATATCAATAAATTAATAAAGCTGGCATGTCCAGCCCACACAGGTTTAAAACACATTCCATAAATACTAGGAACGACGACATCACAATGACATAATCTCTTTCAAGTTAATTCAGACGTTTGAACCTCAGCCGTCCCAGGACAGGCGCAGCTGAAGCCTCCTTGGATTCTTCATTGAATCTCTAACTTCATGAGCTGGCACTGCTTAGCTTCCAGGCTTTTCTTAAATGCTTCATGAGTTTCTGCCATGCAGTCCGAGAACTGTTGCAGGACGGCCAAGACGAAGCTTTTCATTGCGAAGGCGTCTGTGGAGTATGTAGGCGCGGTCACCAGAGTTTCAGGTGTGTCCTCGTACTTGAGCTTGTCCAGCTGTTCTAGAACCTCAGCGTCTGTTTCATTGGTCTCCCTCAAATACGCCTGGATGACTGAGATGTTGTGCGATGCTTGGGGGCCCGGGGTGAAGCAGGGCAGCTGGTATTTTTGGTTTACGATGGCTTGGGAGGTTGGCATCCCAGGCTCAGTCTTCCTCTGTGAGAAGAGGGAGAAATGGCAGGCGTCACCATTGGTTTGCAATACCACCTGGAGATGCTGAAAGCTAACAGTCCAGAGCATCCTCTACGACTGACCTGGCGGACAGCCTGTCCAACTGGGGCAACAACCCTGGGAGACTGGCCAGCACCAATCCCATTTTCAGAGGAAACCAGGCCTCAGCTGGTCTATGGGGCCAGCCCAGGATCAGATGGCAGACCCAGCGTTCCCACCAGCTCTGGCTGCAGTTCCAAGCCTGTGCTTATAACCACTGCTCCATCCTGTCCCCTCTGCCCCATCTAGCTGAGGTCGCTTAAGTGCTTGGGGGCTCTAGGGGTGGGGAAGAGGAGCAAATCTGCATTTCCATGCCAGCTCCCTGCCCCTGTGTGAAAGCTACTTATATCTCCAGCTGGTAGAGGAGGGTTTTGTGCTTGCTTAAAAAGGCCTCCAAAAAGCTAGAGGGAATTTTCAGAAACAAACCAAAGGCTCAGGGCCACTCCGTCCCCCTTGCCCCTGCCTAAGGACCAAGGCTTTCCAGTCAATTGGAATGGCCAAGAGAACTCATCACCCGCAGCACCTCTGCCTCTGTGTCTTCACAAGCCAAGCCTGGCGTTTAAATGCCAGGGAGGATAGGAAGAAGAACACCAGTATCACAACTGTTCCAAGCTTTGCTGTTTCTTTCTTTAATCAAAGTTGTCTAAGAGGTCTTGCCTTGATGACAATCCCAAGAAAACAAGAGCATTCACTTTTATTTCATTTCCCACTTGACTCTGACGGGGTCAGACTCTGCACCGTGCACACAGACCCCTAATCAGCCGACAGCCCTTCTCCAAAGGAAGGGACTCTCAAGGACCTGCAGGAATATTAGTAGCCCGCATCTGCTGAGGCATGTTCTGCAGCTCTGATGGGCCTTGGCTGCCTCTGAGAAGGTTCATGCATGCAAGATGGCCCTTCTCTGCGGATGTGCTTCAGGCAAGAAAACTCCCATAACAGTACTGTGAGCCTAGCAGGCACCCGCATGCTGGGAATGACTGAGGTTTTGACTCGACCACCCTCTGCCTGCCTCCTCAGTGCCGTTGACTGTCACAAACACTCCACCTTAGCCCACCTCCTTCTTCCCCAGCCCTTCCTGGCATATCCACAGCTAGATCAGATCTGGAAAGAAGAGCTGCTTCTGGGGCCACGGAAGGCTTTTTAAATAAGTGCTTTGGAAAAGAAACCCTCAGGGCACTTACATAGTCCTGCAGGAGCTGCGACGACCGGTGATCTAAGTTCTTGAGTATCTGCTGCACTTCGCAGGCTGTTGGCCGACGAATGGGCGACATGTGGATGGACATCCAAGTGGCCATGCAGCACAGCAGCACCAGCTCAGGCTTAGTGGATCCTGGAGAGAGAATGAGGCTGTGAGGCACTGGGCGGACACCACGTCCAACAACCGCTGGTGGGTCCCTTCCAGAATCTTCCTCCCTGGGGAGATAAGACCATGCTCGAGAGACAGCGCAGAGGTACCTGTGAGGGAGCTCATGGTGAGAGAGGAAGCTTCGGCAATGGCCTCTGGAGCCAGATGTGTCTGCCATGGCCTCCAGGAGATATATAAAGGGTCAGCGTGAGGAAGAAGAGTAAGCGATGTCCCGCCCATGGCAAAACCATTGCTCAGCTTTTCTCCAGAAAACACTTTCAAAATTCTGCCAGCCCAGGCTGGGTGAAAGCGGGGCTGGAAGGAAATGCTGAGGTTACCCTCACGCCAGGCAATGCCTGACGCAGCCAGCAACCAACATGCTGCACAGGAAGGCACGCCCGGCTCAGCCTTTCTTCTTGGAAAGAGCTGTTTGATTTGACTAGAGGAAATTTTGAAGCCCAGAGTTGACAGGCACCACCACCAAGGAACAAGTGACTTACGGGGATTGAGGGTCAGTGCCCAGGGGGGATTTTTGGGGAGGTCAGGCTGAGTGTGCGTAGGCTCAGAGCTGGTGTGTGGGATCTGCAGACCGTGTTATCTTTGGGAATTTCTGAAGCGAGCCCATGTCGGGGTGCGGGGATGGCCCTAATAACCGCTGCGTGTGTGGTGAGTCAAAGACTTCACCTCCACTCCACTTGACCTTGGATATCCTTGGACTCTTGACTGTGCCTTGGGAATCCCAGGCCTAGACCCAGAAGGCAGGATCAGGAGTTACTTACTGAAATCCTTTGTACCTACTCTGAGTGCCAACTTTAACCAGGTCCTCTTCTAGGGCCCTCGGAATGTTGGACAAGATCCTGTCCTCAAAGACCTGGCACAGCAATTAAAAAATTAACAAAGAAACAAGAAAGCACCCAGTGGTCATAAGAGCTATGAAAATAAAACTACATATTGGTGATTAGTGAGTAATGGGTGAGATACTTTAAGTCGGGGGATCAGAATTCACTTTGAGAAGGTGACAGTCAAACTGAGAGCTGAAAGGCAAGAAGGAGCCATCAGGGAAAGATCTGGGGAAAGGATGTTGCAAAGAGGGGACGCTGGGGTAGAAGTCCTCAGGCTCAATGAGCTGGGAGTGCTCCTAAGAGCAGGGACTGTGACCGTGATAAAGAACTTGGGTTTTCTTCCAAGTGTGATGAGACACCAGGGGGTGACTTTAGGTAGACAAATACATGATCTGGTGTATTTTAAAATTAGAGAGAGAACAAAACAAACAAACAAACAAACAAACCCAAGCTGTTGAGTGGAGAGTGGGGTGTGGGAATCCAATATGGAAGCAGGCAAACCAAGGTGGAGGTCATGCGGCTCTCGAGGTGACAGAGGACGATGGCTTGGCCCCAGGACAGAGGGGCTGCAGATGGAGGTTCAGAACTGGCTGATGGACTGTTGTTGAAGTGAATTAAAAAGATGAATCAAGCCAGACAAGGTGCCATATGCTTATAATCCCAGCAACTTGGGAGGCTGAGGCAGGTGGATGGTGGGTTGGAGACCAGTCTGGACAATTTAGCAAGACCCGGTCTCCAAATGGAAAATTAAAAGGCTGGGGGTGTGGCTCAGTGATAAAGCACCCTTAGATTCAATTTCCAGTATCAAAAAAAATTAATTAAGATTTAAAAAATGGGAGCTGGGGTTGTGGCTCAGTGGTAGAGCACTTGCCCAGCATGGGTAAGGTACTGGGTTGGATCCTCAGCACCACATTAAAAAATGAGTAAAATAAAGGTATTGTGTCCACCTATAACTTACAAAATAAAAAAAATGGAAGAGGTGGGCAAAAGAGGAGGTCCAAGAGATTCCAAGCATGAGGAGGACTCAGCTGCCATTTTGAAGACTCAGAAATGGAAGGGGGCAACATGGAAAAGTGTGAAAAGGAAATGAATTTGGCCAACAAATTTGAGCTTGGAAGAGGACCCTGAGCCCTAGATGGGAAAGTCAGCCCCAGTAATACCTTTATTTAAGCCCAGTGAGACCCCACCTACAGACTTTCGACCTACAGTTGATTTGCAGTTATAGCAACAACTGGGAACAAGGCAGTCCTCAGTGATCGTGTGTTGCCAGCCCTACGGATTCTTTTCAGTCTTCACTTTCATGACCCCTCCATGGGATGTAATAGTGCCAACAACTTCCACCTTCTTTATTTTATTCATTTGCAGTCATGGGGATTGCACCCAGGGCCCTGCACATGCTAGGCAAGTGCTCTACCACTGAGCTCCTTCCCCAGCCACTTCCACCTTCTTAACCTGCCTCTTGCTTTCTGTAACAGTGGGATCCTGACACTCTGATGGTGCCTCCTCTGTGTCTGAGACTAAGTACTGGCCTGCTGAGCCCTTTGCGGACACATCTCCAAGGTGTCCACCTTGCCCTCTATTTCCAATACTTTAATGTCTCTCTCCTTCAACCTCTGGGTCTAAATGTCCACCTGAATGTCCCACTTGTACCTCCAACTCAACATGCCCAGAGGTGAGGCTCTGAGTCAGGAGAATAGGGAGAGTGGAGATGTAGAGACGTGGACCAAGTGGGAAAATATGGACAGTGGTTCTCCAAACAGAGAGGATTACTGGGAGAAGAAGCATCTGAGGCTTGAGGAAAGCGACACTGGCATCTTGACCTGGTGAGGTAGAGGTGTTATGGAACTCTGAGATGAGGACAGACAGAGGGCCATTGGACATTTGCATTTGGAGCCTAAAGGAAGGAATGGAGATCTAAACTTAGATGCCATGAATACCTTGTGGTTGATAAAGCTCTAATCATCCAACAGATGACCAAGAAATGGAAGTCAAGTGTGGAGCCTCCTTTAATGGAACAGGAAGGGGAAGTCGATTTAGCCTGCAAATTAGAAAGCACTTCAAGAGGAAAAGTAGGAGCTGGGGTTGTGGCTCAGTGGTACAGCGCACTCCTAGCATGCCTGAAGCCCTGGGTTCGATCCTCAGCACCACATGAAAATAAAAAAGGTATTGTGTCCACCTCCAACTGAAAAAAAAAAAAAAACACAACAAAATATTTTAAAAAAGAGGAAAAGGACAAGGAAATCATGTTGTCATGGAACAAGATGAGAAGTGGTTTTCTAAGGAAGAGGAAATGGCATCATCATAAGCCATGAAGAGGTCAAAGAAGATAAGGCTGAAGAGATTCACTCGGTCCGGCAGTGTGAGGTCACAGGAACTTTCTAGAGGATGTCAAACAAATTGTCGGCTGGGGGAGCCAAATTGTGGTGGTTCCGGGCTTGAGGGAAAGGTGAGTACTGGCCACTCTGTCACAGGTGGCAGGGGATTCCTGGCCGAGTCCCCTCTGCTGCTTGTCTTGAGGTGCATGGATCACCCAGATCTGACTTTATCCCCAAACCCAGGAAAATCTGCTTCACTTGCTTTGAGTGGCTTGCTTTTAGTTGACTTTATAAACCACTGATTTGGGGGGTCATGCAACTGAGGGATGTATTTTAGTCGCCACTGGCTCTGGGATACGACACCTCTGACCTGTGGGTCACGATGGTAACAGTTACTCGAGTTATTTTCAGGGTTTGAAGTCCATGTTTATCAATACAGCCAACTCTTCCCTGGGGCCTGCACAGGTGTTCAACAGGTGACCTTTGGAGGTCAGAAGGCTGAAAACCCTGCCCTCAGATCATGCTGGCACCTCCGTTTTTTGAACCATCTTCCTTTGAAGGGGGAAGATAGATTCCACACGTGGGGTCCCCTGTGGCTTTACCTCGGTCACCTTTCCCCACACCTTAAATCACCTTGCTTCTTTATCCCATAAATCCTATCCATGGGGAGATGATTTGAGACCTTGAGTCTCCTGCCTCCGTGCTTGGTTATCTTGCAGATAAACTCAGTTGTACCACTCATTGTGTCTGTGACTGCAAAATGGCCTGGTGTGGTAGCCCTCCTTGAGCCCTTGACTCCTGTCCCATAGCTGATTTGCCACAGGGTAGATGTTCACTGGCATCTCGAACTGATGCCAATGGGCATCTGTCCACAATGGCAGGAGTCCAACAGGACGCTGACCCCTCCTCGGGCTTCTCTTCCCTGACTTCCTACCTACCCAGTCGCTCTCCCCATATCCCTGCAGTCGTAGTGGTTGATCCTGATGCCTTTGTATTACTGTGGACACCTGGGTATTTTTTTTTTTTGATTCTTTCAAAAGACATATGATTAGCTGGGCATGGTGGCACCGCCTGTAATCCAAGTGACTCGGGAGGCTGAGTCAGGAGGATCGCGAGTTCAAAGCCAGCCTCAGCAACTTAGCGAGGCCCTAAGCAACTCAGTGAGACCCTGTCTCTAAATAAAACACAAAATAGGGCTGGGGATGTGGCTCAGTGGCCAAGTGTCCCTGAGTTCAATCCCTGGTTCAAAAAAAAAAAAAAAAAAAAAGACATATGATTATCTTTTTGCCTTATTTCCCAGTTTTGGATACTTTTTCTAATAATAGTACAGGCGTTCCACCATAGCAGAGTTAAGAAGATTGAAGTCAAGAAGATTGACAGATGGCCACCACAAAGGAGCATTTGGGGAAGGATCACAATTAGTCAGAATTCCTCAAAATTAAAAATTTTGGCTCCTCTAAAGACACTGTTAAGACAAGCGTAGCCTAGGAGACCGGTATTTGCAAATTCCAGATTGAACAAAGGATTGGGAAGCCGGATACATATAAAGAATGCTTACACCTCAGCTTTGTGGTGCAGGAAATAATTCCTTAGGAGTGAAAACAAAATATAAGCAGCCAAAGAGAAGATACATTATACTGCATCAAAATTAATAATTTAGGGCAGGAATTGTAGCTCAGGAGTAGAGCACTTGCCTAGCATGTATGAGGCACTGGGTTCGACGCTTAGCACCACATATAAATAAATGAATAAAATAAAGGTCTATCGACATCTAACATTCTTTTAAAAGGAACAATTTATCTGTGGTGGCCTTGCCCACAATCCCAGCAACTTAGGAGGCTGAGATAGGAGGATCACAAATTCAAGGCCAGCCTGGGCAACTTATGGAGGCCCTGTCTCAAAATAAATAACAAAGTTGGCTGAGGATGTGACTCAGTGGTAAAGTGCCCCTGAGTTAAATCCTCGCTACTCCCCAAAAAAGATTAAAATTAAAAAATAAAAACTTTCAGTGGGGGCCGGCAGTGTAGCCCAGGGGTAGAGTACTTGCCTAGTATACAGGAGGCTTTGGGTTCCATCCCTAGCATTGCAAAAAAAAAAAAAGTCATCAAACATTAACAATAAAACCTTTTGTACATTAAAGGACACTATCGAGAAAGTTTGGAAAATGCGAGTGGTGTTGGTGCATGCCTGTAATTCCACCAGCTCGGAAGGCTGAGACAGGAGAATCACAATGTCAAGGCCAGCCCGGGCAATTTAGTGAGGCCCTGTTTCAAGATAAAAATAAGAAGGGCTAGCAGCCTCCTGACCCAGCCTCATCGGGTCTCCTGCCTTTACAGGGGAGGTCAGGGGAGGCGTCAGGGCTCGGGGCTAAGCAGGGCGCAGGACTTCTCCCCAGAGCTCCCGCGGTCCAGGCCGGAGCGTCCGGCGTTGCCTAGCAACGCAGCGCGGCCGGAGGGCGGCGCGGACCCGCCCGCATGGAGTCGTCCCCGGACAGCGGCAGCTGCAGCGGCAGCGGCAGCGCCCCTGAGACCCTGAGCGAGGCGGTGCGGGAGCACCTGCGGAAGTTGTGTCTGCACGAGTTTCCCTGCGGCATCGGCAGCTGGGTGCGGGCGGAGGGAAGGGCCCGGGACGGCTGGGAGGGCTGGAGGACTGACCCTGGGGGCTGGCAGTGCCCAGACCCCGCAGGTGGCTGACTCCAGACGCTCCGGGAGGGCTGGTCCTGAGCGTTGGGCAGGGGGCGGTGGTGGACTATGGGGACCCTGTGGCTGAAGGGGTGGACAGACGAAGGCCCTGCCTGGGCCTAAGGGCACTGACGCTGGCACCACCCCATTCTGAACTCAGCAGGCCCGTCTGGGCCAGGGCCTTTTGGAAGACTGGAGTCACCCTGTCCTCCAGATTTCTTTTGGGGTTTAGAGCTTCCATCTGGGCAGTTTCTTGACTTCATGGGGCGGCAGAACCACCTGTGGAAGATGATTCCACTTGGGCCCTGGGGCTGCAGAGGGGGTGGGCCTCCCCTTCTGAGGCTGGGCCAGGGAAGGCTCTGCCACTCTCCCTTCCCTCCTGGAGGAGAACCTGAGGGGCTCAAAAAGCTAAGTCTGGTGGCCCTGCCCTGCCCAGGGGAGGCAGAGGGACATGCAGCTTGAACTGCATCACAACCTGGTGAAGGAGGAAAATTTGGTTTTGATGCCCAAGAAGGCCCTTTTCTCTCAAGCTTCAATCTGTGCACTCACCCTGCAGGCAGAACCCTGCTCATTGGGGCCATTGGAACTGTCAGCAGCAGCTGGGGGCACAGGGTAGGGACAGAACCAGTGTGCTCAGGAATGTCAGAGTTCCGAATGAGCCAGAAGCTGCAGCCACTCCCTCACCCATGGAAAGAGTGTAGGAAAGCTGGTGTTCCCTTCTCCTAGGAAAATGGAGACACAACTGGTGAAATCATTCATTCCTCTGCTTGGCCAGAAGATGATAGTTGAGCACTTACTACATGCTGAGCTTTAGGGTTTCCAAGATGTGTCTTGGACTGGTGGCGTAGTCCTGGCCTAGATGTGAGGCTCTGGGTTCTATCTCAAACTGCACCTCTTCTGGAGGCAGGGTGGGAGGGAGTAAATTCTGGGAAAGCACTGGCTCATCTTCCACTCCCTGAATTTACCTTTTCCTGGGTTTACCTTTTCAGCCTTACTACTTCCTCTCTGGAAAACTTCCTTGATTATATCCCCAGATTACCCGTGGAGCCTCCTGGCTTGTAGTTCATACATTTGCATAGATGTGTGAAATATGTAATTAATCCCAAAGACAGGAATTGGGCCTTTTAATTATTTCGAGTCTTCCCCTATCTGTAGTCATCTCTATTGCTAATTATCAGTCAAAATTACTGGTGGCTCATCATTGAAATTTCTCAATTCTTTTTTTTTTTTTTTTTTTTTTTTTGGTACTAGGGATTGAACCCAG
>JAJEJO010002182.1:15182-97872 GCA_020662805.1 Glaucomys volans
TGTGCCACTGCGCCTGGCAGAGATTTCTCAATTCTTTATTCTCAGTCATCTGATCTTACAACTGAATTTCGAGTCTTTATAAGGATATGTTAGACCTAATGAAATTCTCCACCTCCAACATTGCAGAATAAGTCACGTTTTCTTCCTCAAACATGGCGAACTTGGAGGGAGCTGACCCCCAGGGAGGAGGAGACAGTGAGCCCAGGGGAGGAGACTGTGGAGGCCCTGCTGGGACTGGTGCGTGGTCCCCACTCGCCCTGGGCTCTGGTGGAGGACTCCAGTGCTGAGGACCAATTTCTGAGAGAACTGGCCATCCAGAGTCCACAGATGCTCAAAGACACCTTCTTCTACTCCTATTTCCGGTCGCTGCGGGTGGTGGACAAGCAGGTGGGTGCTGCAGATAAGTACCAGGCTGTAGGGGGATCTCCTGTGGGGGCTGATCCCAAGGTCAGCCCTAACTTCTAATTGAGCTCACCAGCTTGTGCAGCAAGCCGGGCCAGTGTTCAGCCATGCTCTGTTGAATCTTCCTCTTTCACCCTTGGAGAGAGTCCACGTGCATCTTCTACGACCAATTCCTAGCATGCCCTGCACTTGGCCTTCCTGGGTCCTAGTGAAGACCTTTCAAAGGACCTGTATTGGTTTGGTTTGGTTTGGTTTGGTACTAGGGATTGAACCCAGGGGCACTGAGCCACATCCCCAGCCCTTTTGACTTTTTACTTTGACACAGGGTCTCGCTAAGTTCCTTAGGACCTCCCTAAGTTGCTGAGGCTGGCTTTGAATTCATGATCCTCCTGCCTCAGCCTCCTGAGTTGCTGGGATCACATGCGTGCCCCACCCTGCCTGGCTCATGGTAGTTTTTTACTTTATTTGAACTGTGGGACCCTGGGGCTGGAGAGCATTGGCACAGTGCTGATTTGTTCATTTCTTTTACTAAAATATCTTTGCTTAGATCAATAACAGAGCCCAAAAGTTGCATGAAAGTTGGGTCTTAGCCTTCCTGAGCCTTTGCTTCCTTTTACAGAGAAACTGGGAAGTTACACACTACCGGAAGATGATAGGGTGATCAGTTTGTCTGGAACATTCCTGGTGTTGGCGCTGAAAGTTGATACCCTAAAAAGCCCCTCCATCCTAGGCAAATGGGCATATTTGGTTACTCTAGAGAAAAGAAGCCCAGCCAGGAAGGATCCCTGAAATACTTGCGACCGCTGAGTTCCTTGGGAACTGAGGATTTATAGGTAGGGTGCTGAAGTTTCTGGTCTCACCTCGTTCTGTACAAGCCAGAGTGACTTCTACTTTAACCAACTTCGGTGCCAGGCAGGCAGTGGGTTATTATGACTCTGAGATAGAGAGAAGACCAACTTCTTACCCTCCCAGGAACCTCAGGGTCCAACAAGGGACAGAGGACACTGCCCTGGAAATCCCACAACTACCAGCAGAGAAGGGGCAGGGTTGGAAGCGGCCTGGAGCCGTGCAGGTGGACGGTGTGGTGAAGGAGGGGCAGAGAGGTCGGCAGGATGGGAAGGACTCAGGACAGGTGAGGCGCTGTGTTCCTGTTGGCCTCTGCGGTGATGCCATCTGGGCCTCTGAGCCCTCAGCTTCTTCCTTCCCTCCCTTTCAGGTGAGCCTGGTGGATAAAGACCTCCTGAAATTTCAAAACCTGGAGGAGCTGATCCTGAGTGCCAATAAGATCAAGGAAGTCAATGCTGCCAATCTGCCCCCAACGCTTAAGGTATGGTAGCCCCAGAGACCCCGTCTCTAATCTTCCCTGCACAGGTGTGACCAGGGTGGCTCTGCATTAAGGCCCCACCTCAGGCCTTTAAAATACAGGCCAGGTGGCGCACGCCTGTAATCCAAGCGACTTGGGAGGCTGAGTCAGGAGGATCTCGAGTTCAAAGCCAGCCTCAGCAACTTAGCGAGGCCCTAAGCAACTCAGTGTGACCCTGTCTCTAAATAAAATACAAAATAGGGCTGGGGATGTGGCTCAGTGGCCGAGTGTCCCTGAGTTCGATCCCCGGTTCAAAAAAGAAAAAACGAAATGGCAAATTTATGTTAGGTACATTTTAATTTTACCACGATGAAAAAGGACAGGCCAGCTTCCTCATGTGTCCCCAGCCTGTCGTGTGGCCCCAGTCTTAAATCAAACACCAAGAAGAGTTGACTGCCGAGGAGGAGACTCACAGTCTGGCTCTGGCTAGAGACACCAGGCCAGGTGTCACCAGGCCATGATGCCAGGCCATGACACCTGAGAGTGAGGAGGACCATTCACCGTGGGGTCCATCCCCCCTTCTCTCTGGGTCCCCGGGGGCTTTCCCAGAGACACTTTCCCATGGGTTGAGAAGGTGCCCAGTGTCTGCGAGTCCCTCCTGCCCACTCTCGGTCACCTCCCCAGCCAAACTAGGAAGCCACCTTCACAGAAGGGAAAAGAAACTTCCCAATCTGCTGCAGGAAAAATGTCCTCCTGCAGCCCAGTTCGTCCCAGGGAGGCAGGCCGCGGACAGCTCCTGATTCCTTCTCCGAGTTTCCAGGGGCTCAGGCAGGGGAGGCGGGGCCCCTCCAGCCCAAGCCTCCCCTGGCTTATCACTCAGGTGCTGGAGCTTTACGGCAACGAGATCCACAGCATGGAGTGTCTGTGCGCGCACCCGCCCCCGCTGCTCCAGCACTTGGGACTGGGCCACAACAAACTGCTGGGCCCCTTGGAGAGTCTCTATGTCACCAACAACTACTGGTAACCGGGCTTCTGAGAGGGAAGGACTATAACTTCTGGGTGGCTACAAAGTCCACTTAGGATCTCATTCTCTGACTCCATAAAAAATCCCACTGACATCCAGGGAAGGGTGCCAGGCGGTAGTGGGAGCGAGGGGAGCCATTCTTCAAAGGGGCTCTCTCAGTGTGAGCTCCGTGGGCATCTAGGCCTGTCTCTAGGTGGTGGGGCTGCCCTGGGCATGGAGCATGGGAGCAGGGAGCAGGCCTTCGCCCACTAGATTCTCTCCTGTGACAGTCAGACAGTACCCGAGAGGAGGGCCAGCCGGAGAACACTGTCCTGGAGACTGCCCTCCCTTGTCACTAAAATTGCAGCATCTGTTAGAGCTTCCACAGAGTAGTCCCCACTAGGTCATTGATGTTGGACTTTGTCTCCTTGGTGGGTGACAGTGGAAAACTTAAAACCCCAGACCTGAGAAGTGAAAGGATCAGCACCCATGCCTGAAAGGCTGCCTTGGAGAGCTGGGGCAGAGGGCTCCTGGGAGCACCCTGGAGACGTCGGGGGGTCTCAGCATCTTAGGTGGTGTTGCTGTGGTGCCAATGCCCATGGCTTCCTTCCTCACAGCCTGGCAAAGCACCCGCTCCACGTGGAAGGCACCTTCCTCCTTCCCCTAGCTAGCCCAGGGGCTGCGCCTTTGCGCCCTGGCAGCGGAGAGGAAGCGCCCTCTCCCACCATGACTTCCTCCTTCCTCCCCCTGCCCTGCCACTCCCGCCCTGCCCTGTCCAGCGGGGATTCCTTCCATTGCCCACGGCCATCAGGGGACGCAGACAGGAAAGCATAGACTTTGGCCTTCTTGGGAGAGCAAATGTAGGCTCTTGCTGTTGACAGAGAACCAAATGTTCTGATTTTTATTTGGAAAACTTGTCACACCTGGTGCTTCCTGCCGAGGATGGACCTCATAGAAACTTGGACGTGAAGCTTGTCTTTGGCTGTTTGGGAACCACAGAGACGTGTTTCTTGTGAATTATTTTTGCTGATGACGCCCAGTTCTCTTGGAGACGGTTGACATTGGGTCAAGGCTGTGTGCTAATCCCCACGAAATGTTCCTCTTGCATGTTTCCCTCTGATTGGCCGGTGACCATCATGGGCAGGACATGCCATCAAAGGAGGCGAGGGAGGAGAGTGCGGGCCTGAGTTCTGTCCGTGGAAGGTGCTGTTGGCAGGTGTTTTCCTGGCCTCTGTCCTCCGAGCTGAGGTCACTTTGCTTTCTAGTCTATGGCTGTAGGGAAGGTCACCCGCCCCCTCCTGTGCTTGGCTCTTCACCAAGGCCCCCAGCTTCCTCCTTCCTGCCCTTCCTGCCCCTCAGAGGCAGGATGGGAAGCGCTCCTTTCTGCTTGCTGGTACATTCTTCACTCCTGTCCCCCAGAAAGTGAGCCAAGTGGCTTCCTGTGACCGTGCGCCAGTCTGGCTTTGAAAAATGACCTCCAGCTTGAGACCCTGGACCCTGCAGCTTCACCTACCCTCCTTCCAGGTCCCTGTTCTGATCCCACCCCTCGCCTTCCTGCTCTCCCCCACTCTGACTTCCTGTCTGTCAGTAGGGATTTGTGGAGAACCTTCTGGATGTACATGAGGCTGAACTTTTGGCCAGAGAGAAGCTCTGTGTGAATGGGAGGTGGGGCAGGCTGTGAGGGCCGCCTCTGGGCAGTGATGATGGCGGTGTTCCCGAGAGAAGGGAGAAGCAGACTCAGGGATTAATCTGGGTCCAGGGCAGAACACAGAGTGGGGGCTGAGGTCTGTCCTGGGTGGAGGGCGTGTCGGCTGCTTGCCAGGGTCCCTCACTGCTGGGTGGCCTGGCCCTCCTTCCAGGCCCAACCTTGTCTCCCTGGACCTGGGCTTCAATGACCTGACGGACCTGCAGGGCATGATGGTCAGTCTGAGCACGCTCAGGCACCTGAGGCTGCTGGTGCTGCAGGGGAACCCGCTGGCCCTGGTGCCCTACTACCGAGGCTTCACCATCGACAGCCTGAGCCGGCTCTGCGTGCTGGACGACATCACCGTGTCTCCCAATGAGAAGCATCAGTTCCGGGGGTTCAGCCTCAGTGGCGGTGGGTACAGCCCTGGAGGGAGGGGACAGGGACACACCTCCACACCTTGAGCCTCTGCACCCACCCTTCTGGTGCATATGCCCACCTGGCTCCTGGATTGACCTGGGCCCTCGTCAGATGTAGTAAATCTTCTGGATCTGGGTTTTCTCTGGATAATTGACCCCTGTGACTGGGCCCTGGGGACAGAGTGGTAGGAAGGCCTCCACAGCTTTCAACCAGTGTCTTCACTTTCCAGGTGGCTTGAGATCACCCCCTTGTGGTCCATGGTGCAAGGTACATGAGAGCCTTCCCAAGCTCAGAGTGACAGAAGACTGAGCCTCCCTGTGCCAGGCACAAGCTGAGGTGGCAGATATTCTTGACCTCTCACCCTGTCAGAACTGGCTCTGTAAAGCTTCTATTAGAAATCCCGTTTGACAACTGGGTTTAGTGACACAGGCATGGAGGCTGAGGCAGGAGGATCGCATGTTTAAGGCTAGCCTCAGCAACTTAGTGAGACCCTGTCTCAAAATAAAAGATAAAAAGGACTGGGATGTAGCCCAGTGGTAGAGCAACCCTGGCTTCAATCCCTCAATCTCTAGTACCAAACAAACCCAAAACACTCCCATTTGACAGGCTGGGAACCAAGCCTTCCAGGAGGCCAAATGACTTATCCTAAATCACTCCCATTGAACTTGGCGGACCTGGGACTTGAACCTCTGCAGGGAAGGGAGGATCCAGGGCAGGGCTGCCCTGCCCTGTCCTGCTGTCTGCCAGCTCCCAGCCCTCCATGCCCCTCAGACTCCCCGTTCCTCCTTGCAGACCTCCTGGCACAAGAAGCACGGTTTGTGGTGACCATTGGAAATGTCAAGGGCGTTGTGGACACCTCTATCTGGGACCCAGAGCCAGGCCCCGAAGGGCCTTTCATCACCTACAACTACTACGTGACCTACGACTTTGTGGAAGAGGAGGAAGGCGAAGGGAGCCAGTATGGTGGCGTGCTGGCCGAGGTGCCCAGCGGGGTCAGGGAGTGGGGTGGTGCCCTGCGCAGCCCCGCGGGGTTTCCTATGTGGGCAGAACAGCCCCCAAGGCCTGGGAAAGTCCTTAGTGTGGATTCACAGCCCTGCTCTGCTCAGGGGCCTGGCTCCAGCCCAGCCCCAGCCAGCGTGGTTGTCAGCCCCTTGTGTCCCTGTGACATCTGATCCTGATGAGGGAGCAGCCTGGAATTTCATACCCAAGCGCAGTGCTTCTGGCCTACTCTCCAGTTTCCACGAGGTCTCCCACCCCTTTGGCACCCCATGGAAAGCAGGGACCCCGGGGGCTAAGAGAGAAGTGCTGCTACTGACTTCTTTCGGGGAGGCTGTGCTTATCCTGGGTCCCCCGAGGGTGCCGCTCACGCTTGGGCTCCTGCAAGGCTGGGGTGTGGCTCAGTGGTGGCCTGCTCACCACATTTCCATCCCAGCAATAAAGAAATAAAATCGCTGGGTGTGGTGGCGCACGCCTGTAATCCAAACGACCTGGGAGGCTGAGTCAGGAGGATCTCGAGTTCAAAGTCAGTCTCAGCAACTTAGCGAGGCCCTAAGCAACTCAGTGAGACCCTGTCTCTAAATAAAATACAAAATAGGGCTGGGGATGTGGCTCAGTGTCCGAGTGCCCCTGAGCTCAATCCCTGGTTCAAAAAAAGAAAAAAAAAAGAAAAAAGAAATAAAATCATGCGGTCCTGACGTGGGTGTCGGCAGACACAGCACAGTGGAACCCTCTGGGAGCTGCAGCCTTGGGTGTCCTGCCTTCCCCAGATCGTCAAGCCCTCCACCAGCGCAGAGCTGGTAGCCCAGGAGCTGCAGGGGGAGCCGGAGGAGCAGCTGTTCGAGGAGCTGCATGAGGCAGGGGCCGAGTCCCAGGAGTCAGGGCCATCCGAGCTGGGAGAGTCAGAGTTGTCCTTCCTGTCTGGCCGCTCAGTGATCCTGCCAGCGTCCCTCTCCGCCATCGACTCTGCAGAGGAGCTGGCAAAGCTGCGGCCACGGATGGACCCCAGGCTCTTCCCATCCCCCGGGTAAGGACAGAACCTGGCCAGGAGTAAGGCCTGGGTCTCCAAGGTCATGGCAGACTTAGGTTCATCCGCTGCCTCCCCTGCGCATCCTGATGGCTGGTGCTCCAGCCAAGGCCAGTTCTCCTTAGCCGGCCGAGAGCCATGTGGAGTAGGTTTGGGGTTAGCATTCAGGCCTCCTTTCCCAGAACCCTGACCCTCCACTCAAGTGCTGCTGAACCCCAGGTCCCTGAATAGCCAAGGTTTCCTGAATGATCAACTTTCTCAAATTGATAGGGATGGCCTGGAAGCCTATGGATGGAACCAAAGTTTTGTTCAGCTTCTGAGCCCATCTGGAAGCATTCTGGCATATAACGTGTGGCAAGAACCTTCCAGTCTGTGCCCCAGGTTCTTCCTTGCCTCCATAGGTCCAGTCTTGTCCACTCTTGCTGTTCCATGCCTGCCACCCATTCTGTCTTCTTGGTTGAAGAATCTTTGATGGTGGAGAATTCTCCTGGAACCTGTCAGTTCCCACAGCATTGGAGCTCTGAATGGAGTTTGTACCAGTCTCAAAATGTTGAGCTGCGTCTACATTTCCTTAGAGAATTGCTGTCGCATCTCGCTAATGCTGTCCGTTGTTTGAATTGTGGCTCTTCTGTTGGTGGTGGGGTCACCCGCCAAGACTGAGCCCAGGTTTGGGATCCATGAAGACTCTCAGGGCTCAGCCTCTCTCATGGCTATGATTTATTACAGCAAAATCCACAAAGGGTAGAAGCCATTGGAGCAAGCCCAGAGGAACCCAGGCACGGCTGCCATGAGTCCCATCCCAGTAGTCATAGTGGAGTCACAGCATGGGTGGAGTCCTGCCATCAGCAAGTCACGACAAACGCTGTAAAAGGCTGTCTACCAGGACAGCCTGTTGAGCCCAGGGAGCTGAAGTTTTCACGGGGGGTTGGTCACATAGACACCCACTGCCAATACCCACCAAAATCTCAGACTGGCAAAGGCAGAACCAGCGCTCAGCATGAACTACATTGTTTGTGTAAAAAAGTCTGGGTAGGCCGGGCATGGTGTCCCACGCCTGTAATCCCAGCGACTCGGGAGGCTGAGGCAGGAGGATCACGAGTTCAAAGCCAGCCTCAGCAACTTAGCGAGGCCCTAAGCAACTCAGTGAGACCCTGTCTCTAAATAAAATACAAAATAGGGCTGGGGATGTGGCTCAGTGGCCGAGTGTCCCTGAGTTCAATCCCTGGTTCCAAAAAAAAAAAAAAAAAGTCCGGGTAGAGTGAGCACCTCCAACTGGTCGTGGAATGGCAGGAGCCCTTTCAAAGCTCCCATTGCCAGCCAGTCCCCATGTGCACCTTAGTGTCTCAGGGAGATATCAGTTTGCATCACCCCGACAGCCCATGTGTGTTTATTGGCTATTTGGATTTCGTGTTTGGGGGCGCTCCTCTTTGAGTCTCTTACCTATTTTTAAAAATCGCATTGCCTGTCTTTTTCTGATGGGGTCATAGGATTTCCTTTTGTACACAGACATTTTCTGCATATATGCTTTTCTCGGTGGCAAGCACAGCGAGTAACTTGCCCCCATCTCTGGTTTGCCTTTTCACTCCTTAATGGTGTCTTTAAAAAAAAAAAATGTTGTAGTTGTAGATGGACAGCATGCCTTTATTTTGTCTATTTATTTGTATGCAGTGCTGAGGACGGAACCCAGGGCCTCACACATGCTAGGCAGGTGCTCAGCCCCTGGGCGGCAGCCCCAGCCCCTAATAGTGTCTTTGGATGAACAGAAGTTTCCAGTAGTGATGTTCTTGTGTAAGGACTCTTCCGTCCTCTGCACAGATTCTCGTTACTTCGGATTTCCTATCCTGCACTGTCTTCTGAACCCACGTCCTTCCTAGCCTTCTGCTCCCCTGGCCCTTCCCAGTAGCAGCCAGACCCCCAGTCTCATGCTATTTTGGGGTACATCATCGTTTTGGAATTCCCCTCAGAGCCCTGCCCTGGGTGATGGAGCCCATGTCTGTGTCCCCCCATCAAGGACGGTCCTCTTCAGCACCGACCGCAGGCCCTGGGCTGATGTCATTTCCTTCAGCTACGAGATGCAGCACACCTTCAAGGACCTGGTGCCACTCAAGGCCTTCCTGCTGTCAGGGACCACTGTGACCATCGTGGAGGAGAAGGTGGGCAGAGGCGGATGTGTGACTGTGCCTCCTGCCCCCTCCCCCCACCAGGCTGTCCCCTGATGAGATGCTCCTCACACTGTTCTAGAAAGGACAAGGGGGAGGCGACCACGCCCTCCCTGTCTCTGCTCTCACTCAGAGTGTCCCGATCCCCAGATCTTCTCCTGGCCTGTGGTGCCGCTTCCTGTTGACATGCCCTTGCCTGCCAAGAAAGGAAAAGGGGAGAAAAACAAGAAGGGAGCAGACGCGAAAAATAAGAAAGGGAAAGCGGAGAAGGAGCCCCGCAAGGTACTTGCGCACGCGGCCCGCAGCTGGGGACCCCAGGTGGAGGGGACAGACGCCTGGCACAGTCCCTTGCCTGGCCCTGTCCCACTCTCCTGGCCGCTTGCCACAGGAGCAGAAGGTGTCCAAGAAAAAGAAGGAGGTCCCCAAGGAGCTGCGCCAGGAGCCATCCGAGCCGCGGGTGCTGGGCAGCTGCCAGGTGGCCCTGGAGCCACTGCTGGCGGGGGAGCCCCAGGTGTCCACTGTGTGCAACTACGGGGTCCTCCGCACCCTGGACTCTGACAAGATGACATTATCCAGGGTACCGTGGGGCCCCAACCATGTGCCTCTGCCTCAGCCTTGCTGGGCAGGGCAAGGCTATGGGGCGGGTCAGCGGGGCAGGAGGATGGGGAGGGACCTTGTGCGGGTGCAGCCTGCATGGTCACTGGCATGTCCAGCATCCAGCTCCTCCAGTGTGGGCAGGTCAGGCACCCTCCTCCTGGGAGCCCCCCACCCTCCTGGACCAGCCAGAGGCCCCGGGACGGCCAGGAGCTCCCAGGCCTCCTTGGGGTCTGTGCCCCCCTTCCCCTGCAGCCCCCCACTCCAGTAAGCATCTTGTTTGGTCATTCTTTCTTTCAGGATTTAAAGAAGAGTAAGAAAGTGGCCAAAAAAGGTAAGAACCAACGCACGTGGTGGCCAACAGCAAGGATGGGTTTGCTGAGGCTCTGCTGAGGGGCCAGCCTTGAGTGAGAGCCACAGGATGGGGGGCTGAGGTGGAGAGGTCACATCCCAGGACTGGATGCCCCTCCTGCCTGCATCCCCCAGACTGCAGTACCTGCCATGGGTCGTGAGGGGGTGAGGTGTGAACCAGGGTGCCCTGGAGGACGGACTTGAGCTGAGGTGGCCAATGGTTCCTCTGGCTATAGCTCTGATTTGTCAGATAAGGAGCCAGGATTGATTCTGAGTGACCTGTGAAGTTTCTGAACTAGGTAAGCTTTAGATTTGTGTTTTTAAAAGATCAGGAAGGGAATGCAAGACCTGAAAGGATCAGACCTAACTGTATCCCAGAACAGAGCTCGACAAGAGTACAAAAAAAAATCCCCCAGGTAAAATTTACAATCAATCTCTGTCATCCGATAAAGAATTATCAGGCATGAGCCGGGCGCAGTGGTGCACACCTGTAATCCCAGTGGCTCTGGAGGCTAAGACAGGAGGATCACGAGTTCAAAGCCAGCCTCAGCAGAAGCGAGGCCCTAAGCAACTCAGTGAGCCCCTGTCTCTAAATCAAATACAAAATCGGGCTGGGGATGTGGCTCAGTGGTCAAGTGCCCTTGAGTTCAATCCCCGGTACCCGCTCCCACAAAAAAAAAAAAAAAAAAAAAAAAGATCAGATATGGAAAAAAAGCAGAAAATACAATATATAATGAGAACCAAAATTGACTCAGAAATGACATATAAGTTAGAATCAGTAGACAAGGACATTAAAGCAGTTATTATAATTTATTCCATATACTCAAGAAGCTAGAGGAGCTAGGTGCAGTGGCACACATCTGTAATTCCAGTGACTTGGGAGACTGAGGCAGGAGGATCACAAGTGTGAAACCAGTCTCAGCAACTTAGCAAGGCCCTGTTTCAAAATAAAAAATGAAATTTTATATGCAACTATGACATACCAATTAAACAAAGAAAAATAAATGAATAGAAGGAAGACTGATAGACTGGAGGAAGGGGATCAGGGCTTAGTGAAGAAGTTGGGAGGAAAATAGGGAGCACTGGGGATTTAAATACAGAAAACTAGATCATGTGTATTTGTGACCATGTCAAAATGAACCCCACTATTACCTATAATGTGCTAAGAGAAAAAAAAGATATTAAAAAATAAAAAGGACTGGGAATGTGGCTCAGTGGTAAAGTGCCCTTGGATTCAACCTTTGGTACCAAAAAAAAAAAAAAAAAAAACCAGAGGAAGGATTGAATCTGTTAAATAGTATTGAATATGAACTTTTAGAGATGAAAACTATAGTGTCATATGAAAAATACATTCAATGGAATTATTGGCATATTTAGACAATATAAAAGGAGATATTAGTGAACTTAGTGATATTAGTAGTAGAAACTGTCCAAAATAAAACTCAAAGAGAAAAATTACTAGGAAAAAATGAAAGAGCATCAATAAATTTTGAGACAAATTCCAAGGGCCTAATATCCATGTAATTGGAGTTTCTTGAAAGACAGAAAAATAAATGCCTGAAGAAATCATTGATGATACATTTTTAAAAAATAGTTTTTTGTACTGAGGATTGAAACCAGGGATGCTTCACCCCTGAGCCACATCCCCAGCCCTTTTTTATATTTTTATTTAGAGACAGGGTCTCACTGAGTTCCTAAGTGCCTCGCTAAGTTGGTGAGGCTGACCTTGAACTCTGGATCCTCCTGCCTCAGCCTCCCAAGCTTCTGGGATTACAGGCGTGCGCCACTGAGCCCGGTACATATCAAAATTTGAGAGCTGGCATGGTGCCTGTAGTTCTAGCACTTGGGAGGCTGAGGCAAGAGGATCTCTTGAGTCCAGGAGTTCAACACTAGCCTGGGCAACACTGCAAAACCCTATAAAATGAAAAAACAAAAACAAACAAACAAACAAAAAAACATGGAAACTGTATACATGCTGATCCAAGAAATCCCAGATATTTTAGGAACTAGGCAACACACTTCCAAATAATCTGTGGGTCAAAGAAGAAATAGCATTGGAAAATACAAAATAGGAAAAAATATGACAAAAGATGTGGAAGTTCTGTACACTGAAAACTATAAAACATTGCTGACAGAAATTAAAGAGCTACATAAGCCGGGCATGGTGGCGCACACCTGTAATCCAAGCAACTTGGGAGGCTGAGTCAGGAGGATCGCGAGTTCAAAGCCAGCTTCAGCAACTTAGTGAGGCCCTAAGCAACTCAGTGAGACCCTGTCTCTAAATAAAATACAAAATAGGGCTGGGGAAGTGGCTCAGTGGCCGAGTGTCCCTGAGTTCAATCCCTGGTTCCAAAAAAAAAAAAAAAGAGCTACATAAATGGAAAGGTATACTATAAGCAGGGATCAGAAGATTTAATATTGTTAAGATATAGGCTCTTCTCCAATGATCTATAGATTCCACATAATCTCAGTCACAGTACTGGCAGGTCTTTGGTCTTTGGTTTACTTTTAGTTTTTAGAAATTGGCAAGCAGAATTTTTTTTAAACTTAACTATTGCCTCTCACCTCCAGTACTGGAGATTGAACCAAGGGGCACTTTACCACTGAGCTACATCCCAGCCCTTGTTATATTTTATTTTTGAGATAGGGTCTCAGTGACCTTGTGGAGACTGACCTTGATCTTGCAATCCTCCTGCCTCAGCCTTCTGAGTTACTGGAATTACAGACATGTGCCAATACACCCAGCTCAGCAAGCAGATTTTAAAATTAATAGGAAAAGGACCCAAAACTGTTCTGAGAAAGAACAAATTTGGAGGTCTCACACTATTGGACTTCCAAGACCGTGCATATGTGGACACATGACTTGTGGCACTTATCTGTGGAGAGAAGGTAGTTGAATGTTCCCCCCAGTGCTGGGGAGTAAACCTGGGATGCTGTACCACTGAGCTCCATGTCCCCAGCCCTTTTTATTTTTTACCTTCGAGAGAGGGTCTTGCCAAGTCATTGTCCTGGAATTTGTGATCCTCCTGCCTTAGTTTCCTGAGTAGGTGGGATTGTGGGCAGGCTGCCTATTGATACTTAAAAAAAAAAAGTTTGTTTTGGGAGAATATCATGCTAAGTGAAATAAGCCAGTCCCCAAAAACCAAAGGCCTAATGTTGTCTCTGACAAGTGGATGATGATACATAATGGGGTAGTGGTGGTCAGGGAAGAATGGAGGAAGGTTGGATTGTGTAGAGGGAATTGAGGGGCTGGGAGGAGGCAGGGGTTAGGAAAGACAATGGGATGGGACAAACATCATTACCCTATGTACATATATGATTACACAAATGGTGCGACTCTACATTGTGTACAACCAGCGAAATGAAAAGTTGTACCCCATTTGTGTACAATGAATCAAAAAATTTTAAAAAGTTTGTTTTGCAAAAATCTGTTTAATGTTTGGATTAACAGGACAGGGGATTCTCATGCCTGCTTCTACAGCAAAAGTCTTGATATATTGCTGTTGAAGTGTATGAAGAAAATCTGACCTCATACCAACACATAATTAGAAAAGAGGGGATTATTTTAACAGGCTTTCAAATGTGAATATTCTCCCTTGATGTTACATGAATTTGACAATCTAGCTTATTACATTTATTCCAATGTGAAAACTGAATCTACATTGATTTTTTTTTCAATCCAGTTAGTCATTAAAGTCTGTTGGTCCTGGGGCGCAGTGGTGCATGTCTATAATCCCAGCACTTGGGAGGCTGGAGGTTCGGGAGTTCAAAGCTAGCCTCAGCAACTTAGTGAGGCCCTAAGCAACTCAGTGAGACCCTGTCTCTAAATAAAATACAAAATAGGGCTGGGGATGGGGCTCAGGGCTGTACTGCCCCTGGTCCAATCCCCAAACCTAAAAAAAAAAAAAAAAAAAAAAAAAGAAGTCCGTTGGTCTATTTTGCATTTTGAATGGTTATTTCACCAAGCACGACAGGTAACTTGCACTGGTTACTTGTAAAATGCCAAACATCAACTTAGGCAGATCTGCCAGAGGTTGACATATTCCATTAAAAATCCAAAAGTCACATTTGTTTTTTTTTTTTTAAATATTTTTAGTTGTAGATGGTCCTAATACCTTTTATTTTTATGTGGTGCTGAAGATTGAACCTAGTGCCTGCCTCACATATGCTAGGCAAGGGCTCTACTGCCAAGCCACAACCCCCAGCCCCAAAGTCACATTCTTTAATACCACTACCCACATCACTAAGAAAGACTTTGAGTACTGGGAACCTTGAGTTCATGATGGCAGTGTCCCAAAATTCTAATTTCTAGAATTAGAATTTTTCTGAAAGTTCAAATGTTATAAATTAATCAAAATGCTTTCAATCAGGTGTTATCCCCAAAGTGCCAGAATTACTTCAACTTAAAGAAAATTGTCAAATACCCAAGACTGAACATGCGCAGTTTGTCAGAGTTCAAGTAAAAATGGTCTAGGAAGGAAACAACTCATTTTTCTTGTAACTCAAACAGCTGTGACTCATTAAATGCTCCAATTAAACTCAATTTCATTCCCTCTTACTATTAACAAGCTGGATCCAATTCAGAAGTTGTGCTCCTCTGGACTTGGGTTTTGGGGATGTGCTCAGTGCGTGGACACTGCAGTCCACACATCGCTCCGGACTCATTGCTTATGTTTTTATTTTCTCAGAAAGGTCAAAACCACTGATGCCGAACTACGACAGCGACTACCAGCCTGAGCCGCTGACGGTGGAGATCCAGATCCAGCTGAACCAGTACCGCACCGCGGAGGAGGCGCTCCGCCTGATGGCGCCAAACTAAAGCTTGTTTTGGGAACTCGCGCCTCCGCGTCTGTCTGGCAGTATTTCGGGGCCTTCTGGGAGCGTCCAGAGGGGAAGGAGCGGCCCGCGCGCGGGGCGACCGGAGACCCGGAGCTGGGCGGCTGCACGCGCGGACTGCAGAGCTACCCAGAGCGAGCCGGGGCAGGTGCAGCCCGAGCGCGGCGGAACCCCCGTCGGCGGGCCGCGTGGCCCCGCCCTCCAGGAAGCCCCGCCTCCCCGCGGCCCCCGCGGCGGCCAGAGCCCGGCGAGCTCGCCGCACGCTAGCGCTCCTTTTTCTGGCTCCGCGGGGCAAGCTCCTCTCCTGTGCCCCAACCGGGAGTCACGCTTAGGTAGGTTTGTGGGGACAGGTCGTGAAGGGCCTGGGGCGTCTGGATCCCTCTGCTGGGCGGGCGGCTGCCACACCTGTGCGGGGAGGGGGCGCGGGCCTGCCTGTGTCTCCGCAGCCGCGCGGCGAAGCGGCGCGGGCTTTGGCCACGCACTCCCCGGCTGCTGGGCCACCTCCAGCTGGCGTGGTGCGGGGCCCGGGACCGCTAGGCTTTTGCGCCTCTCGGGGCAGAATGGTTGTGACCAGGCCAACCTGGGCAATCTGCCGCGCTCCGCCCAAGGTGGGTGGGTGCGTGCGTGTCCTTCGTGGTGTTGGTCCTTGCTCCGGAGGTGGCAGTCCTTTCATCCCCAAGAACCCCTTAGAGTCCTGTTGGAAGAATGAACCTGACGTCGACCCTTCCCAGCCCCGTAGCGTGTTGGGTCACCGAGTGAGAAACCCAGGCAGCTGTCACCCCAGGAACGTGCGCAGCCCCTCAGGACTCTGCATCCCTCTCGTGAGCACCCTGTGAAGCCCGCGCCGGGCTTCGGGGTCAGCAGTGCGGTGGGGGAAGACGTCAGCTAGCGTGGGTTCAAGTAGGATGCACGGTGTGGGGGACGGAGGCAGGCCCTGGGCGAGACCGTGGTTCAGGGCCTCGGCAGCGCTCAATCGGGTTTCTCCGGTGGGGAACTGCGTGCCGTGTCGGGGGCGGAGGGCCGCGGACTGAAGCTGGTTGGCGAGCGGGGAGAGCTTTGAGGTGTCACGAACAGAACCGAAGTACTCGCTTTGGTAGTCTAACAGTTCATCTAAGCAGCAGCAGCAGCGACAGGAGTGAAATTTAATAAAAATTCTTTTGCTCCTCTGCCACACCCTCCAGTGCTGCTGCTCCCACCTCGCCTTGGCTTTGCGTTTCCCTCCTTGCTTATGGCAGATGGCACTCCAGCGCACTTCCTCAACCCTGGCTACTTCACCTCTGCACTGAACTGTTCCCTCTGCCGGGCATTCACTTCCCTGTATTTTTATGCGGACTGACCCCTTGCTTCATAGTTTTTCTTGAATGTCCCTTTTATTAAGGACAGGGTTCTTGGCTGTCTTAGGTGGAGCAACCTTCCTCCAGCCACTTCATTCCATTAATTTCTTCTCAACCTCTCTCGGTATGCGTTTTGGTTGTTTTGACTGTGTCCCTAGCACTAGAAATGCTAGGGACAAGTATGATGTTAATGCAGCTAAACCAGAAGGAGAAAGGTGGGGGATGATGTGGAAATGAAGATCAAGGAGAGGGGATTGGAGGGAGGAGGGGGGAAAGGGGAAGGCAAATTACAGGAGAAATTGCAGCCTGGTTCCCTCAACCTTCTCTTTGGCCACAAAGGGAGTGGGAAAGGGGAGGGTGGGAGGGTAGCCCTCGAGCATATTCCCTTGCACAAGTTTTCTTCCTGGCATGCTGTATTTGTGATTTTTGTCCAAAACCTTAGTTCAGCTCATTCCACCAGGAAATCCTGAACATTAAGGGCCATAGGTGGGGAGAGCTCTCTTGCTGCCCTGCTTCAGAGCCTCCTGTCCCTAACCTCAGTACCTGGGGCTGTCATCAGAAACACCCAACACATTGCCTGCCACAGAAGACACACTTAACTTTGGTCCAGTGGTTTGGATCCAAAGAGCTCTGAATGTCATGTCTCACACTTTGAATGAATTTGACCCAAAGCTAAATGAAGTATGCCCATTTTCGTGAAAATTCCTTCAGGTGGTTTCCTGAAAGGCTATGAATGCTTATGGTGTCAACTTTATTTATTTTATTTTTTGAACCAGGGATTGAACTCAGGGACACTTAGCCACTGAGCCACATCCCCAGCCCTATTTTGTATTTTATTTAGAGACAGGGTCTCACTGAGTTGCTTAGGGCCTCCCTAAGTTGCTGAGGCTGGTTTTGAACTTGCAATCCTCCTGACTCAGCCTCCTAAATCGCTTGGATTACAGGCATGCGCCACCACGCCCGGCTTGGTGTCAACTTTAACATGACTGCAAGTCATTTTGTGAAAACGCTGACCCCAGAGCCATCTGCTCTGATAGCAGAAAGCAGGCCAAAGCTGGTGTGTTTAGTCCGTCCTCGGGGGTGAAAGAGAAATCAGAGCCAGAGGACATATTGAGAATAAAAGGCAATCCTGAAGGCCAGCAGACTACCTGCTGGTTGCAGGAGACTGCTCAGCTCTCAGGGTCAAGGTTGGGGCGTAGGAATGGCTCAGGCACTCTCTTCCTGCAGGGCCCTGCCATGTTGCACAGGCTGGGCTGGCTGCTGGGCTGCCTCATGGTGCTGCTGCTCAGCTGTCTGCTCTTTTTGAAGAAGGAGGCCCCACTGGCAGGGGGCCTCGAGGCCCACCAACCCTTCTGGGCACCCTCTGGGGCCCACCACAGCCAGTGTCTACCCAATCTCACGATGGCTAACACCTCCCTATCCCTGCCTGGTCGTCACCGCCTCTTCTTGACTTATCGCCACTGCCGAAATTTCTCCATCCTGCTGGAACCTTCAAGCTGTGTCAAGGACACCTTCCTGCTCCTGGCCATCAAATCACAGCCTAGTCATGTGGAGCAGCGTGCAGCCATCCGCAGCACTTGGGGTCGGGCAGGGAGCTGGGCTAGGGGCCGGCAACTGAAGCTGGTGTTCCTGCTTGGAGTGGCAGGACCCACACCCCCAGCTCAGCTGCTGGCCTACGAGAGTGGGGAGTTTGATGATATCCTACAGTGGGACTTCGCTGAGGATTTCTTCAACCTGACCCTTAAGGAGCTGCACTTACAGCGCTGGGTAGCAACTGCTTGTCCTCATGCCCACTTCATGCTAAAGGGAGATGATGATGTCTTTGTCCATGTTCCCAATGTGCTGGAGTTCCTAGATGGCTGGGACCCAGCCCAGGACCTCCTGGTGGGAGATGTCATCCGCCAGGCCCTGCCCAACAGGAACACCAGAGTCAAATACTTCATCCCACCCTCCATGTACAAGGCCCGCCACTACCCACCCTATGCTGGGGGTGGAGGCTATGTCATGTCCAGAGCCACAGTAAGGCACCTCCAAGCAGCCATGGAGGGGGCTGAGCTCTTTCCCATCGATGATGTCTTTGTGGGCATGTGCCTGAGGAAGCTGGGGGTACACCCCACACATCATGCTGGCTTTAAAACATTTGGAATACGACACCCCCCGGACCCCTGTCTGTATAGAGGGCTCCTGTTGGTACACCGCCTCAGTCCTCTGGAAATGTGGACCATGTGGGCACTGGTGACAGATGAGGGGCTCAAATGTGCAGCTACCCCCAAGCTGCAGCTCTGAGGGGAGAGTACAGCAATAGCCCCAGGGTAGACTTCACTGATTTTCTATCATGAAGACAAACTGAGAACCTTGAAAACTGATCCTTGATAGTCTACAAGAAATGCGGATTTTGTTTTTTTGCAAATCCCTCCCACCTTATTAGCACTCATTAAAGACACTGAAACTTGAATTTGTCCAACATGTGTTGAATGAGAGCCCAAACTTAGCAAACACTGCCAGAAATCCATGGGGGGATCCCTAGAGCTCTTTGGGGCTCTGCCTATATGGGCAGTGAAAGAAGGTGACTGCACAGGGCCCCAAAAGACACACAAAAATTAAAGTGCAAAAAAACAAAAACAAAAACAAAAATCTCCTTTGGGTACAATAGTGGAAAAGAAAACACAGGAGGCATGTGTTAAGAATAAGTCCTGTTGGGAGCACCAGGTGAACACTGCATTCATTCCCTTCACAGTCACACTCTTGACTCCTTGGTCTTAGCTGTCCAAGGAGCTGGCGGTAAGGTCATATCAGAGAAGGTATGTGCTTAAAAAGAAATCTTAAAAACCCGATAGGCTCCCCCTTCCCCACCAAACTCAAATTCCCATGGAGGGAACAAATACTAAATCATATTTGAAAATCTGAGTAAGCTTGAAACTGAGGTTAAATAGCTACTGAACTTAGGGAAGTGACTAAAAGACCCCTCTCTGGCCCAAGCTGGTGAAATGCTTTGGATCTAAGGTAAAAATGAGAGCAGGTATGCTGAGGGGGTGCAACGTTAAACAGGGTACATACAGTGCCCAAGGACTAACAACCAGGTCCAGGAAAAGCTGAGACCTAGGGGAAAGGGTCAGGCATTCGGAGCTCACAAAGGCTTCTGGCCTGATTGGCCAGGGTAGAGCCTGCCGCCTCTTCTCTGTGCAGAGAGAATTGTGCTGATGCTGGGTGGATGGCATCCACCTCTGCTTTCCCCACTGAGTGGGTAGAAAGGGCAGCCATCTTGGGCCCTCAATCTTCACGCAGGTAGGCCTCCTGTTCCTGGTCGGCCCTCTCGTCCCTTCCCTCCTGTGCTTTCTGGTGCAGCTCCTGCGTTTGCGCTTCGGCCAGTTTGGTTTCTGCTTTCTGGGAAAGCTGGCGCACCTCCTGCACCTGCGATTTCACCAGCTGAATGTGATTCCTGGCAGTTATAGAGGCCTGATCTGCTCCTGCCAAAAGATGGGACAACTGCCTGAGTAGACAGCAGGGTAGAAGGCACACAAGGAAAGCCGGGGGCTCTGGGACTGTCATATGAGCCCCTCTTGAGGTCACTTTCCCTAACCCCCAGGCCTGCCTTCTCTCTCCAGAGCAGAAAGTCCTCTGCCTCCACTTAACTACCCAACACCTTTTTCAAAGCCCCAGTATTTTTCTCGAGTTATCAGCAGCTGATGTTATAATCACAAAATCCAACCCCCACAATCACAAGAGCTACACAGCTTTTAGTATTGGCCTTTTATGAGTTTAATTTTTGAACAAGCCATATATTTCTTTCTGACAAGTAAGGGATCACTATTGAAACTGTCAAAGGCTCATCTTCAGGGATAATCTCTTTTGGGAGTTTAGAGAGCATCTTTCCCACTGTTTGCAGCTCACATGTGGAAGGGAACAAATACATACATGGAATACACAGGAAAAATACTGTAAATTTACACAATAAAAAATTTACATAATGGAACTGGTATTGAACATATTTTGTAATTGTTTTTATTCAAAAATATTTTGAGCTCTCATTTTCCTACTAGTGTATTGCATCACGCTGGATATGCATATTTTACCAATTCATGTATAAAACATTTGGACTGTTTCATCTTACTACATGAACAAGACCTTCAATGCATTGTTGACAGGGAGTAGAGAAGGAAAGGCCACCGTCTCTTACTTCTGACCTTGATGGAAACAGTTCCAGTACTTCACTATTAAGTAGGACTACTTCTATCTATCAGGTTAAAATTTTATACATAATTGTACATGACTATATGGTGGCTTTTCTCCTTTAACCTACTGTAACTGATCTCAAGTTGTAGATCATACTACTTCTTTCTCAGTGTTGAACTATCACTGTATTTAGGGGTAAATTATTACATCTGATCTACATCTGTATTGAGAAGTGATACTGAACTACAGTTTGTTTTGGTGCTGCCCTAGTCTGGTATCTATGCTATGCTGGCTTCATGTAATTTTCACAAGAGGCTTGTAGCCATGCTCTGTACACTAGGTACCCTTTCTATAATTTATGAAGATTTGGTAAAATTCTTCCACAAAACTGCCTGGGCCTTGTGTCCATTTGGGGGGCACAAAATTTTTGAATACCATTTCAACTTTTATGACTACTGGTCTGATAAGGATTCTTTATGTAAATCCCCAATTGGCTGAAGAAGTAAAGATCACAATAGTCTAATACAATTTACAAAACCTCTGAATCTATATCAGCCCTCTCTGATATAGTTTTTTTGCTTAAAGCATTTTTTTTTTTTACCCTTATCTACTGATTGATTTTTATGTGGTGCTGAGGATAAAACCCAGTACCCTCACACATGCTAGGCAAGTGCTCTACTACTGAGCCACAACCCAGTTATTACGGTTTGGATATGAGGTGTCCCCCAAAAGCTCACGTGTGAGACAATGCAAGATCCAGAGGAGAAAGGATTGGGTTGTAAGAGTCTTAACCCAATCAGTGAGTTAATCCCCTGATAGGCATTAACTGAGTGTTACCTGAAGTGGTATGATGTGGCTGGAGGAGACTGGAATTGGGGTATGGCTTTGGGGTATGTATTTTCTATTTGGAGAGTGGAGATTCACTCTCTCTGCTTCCTGATCCACATGTGAGCTGCAACCCTCTGCCACACTCTTCCACCATGATGTCCTGCCTCACCTGGAGCCTGAAGGAATGGAGCCATCCTTCTATGGACTAAGATCTCTGAAACCGTGAGCCCTCAAATAAACTTTTCCCCCTCTATAATTGTGCTGGTCAGATCATTTAGTCACAGCAGCAAAAAAAGGCTGACTAAAACTCTGGCCCTTCTGATATACTTTTGTTCTCTCTGCAAAGTCATATTTTTCATTTTTTGCAGATTTTTTTGGTCTTTTCATCAGTTCTCATTCCAGTGAACATAAGTGGTGATTTGTATCTTTGTCTGTATGACACTGCCTTTATAGACACAAATTTCTCTTAAAGAGCTACTTTGGTCAGCCAGGTAAGGTGGTGCACACCTGTAATTTCAACCACTCTGGAGGCTGAGGTAGAAGGATCCCAAATTTGAGGCCAGCCTAGGCAATTTAGTGAGACTCTGTCTCAAAAGAAGGGCTGGGGCTGTAGCTCACTGGTAGAGTGTCTCTGGGTTTAATCCCTGGTACCACCAAAGAGCTACTTCTAACAACCCCTTGGTTCTGGTATACAATGCACTTGTCCTCACAGTTTTAAATATTTTAAAAGTTTCTTTAGTCTATTTGTTAAACATGTTTTTACTTTTTTTTTTTCCCCCCAGTATTGGAGATCCAACCCAGGGCCTCTGGCATGCTAGCCAAGTGTTCTACCACTGAGCTGAGTACCCCAGCACTGTTTTCAGAATCTCTTGATTTACCAGGTTTTAGTGCACCAAGAATTTGGCTTCACTATGGTTGTACAGCATGATTGTACAGTATTCATCTACTTTTTAAAAAATTCTTTGGGAGCCGGGCGTGGTGGTGCACGCCTGTAATCCAAGCAACTTGGGAGGCTGAGTCAGGAGAATCGTGAGTTCAAAGCCAGCCTCAGCAACTTAGCGAGGCCCTAAGCAACTCAGTGAGACCCTGTCTCTAAATAAAATACAAAATAGGGCTGGGGATGTGGCTCAGTGGCCGAGAGTCCCTGAGTTCAATCCCTGGTTCCAAAAAAAAAAAATTCTTTGGGCAATGGGAATGTAGCTAAAGTGCTTGCCTAACGTTCCTGAAGCCCTGGGTGCCATCTTCATCACCAAGACAAAAACAAAAAACCTTTCTTTTCTATCATTTTAAGATTTGATGAGAAAACAGTATTTTGACATACTAGTATCTTAGTAACCACTAGTCCTAAAATACAATTTCTGTAGACCAATTAGGTAAAATGCTAAATTAGGACTTTCTTTAAAATACATAAAAAAAAAAAAAAAAATTTCAGATAAAGCTCACTGGATAAATAGCAATGTTCAAAAAAACACCTTGGCCAAAAAACAGGGAAAAAAACCCAAAAAACAAAAAAAAAAAACACTACATTTTCAATGCGGGGTTAAAAAAGTAAGAGAGGTGGAAAGAGATAATGCCCTGGCTACCAGGAGCAGAGGTTTTAGAATTTGACATTAGCCAGGTGAATCTCAGTTGACTACTTACAAACTACACTATGGAATCTTAGGTGTCAGTTTCTTCAGCTATCAAGTAGTAATTTTAAAGGAACCATGGAGGTTAACAGTGTCCATGAAATCATTATCACAAGCTTGAAATAGAAAATACTCAATAATCTGTACTGGTTTTGCCACTAACTATGATTCTGGGTCTCATTTTTTCCATCTGAACAAAAAGGTTCACATTAGTTGATCTCAAGTCTTACCCATCTATGTCATTCTATGACTTTTTTTTTTTTTTTTTTTTTGTACTGGGGAGTTAATCCAGGGGTGCTTAACCACTGAGCCACATCCCCAGCCCTTTTCTGTATTTTATTTAGAGACAGGATCTCACTGAGTTACTTAGGGCCTCAATAAATTGTTGAGGCTGGCTTTGAACTCCCTATCCTCCTGCCTTAGCCTCCTGAGCCAATGGGATTACAGGTGTGAATCACCATGCCCAGCTCTATGACTATTAATAAACTGTTTAGGTTATGAAAAAATGAAATGCTTCAGCTGGGAACAGGTTTTCCAATGGGAGTAGTTTTATCAATTTCTTCTTTTTCTAGATACTGACAACTAAGCATCTATTGATCTAGTCTATAGAAAAAAGAGTGATCATTTTTCCTACTATGCAAATAAAATGTTGGTTACTTATTTGGAAATGGGGAAAATTTCTCAAAGCTAAAGTCATAATGGCCATCAGTTACATTATCTAATCTAAATCCCTAATATTACAGCTGGGTAAAAAAATCAAATGGTACCTCCCTTATTAGAAACAAAACAAAAAAATCCTTCAACTTACCAGACTGGTATGCAGCTTCTGCTGCCATCTCTGAAAGACCAACTGCAGTCATCCAAGTGGTTTCCAGCTTCAGGTATTCTTGTTGTTTTGAAGTCATCTGTAAATTTAGCAAAAAACTTTAGGCAACACAAAGAGGTTTAGCACAGGTAAACGGATTTATTCAAATGAATAGATTCAGAATGAACAGTTTAATATTAGATACCCTAATCCAATAATTTAGACACCATAATGAGGTAGGAACACTAATACAGAAATGCCTAACGATTTTTTGCTTACCTCAACTCTGGCTCCTATAATCACCTGCCATACTTCATCTTCTTCCTGTGAATTCATTTTCCCAAGCAAATTTGTATATTGTCGGTACAGAGAGATTAAGGTATAAACAGCCTACAAATACAGAATAAATAAATCTGTGAGGCATGTTAGAAGGATCAGTGACATTTATAACTCAAAGAGGTGAAGTCTCACTTTGTTAACAAACTGGCTCTCCAGTCCTTGTGCCTCACTGAAATTACACTATTCTTGTAAGAACTAAAGGCATCATTCCAGAATATTAACGTTTTTACCTGAAACGTGTGTTCTTTAAAACCTGCTAGCAATGCAGAAATAGAGAATACAATGTATAGGAAAAATAAAAAGGTTGAGAAAAAAAGTACTTACACAAAATTATTGTATAAATAAGGTGTTAAAAGAAATTTTTTTTTGACAGCCTGGCCTCCAATTCCTGGGGCCTAGACTCCTGCCTCAGTCTCCTGAGTAGCTGGGACTACAGGTAGGCACCACAGCACCTGGCTGCTTTTAAGTACCCATATACTCTTCCTTCAGCTCTGATCAGTGGTTTTAAAACAATCCCCACAGGGTAACCTCTGATGGTGGACTCTGGGGCCTTTTATCCATTTTTGAACCAGACAATCTTGGAGCCTGTTCTATATACAGGACTACTATATTTAATTTTTTTCGGGGGGGGGGGGGGGGGAGGGGGGGGGTCCTAGAAAAAAAAAGCATAAAAAACAATGATTTAATCAAGACTCCAGGAAACTTTTTTTTGTAAAAGGCTAGACAGTAAATATTGTAGGCTTCAACAGAGGCCTAAAACTAATGGACAATGCATAAACAAATGAGCTGGGCTAAGTTCTGATAAAACAGACATCCCACCAGATTTGGTTGTGAGCCATAGTTTGCAAACAACTGGTTGAGAACATCGAAGACTTAGCAAGAGACCTACCTTAGTATATTCAGTGATTGCTTCAATCAATGCATATGTGGTTTGAGAGAGAAAGGTAGAGGTGCTATCTGTTACCAAAGACACAGCCCTCCTCATTAATGCTTCATTACTAAGAGAATGAGGCTCCGATTTCTGGAAGACACAAACATCATCATTTGACTTGAAACCTATATAAAATAAAGTTCAAGCTGAGAACTTCATCATGACCACCAGGAAAAAGCAATTCTCATGGTTGCTTATACACTGCAGCTGCACTATACTTATCTGGGTTAACTTTTGATTTTAGGCTTTATGATGGCTATTTCAGGCAATATAGAGAAATAATTCCAAAGAATGCCTTCTACCTCCCCCCCCCCCCCAATTTTCCTTTCCAGGGAACAAAGAACATATATGTTTTTTTTTTCTGGGGATCTTATCTAGTGGTACTCAACCATTAAGCAACATCTCCAACCCTTTTTTCATTTTTTTAACTTCAGGACAGGGTCTCACTAAATTGCTGAAGTTGGTTTCAAACTTGAGATCCTTCTGCCTCAGCCTCTTGAGCTGCTGGGATTATAGGCATGTGCCACCATGTGCAGCCTACAAAATAATTTTTGATACATAAACAAATGAACAAACTAAGAATTTTATCTATATCTTTCAATCAACTATCATGTACACATACTGAGGAGCTACAAAGGGAAGAATGACATTATCGTGGCTCACAAGAAGCTAATTTAGACATAATATTATGATTAACCCAAGCCTTCAGAATGTTCTATTTTTTATTATTTAGTACAAGGGATTAAACCCCAGGGTGCTTTACACTGTGTTACATCCCCAGCCCTTTATGTTTTATTTTTTTTTATTTAAATTTTTTTTTTTTTAGTTGTAGATGGACAAAATACCTGTTTTACTTACTTATCTTTATGTGGTACTGAGGCTCGACCCCAGGGCCTCACATGTGCTAGGCAAATGCTCTACTATTGAAGAAAGGATATTTCTACAATGCCAGCGCTTTTTATTTTGAGACAGGGTCTTGCTAAAGTTGGCCTTAAACTTGGGATCCTCCTGGGTCACTGGTATTATAGGCACGCACCACTGCACCCAGCCAGAGTGTGCTAATTTTACAATGTGTTTTTACTTATTCCTCAAAACACAGCAGGTATTATTACTTCTTTTTTACAAATTGATTAAATGGAAGCTGAGCATTTATGTAACTTTTTCAAATAGTCACACATATAGCCCTCAAAACAACTCTTCTTACTCCAAAACTGGTACCCTTTCCTTTATGGTCTGCTGATGAAGTAGAGTGTTATAGAGTCTATCACCAAATATCAAAATATACAATATTTAGTGGCCAGAAAGACAGGGATCCTTTCTGGCCAGAAATGAGGACAGGTTTATAGATGGGACTTGATATTGCAGACAGCTAGGATTAGAATGGTCAAGCATCACAGAAAGGAAGAAAAAAACATAACATTTGTTGCATGGAAGGGAGTATTCAGGAATCTAGGCTGAATGGCATAAGAGAAAAGAGACTGGGCCAGGCGTGGTGGTGCACACCTGTAATCCCAACAGCTCAGGAGGTGGAGGCAGGAGGATCATGAGTTTGAAGCCAGCCTCAGCAACTTAGCGAGGCCCTAAGAAACTCAGATCCTGTCTCTAAAACACAAAAAGAGGATGGGGATGTACCTCAGTGGTTAAGTGCCCCTGAGTTCAATCCTTGGTTCAAAAAGTAAAAAAAAAAAAAAAAAAAAAAAAAAAAGGACTGGCAAGGGCACTGGAGTGCAGGAAGAGTTAGTTAGATTTTGGTTTAGTTTTGGTTTTTGGTGGGCTGGGGATTGAATTCAGGGCCTCACATACTAGGCAAGCACTCTACCACTAAGTTATATCCTAGATTTTAATTCTACAACATAGAATGGAGAGGAACTGGGAGTTCTGAAAGAACAGCAGGAGGATCACTGTATTATAGAGGAATGACTAAGAGGCCCAGAACTGAGTAACTGGGGCTTAGAAAATAGTACAATGAACTGAGAAAGGACAAATCCGAAATATCCTTAGAAAGAAGAAAGGATATTTCTACTGTGGCAGAAAATAAACTGGTGTTCAGGTGAGGGTTTCAGGGCTAAAGATTCATCAGCATACAGAGTTGACAGCTGAAATGAGGCAGTGAGAATGACCTCCGAAAATACTTGTGATAAATGAATCTTCTGATAGATGCACACAAAAGATTCAGGAATATTTTGTGAAATGGAACTGGCTGGCATCCTATTTAGTTCTTTCCCCATAAAGTGTGTGTGTGTGTGTGTGTATGTCTGTGTGCACACACACACACACATATATTTTTAGTTGTAGATGGATACAGTACCTTTCTTTATTTTTATGCAGTGCTGAGAACTGAACACAATGCCTCATACATGCTAGGCAAATGCTCTACCACTGAGCTACGATCCCAGCCCCAAGATGCCACTTTCATATCAACTACCTATCTGACAGTTCTACCTAAATTTCTACTGAACATCTCTCAGACTGACATTTCTAAAATAGAACTTGTTTTGCGGGTGGGGTACCAGGGATTGAACTCAAGGCACTCTGACCCATATCCCCAGCTTTATTTTGTATTTTATTTAAAGACAGGGTCTCACTGAGTTGCTTAGTGCCTCACTCTTGCTAAGGTTAGTTTTGAACTCTCGATCCTCCTATCTCAGCCTCCTAAGTCGCTAGGATTATAGGCATATGCCACTGCACCTGGCTAAAACAGAACTCTTTCCACATCCTTCCTATCCATACCAGTAAATGGTAACTCCATTCTTTCAGTTGCTCAGCTCTTTTAAAAATTTTAGCCAGGCATGGTGGTGCATGCCTCTAATCCCAGTGACTTGGGAGGATGAGGAAAGAGAATCACAAGTTCGAGTCCAGCCTCAGCAATTTAGCAAGACCACAGCAATTTGAAACCTGTAATTCCTGTTGGCCACATTTGGCCAACTTCTCTTCACCTTCTCTCCTGCCTACCTGGCTCAAGCCACTATCATCTCATGCATGGACTTCAGCATGAGCCACCAATTAGTCTTACTAGATCCACAGAGCAGCCCTTTAAAACTTATGCCAAATCATGGTAATCCTAAATCAAAATATTCTGTGATTCCAGGCAAGGCAGTGCCTGCCCATAGTCTCAGTGACTTGGGAGGCTGAGGCAGGAGGATCACAAGTCTAAAGTCAGCCTTTGCAACTTAGACCCTGTCTCAAAAAATAAAAAGAGCCGGGGGCAATGGCGCCGGCCTGTAAACCCAGTGGCTCAGGAGGCTGAGACAAGGAGGATTGCGAGTTTCAAAGTCAGCCTCTGTAAAAGTGAGACACTGAACAACTCAGTCAGACCCTGTCTCTAAATAAAATACAAACAGGGCTGGGGATGTGGCTCAGTGGTTGAGTGCCCCTGAGTTCAATCCCCCGTACCAAATAAAATAATAAAATAAATAAAAAGGGCTGGGGACATAGCTCAGGGTTTTAAAAGTGCCCCCACGTTCAGTCCCCAGTACTGCAAAGTAAAAAAAAAAAAAAAAAAAAATTCTTTTTCAGAATAAAATTTAAAGGTTTATAATGGTCCACAAAGTACAAAGCACAGGATTTGATCCAAGGTTAATCCTCTGGCCTCACCTATTAACTGACTTCCTCATTCTACTCCAGCAGACATTAGCTTCTCTGATGTTCCTCAAAGATATCCAGCATACTACTGCTTCAAGCCCCCTCACCCTCCACTTTGTTATATTGGGGATTGAACCCTGCAGTGCTCTACCTCCAAGTTACATCCCCAGACCTTTTAATTTTATGTTGAGACAGGGTCTTCCTAAGTAGTTGTGGCTAGCCTCAAACTTGCAATATTCCCACCTCAGTCTCCAGAGTAGCTAGGATTGTACTTCTAGGTTGTTTTTTTTTTTTTTTTTTTTTCCTTTTGCAGTGCTGGGGATTAAACGCAGGGCCCTTGTGCTTGACAGGCAAGCACTCTACAAACTGAGTTATATCCCCAGCCCCTACTTCTAGGTCTTTGCACCTAACAAATCCCTTCTGCCTGGCAGTCTCTTCCCTCCCCTGAATAGTATGGCTTCACACTCTCACAAATTCAGATTTCTAATACTTAAATGTTACCTTATCAAAGTAGCTTTTCTTTTTTTTCTTTTTGTACTGGGGATTGAACCCAGGGGCACTCCACCACTGAGCCACATCCCCAGCCCTACTTTGTATTTTATTTAGAGACAGGGTCTCACTGAGTTGCTTAGGGCCTCACTAAGTTGCTGAGGCTGGCTTTGAACTCACGATCCTCCTGCCTCAGCCTTCCGAGTTGCTGGGATTACAGGCGTGCGCCACTGTGCCCCACAGAAGAGTACTTTTCTTGACACACCCTTAAATAATAAAAAAAAAAAAAGTTCCTTGGGGCTGGGGCTGTGGCTCAGTGGTAGAATGTTTTCCTGGCATGTGTGAGGCACTGGACTTGAACCTCAGCACTGTATGTAAATAAATAAAGATTCACCCACAACCAAAAAAATGTCTATTAAAAAAACAAACAAACAAAAAAAACCCACCAATTCCCTGAGTATACTCCCTATTTACTATTTGTTTTCTTCAGGGTGCTTATCTAAACCAACGGACATTTTATACTTGTTTATTTTCTTCCCATTCATCTCCCCAGAATGTAAGTTTTATGACAAAAGAAATTTTGTTTTGTTTTTTCCCCTCACTCTTACATTCCCAGTGTATGGCATATAAAAGTTTTTCATTAAATTTTTGCTGAATGAAAATCTAATTTGTTGACATATTACCATATTCTCTTATTTCACTCATATGCAACTTGAGGTATGGTTCCTACAAAATGAGAAATGAAAAAAATGGTAATATCAATATATCTGCTGAACTCAGAAAAGAAAATGCGGGCACAATAAACAGCATCAAATGGGAGACTGGGAGCACTGGTTGTAACTATAGTCTCATGCTCACTTGAGACTTCAAAAGGATGCCACTCACTAAGGCAAGAAACGGTCACTTGACAGTACTTCACCTGAGCAATAGGAACTGCACACAGGGATACACCAAATGCAGCTGCCACCGTTTTGTGCCATGGTTTTATCAACGAGCGTTTCCTAGAATTAACCGCAACAGGAACACACTGTCTGTACCTAGAAATAGAAGCCAAACTTAACAAAGCACAACCATCAATCTGTAAAAGCCTCTATTTGTAGGAGTTGGAAACGCAAACTCGGGCCAAGCAGGACGCAAAAGCAGCTAAAGGTGACACTAAAACTGTCAGAGCAGTGGGAGGCTTGGGGCCTGGGAAGCCCCTGCCCTGGTCCAGGAGGAGTGGCGGTCTGCAAGCGGCTTCGAGGCCGCCTGGAAACCTGATGACAGATAAACTTCTGCAGCAGGGGTTCAGCTTCGGTTAGAATCGCCAAGCGCGGTGGCCGGCGCACGCCTGGAATCCCAGCTCCTAGGGAGCCTGCGGCAGGAGGACTCCCAAGTTCAAGAACGGCCCGGGCAACTTGGCAGACCTTGCCTCAGGATAGAAAAGGGCAAGGGCTGTGGCCGCATGGGACAGCGGCCTGGTTCGGCCCCCAGTTCGCAGAACCGGAGCCGGCAGGCCAGGGAGGCAACGCCGGCGTCGAGGCGCCAGGTCTTCTGGCTTGCGCCCGCCGCGGGAACCTCCTCCACCCTTCCCGGTCCTTCTCTCAACCCCTCGGGACGCCGTCCCGCTGATAAGACATCAGCCTGGGGCCTGGGGAACTCGCTTTCGGGAGACCAAGTAACTGAAAAGCCGACAGCGCGGCGGGACCCAGGCGCGACCGCGGACGGAGGCGGGGCCGCAGCGGGCTTCCGAGGGGGGCGGGACGCCGCGTCCCAGGGAAGAGCGCATCCAGCCCGGAGCGGCCGGCCGGGCCACGGCGCTCTCAACGTTGCCTGTCGTCCTCCGTTCCCGTCCCGGTCCACGACCGCAGCCGTACCTGAAGAAGGACGCTACGCTCCTGGACAACCAACTCCTCAGAGCCGCCATCCCGCGGCGGGAGGACGCCAGACGCACACGCCGGAAGTGACGCAGCACCGCGAGCGGCGGGCGGGGCACCGCCTCCTTCACCGTAGAGGACCTGGCCCCATGGCTACGCCCCCACCCGAGGAAGCAGTTGCGATTGGACAGAGGGGGAGTGAGGGGGCGGGACGCGGGGCAACGGCTGTAACCGCCGCGCTTGGCTCCCAACTGGCGGAGGTTCCGCGCGGGGCGCGGAGGGCCCTGGGCCAGAAGACGCTGAGCTGAGTCGCGCTTGGTGACGCGGACGACGGGCCGGGGTTCGGGTCGGGCCCGCGCCTCGAGGGGCAACCCGGGCGCGCGCGGGGCGGAGCAGCGCGGGGTTCGTGCCCGGCGGGGGCGGGGCGCGGGCAGCGGCGCTGTCACTTCAGCACCAGGAAGTAGGTGGTCCAGCCGGCCAGCAGCAGCGCCCCGATGAGCACCGTATAGCTGAAGAGCACGAAGGCCAGCAGCTCCCGCAGCACCTGCAGCACGTGGATGGTGGACGACGCCGGCATTGCCCTGCGGGAGCCGTTAAAAGACCCTGAGCTCGCAGAGCACAGCTCCCCGAGCCGGCCCCGTCCTGGGTAGGGTTTGGGGCGGAAAACAGGTCCTGGTCCTCAAACTGCAGGCACCATTAGCCAGGCCAGGAGACCCCAAAGTGCCCATTTCTCCAAAAACATCCTCCAGACCCGCTCTCTGCATTTGCAGGCGAGAACTGCTTCTAAAGCGAAAGCTGCTCTCGTTCTTCCGCTCAGATCTGGGCTCCACGGAGGCAGAAGCCTTGGTTCTTTCCAGCCCCAGCCCTCTCCTCCCATCACCTCCTGAATTTTTAATGCCCCGGTGCCACTAATGGGCTTCTGACATAAGCTTTCTTTTCCCATCACTCAAGCTGCAGCCCTGGGACGGAAGGGAAGGCACAGGCCCTCACTGCAGCCCCCCGGCCATTTCCCCAGCCCCAAGGCTTTTCAGTAGCAGACTGTGAGGATCTTTGCTTTGTGGTCCAGCATGTTTGTCTTCTGGCCAGCCAGGATTTCTGGGGTGCCAAATGGTGGGTATCAGTTTGGGCTCCTTCCTACTGTGCTCTTGTGCATCTGTCCCAGCCCCAACTTCACCTCAGAGAGAATTCAATGGTAATCACAAATCAGCTCTTCACCTCCTTTGCTGTCTGCCCAGCAGCTCCGCTCAGTGCCAGCCATTAGGTTCCCTCTTTCCCCATTTCACTCACTTGGCAAAGTTTCCACGACTCCTCCACTGTCGCAGCTTGCAGCTCCTCTCTGGTCTGGTGCTAAAGGTTGGTTTGTGCGCACTCCAGCGATCTGGGCAGAGCCGAGAGGTCTTCAGGCAGCAGCTGCACTCAACAACTAGGTGTGGTCTAGCGACCAATTACAACCTCTGTGTGGTCTCTGAGCTCCCAGGAAGCTGCGCGCAGGCAATCCCAGGCCAGGCGGGGCACTGGCAACCCTGTCAGCCCTTGCCTATGCCACCTCCACGGTCCACAGGGCTCCGCAGGGCTTTGCAAAATTCCTGACTTAAATGGGCTCAACAAGCAATACACTAGGGGGTATTTCAAGTCTCTTCTTGTCTTGCTAGGCTAAACACTCTAGGTGGGCTATGGTGCCAATAGTTCTAATAAACAAGTCCCATCTATTCGGTCTGGGAACCAGAAGAACCATTGCACATCCACTTATGACTGCCTAACTGAAGCAAAAACCATTGCCTTAAAATACAGGAGAGCATGCAGCGTGTGTGAAAACCAAGCTTAGATGACTGAGCTCGAGAGCACTAGATTCTAATTTATGAAGAGTTTAGCAGTTTACAGACTCCCTACACAGGCATCTTCCCATTTCAAGCCTCCAAATGTGGGGCTAAAGGAGCCAGCTGGGAAAGCAAAGAACACTTTCCCAGAGGTAACAAGGAAAAGCATAAATTTTATGCTGCTTCTGATTATTTTGCTTATACTAGATTTTAGCTAGACTATTTTTTGACCTTTGAAAAAGCAGGCACTGTGGATATCAACTGTTTTATAAACATCATCATTCAGGAGCAAATGGCTCCTTAATTTAATCAGGATCTCTTATTATCAAATCATTGCCTCGGCCACAGCCTCGCTAAAAACAGGAGCAGAACATTATCAAGCTGCTCAGGAAGGCAGTGAGTAGTAATTGCTCCCCCAGAGAATTGGTCATCTGAAGGGCTTCAGTGTCTTGCCTAGTCACAGGAAAGAGGAGGGCTGAGATTTAGAACCTTGCCCCACACCAAATAAGATGAAAAGTTGGGCTATTCAAAATAGGCCAAATTCTGTGCCCTTTGAGCTCTTACATCCTTCAAATGGCTGTGTCAAGAGAGTTACATGATCTAGACTGCAGCCTCTCCTCACCCAACAATTTGGGGTATTTACAGAAGTGGAGTAATTGAAGCTAAGAACTGCCACATGGCATGTGTAGGGAATCAAAACTTATAAGTTACAGGTGTGCTTGCAAACAAGACACCTTGTAGTCCTTGGTGGAATCTGCCTGCAAACAGGATTTTCTACCAAGAGGGAAATCAGGAGTTTTAAATACAGGTGCTTTTACAAACTAGAGACTTTGTAGTCCTTGGTGGGAATTGCCTGCAAACAGGAATTTCTGCCAAGAGGTCAGAAAAAGATAGAACATTGCTTGCAAACAAGAATGTTTCTCTGGCCCTGAGAAAGGACAGAGCTCAAAATGTTTGAGTCTAGGTTAGATTAAGAAACAGTTCAAGGAGTGGTTATCTGGCTGTTGCACATTGGCCCTAGCCGTTGCTGTTGGTGATTTGCCTGCTTTGCCTGGGAATTCATTGCTGTTGGCTTTTTGCCTTCTTTGTCTGGAGGGGTATAAAAGGCTAAAATCATATGTAACAAGAGAGAAAGAGATAGAAGAATGATAGAAGGACACAGAAGGATGGGAGAAGGTAATACTGATGGAGAATAAAAGATGACTGCATGCTGACCTGTGTCGGAGATCTCTCATCCCTTCCTTCCCTTCCCTCTCTCCCTCTTTCCTCCCTTCCCTCTCCTCCCTTTCCCATATTTCACTACAGGCATGAAATTCACACGAATTTGTTTAGAAATTAGAATGAGAAATTTTACATCATTGCCTTTCCTTTAATTGTCTGATAAAAAGACATTCTCTATTTTTTACAGTATGTGAATAAACCATGAGACTGTTGGGTGTAATGGCGTATGCTTAAAATCTCAGCCACTTGGGAGGCTGAGGCAAGAGGATCTCAAATTTGAGACCAGCCTTGGCAACTTAGTAAAACCCTATCTCAATGTACAAAATAAAAGAGGGCTGGGTGTGTAACTTAGTGGTAGAGCATCCTTGGGTTCAGTGCAATGACTGCAAAACAAAGAGAACAGGACTGAATGCATCTAGATTCTATCTAGACTACAGTTCATAATCTAAAGATGATGATCTATGATGCCTGCTTTCCTGTACCTTGCTATCTTTATCACAGACTCTCTTCCTGCCTGCTTTAGTCACCTAGCTCACTTTAGCATTTTTAAAAATATTTTTTTAGTTGCAGATGGACATAATACCTTTATTTATTTTTATGTGGTGCTGAGGATTGAACCCAATGCCTCACGTGTGCAAGGCAAGCGCTCCACCACTAATCTATAACCCCAGCCCTCATTTTAGTATTTTTTTAAAAAGTATTTTTGCTTGAATTCAGCTGCTGAATACAAATACTTCTGTGAGTGACAGGCCTTTATTTTGGTGCTAGGGATTGAACCCAGGGCCTTGTGCATGCTAACACACATTCTATCAGTAAGTTTCACTCTTCCCCAGCCCCTGAATGTCTAGTTTTTTTTAAAAAACTATTTTTCTAATTGTTGGTGGACTATCTATTTATCTATCTATGTATCTATGGTGCTGAGAATTGAACCCAGTGCCTCACACATGCCAGGCAAGTGCTCTACCACTGAGCCACAACCTTAGCCCCTGAATGTCTAGTTTTTTAATCTTTCCTCTTTTAACCATTACTTTCGTGCTCCACAATTAAATAAGTTAAAATACTTATTTCTCTGTCAGATAAAATTCACAACTATATAAGAAGACACAAAATAGTAACCCCAGTTAGTCTTTAATGTACAATTGAGAAGAAGACACAGACCAGCATGTCATGATTAATGAAAATCCATTTCCAGTGAGAGCAGAGCTAGAATGGAACAGAACTCAACAGACCTTTCCAGTTCTCTCCAAGAGTGAAAATGAAATGTCTTTTGCTTTTGGTTTGGTTTGGGGATTGAACCTGGGGCCTTGAGCATGGTAGGCAAGTGTTCTACCCACTGAGCTACACCCCCAACCCCAAAATGTCCAGTTTTTAATCTTTGCTCTCTTTTAACTATTACTCTCTTGCTCCACAGTGAAAATACTTATTTCTCTATTGGGTAAAATTCACAATTATATATGAAGACACAAAATGGTATCTATGTAAGCTGGATGTGGTGGTGTATGCCTATAATCCCAGCTACTTGTGAAGTGGAGGCAGGAAGATCCCATATTCAGGGCCAGCCTCAGCAACTTGATGAGGCCCTCAATATGAAAAATAAAAAGGGCTCTGGATGTAGCTCAGTGGTAAAGTGCTCCTGGGTTCAATCCTCAGTACCAAAAACAAAACAAAAAAACAAAAACCAGTTATCTATATAGACTTCTTTATTAAAGGGTCACTGTCTACCCAATAGACAAAAATCCAGACATGATGTAAACAATCTGCCTTCACTGAGAATGAATGTGCCATTCACATACCCTTTCTCAGACAGCTTCAAGTATTAAATGAACGTACACAAAAGCATATAATATGTAATTATCCACCACTTTCTCTTTGCATACAAATGAAGTAATTGATGTCTTCTGCTGAATGCATTTTTAGGAGCTGACCTAGCTATGCTCTGAGCAAGCAAATAGAGTCACAAGTGAATGCAGACACATGAGACTACAACTGAGTGTCTGTTCACAGAACAAAAACCCCAGCCAAGGAGACTTGACCAGACTTGAATTGAATCCCATGAGCCAAAACCATTGAGGGACAAGGTAGATTTCATTCTCTAAACCAGCTGAGGCTGACAGACAACTGTTAGGGCTCCAAAGTATAAACTAATCTCTCTGGGATAATAAGTATTTGAAAAAGGATTTTCTAAAATAAGAATGGTTTTCCATTTCCAAATAATGTCAAGGGAAAATTAATTCCATTAGAAACAAATCCTTTAAACATTACCTCTGCCACCCTTCATTATTTTACTGAAGAGATTTTTTTAAAATACCAATTTTCTTTCACACATAACATGCAGCATACTCATCATAATCCTACTACTGAAAAAGGTGAGGGAAAAACATATGTGATTAATAATTAATGATAGGAACCACACCTGGGGTGGGATCTGGCAAAGTTCCCCAGGTTGGTTTTCTCCCAATGAACCAAGTAATTTTGTTGGAAACTTGGGCAATGGCAGAAAAGCTACCAACTTGGTCCCCTGCATGGCACCCTTAACTCCTCCAGATGCTGGGATGAACAGAAGAGAGGTAGGGATCACACATGAACTTCAAACTTCTCCATCCACATCCCTGCTCTCCAGCACAGCTAATAATCCTTGGCAGGAATAGTGGCAGCTGAGGCTACTGGACTCTCAAATTGTCAATGAGATCAACCATGGGCAGCTGAGGTCACCAGACCAGGGACTGCAACCAAATTGGACATTTTCAAGAAAAATGGATGCAAGTGGCCACTGACAGCTACAGTGATAGGGGTGGGGTTGCAGGATGCTGACAAAGCAAGAGTCACCACTGCTCATGCTGGGACCAACTAGATGCTGAGCCCATGATGGACAGGGAAGAAAACTAAAACCTTAACAGAGGCATCTACCATTGAAGTGTCTTGGAGTGTCGTTGAGTGGTTAAATTCTCTGGAGACTGCTCCCCAATTATTTCATTCTTCCATGTAGAAAGTCCTCGATGGTATGGAACCTACACAGATCTAGCTGATCAGAGAGAACATAAACTTTGTGTTTTGGGGCAAGAAGTACCCTAAAATTTCTTGATTTTTAGGAAGGAAACAAAACTTGCCTTAGGAATAAGACAGAAACTGAAAACACAAGTATAATGTGCCATTCCTCTGCAGGAAAAAGAAATCACTAAGGACAACATTAGCTCTAGCCCTCAAGACATAACCACTATCTTAGGCCTGATGCATTTCCTAGAAATATAATACTGTGGACTAGAAGTTGGACTGTCCCCTTCTGTTTTCATTTTCACCTCCATGGTCTGTTTTCTTGTTTAAAGAGCTGTCCCCATTTGTGCAGCTCTATGGATAATCCATTCCCACCATCTTAACTGCATTTCCAGAGTCCTACAATGAAAAGCCTGAGCTTAGAAAATTCAAAATCAATGTCTCTTTTACCAAGGTTAATTTCCTCCTTATTTCTTCAAGAAATTATGAACACAAAGGAGCTGAAAGGAGAAAACAGTAGTATAAGAAGCAAACCCCAGAGTAACTTCTGTATTCCTGTTTCTTCTATGGGTTCACTTCCTTTCAGCAACTTGTTCAAAAGGCAGCTTATTCTGCAGGGCACTGGTTGAGTCTCCTTTGAACACCCTAGAAAGGTTTCTCCATTAGAGCCTCTATCCAGCTAGTTCCATTCATTAGTTTGGTGGTGGCAATTACATACTCTGTACCTCCGTCTTCCAACTGGGAGAGAAACCTCAGGGCAGCAATTTCAGCAAAGGTTACACCCCCGAGGAAAAATATCAGAGTAACTCGGTTTTCTCCTGGTTGACCTAAAATGTAAACATTTCAGAATTCAAAAGTAATCATTTCTGGTGCCTTTCTTCCTGCCTCTTAAAATGATTTTTCAAAACTCATAAGAATAAACAGGTCAAATATGTCTCAGTACAGACAGCTCATTTGAAACTCAAGAACACTGATTTTAATCTCAATGCTTTTTCAAACTCCTAAGAGCCTCACTGCGGGGACTGAAAGCTGCTCCTCCCGAGGGAATAACTCGGCTCTGCTGCTTCCATATACATTCGCAACTGACAAAAGAGGTCTGCCTGACTCTGATCCCTGAGAACTCTACAAATGCCTTTTACAGAGCAACTGCACAATACGTGAAAACCATCCGAATAGCATATGATTACCTGTAGACACTGGACTCAGACTTACGTTTCTTTTGCAGCCCTGTGGGCAGTGGCTGCCGTTCTTCAAAGTGGGGGCCTGGGAGGATGCGGAGAACCTCCTCAATACTCCGCCAGCCAGGTCTGGAAAGCAGCTGAGCCAGTCGCACGCTGAGCGGGGCATAACCACTGTACACATAGGATATGTCTGTGGGATTCTGTCAAATAAAGAAAACAGCACCTTGAGATACAGAGATTCAGACCCACCTGGATCTTTAGGGAGTCCAAAACTACATGATTTGAAAGCAGAAACACAGCTCCCTCACCCATGCCCTGCACCAATCCCCACCAAATGGACTTTATTTTTATCAGCCAGGGTTTCATTTTGACTCAAATCTTGAAAAGTCACTCAAAGACACTCTGGGTATTGAAGATGAAAAAGTTGGGCTGGGGTCATAGCTCAGTGGTCAAGCGCTTGCCTAGCATGTGTGAGGCACTGGGTTCAAGTCTCAGCACCACATAAAAATAAATAAATAAAATAAAGGTTATTGACAACTAAAAAAAAAATTTAAAAAAAAAAGGAAGATGAAAAAGTAACATCTGTTTGGCAAGAAATTTCTTAGATGGTATTGTATTCTGACACTCCAGCTGAGTAATAATGCCTATGACCTTCTTTTTTTTTTTTTTTTTTGCAGTGCTAAGGATAGAACCTAGAGCCTTGTGCTTGCAAGGCAAGCATTCTACCAACTGAGCTACAGCCCCAGCCCTGCTTACAACCTTTGAACTCAGCAATTATATTTTTAGGCATTTATCCTACAGAGGTGCGTGCAGACCATCAGAGATGAACCAAAGAATGAACGTATTAGTTGTAACACAGTAACTGCAAAAGGATAGAAACTACTTGTATTTCTATGTTAGGAATCTGTTAAATCACAAAATAAGGTATATCTTTAAAACCACTCTGTGGAGACTGGAGATGTAGCTCCGTGGTAGAGTGTATGCTTAGCACTGTGCAAAGCCCTGGGTTTAATCCACTACGAAACAAATAACAAACCAAAAACCCCACTAAGTAGCAATTCAAAAGAACAACTGGTGTGATTCTGTCCTGCACATCTGTTCCCTGGGAAAGCAGTCATATATATTCTGTTCTCCTCCTCTCCCACCTAAGTGCATGGATGGAAGATTCAGTGGACATGAACATGAGCCCCTGAGGCCCAGAACTATCTTTTCAGTTGTGAGCTAACAACTCTGACAAAGATTATCACTTTAAAGTAGATATTGATGAAAAAGAGCACTGGTCACCATTAAGAACGGTCAGTTTAGGGCTGTGCAAAGGATGAACTGCACATTGTCGAAGCAGAGGAATGAATTATGAAGGTAGTTCAATTAAAGTAACACTGATAACTTTCAAAGTGTGCAGCCAAAAACTCTTTTCCCAAAGTGGAAGCCAAATTCATCAGTTATGTGAAGAATCGCTTCCCGATGACTGATTAGGAGGCTATTCAAGATCTTAGAGGAAGTCTCTTTAAGAAAATAGTTTAAATAGTTAAATTTTGTTTAAACGGTTTGTTAAATTTTCCATCTTATTTCATTTCTGCAACAGTTGATATCTGTTTGTTCTTTTTATAAGGAAACAACTGTTTGATAAATGTTATCCAAGTTCCAGTGCCAAGAATGTGCGTCCAGAATGCCTGTTTGGTTTTTTTATATGGAAATCCATCCTTTGCTTGGTTTTTTATGTTTGTTTATTATTGAGGGGGGAACCGGGGATTGAACTCAGGGACACTCGACCACTGAGCCATATGCCCAGCCTTTTTTATGTTTTATTTAGAGACAGGGTCTCACTGAGTTGCTTAGGGCCTTGCAGTTGCTAAGGCTGGCTTTGAACCAGAGCCTCAGCCTCCAGAGCCACTGGGATTACAGGCATGTGCCACCGTGCCCTTTGCTTGGTTTTTACCTGTGTATGGAATGTTCTGATAGGACATAGCAGTAGTGGGGGTCAGACATGGAAATAGTTGTGAAACAAAAATATACATGTGAAATAGACACAGTATTTTAATAAAGTAAAAATAAAAAAGAATGAGAAAGAATAGGGAGAATCACTGAAGGATCTTCAATTTCTCTAGTGAAGTGATGGGTGGGTTTGGAGGAGGAAGATGAGAATAGTGAGGAGAGCTGAACTAAGAGATTATGCACATGGTACAACAAGAAATTAAGGGTGTCTATTTTCCCACCAGGGGAAAAACAATCCAATTTTGCTATTAATGGAGAAAACTAGTTATAAGCTTTTCTTAAGAAAGGTGGCCCAAGAGTCCTTTATGAAAAACAAACCAAACAAACAAACAAAAACACCCACAAGAAACAAAAACCAACCAAACAAAAAAGACAACAACAAAAAAATAGGAATATTATAACATACAACAAATGGAAGTCAGTCTTGGTGGTGCATGCCTATAATCCCAGCTATTTGGGAGGCTGAGGCAAGAAGATCATGAATTTGAGGACAGCCTCAGCAACTTAGCAAGATCCTGTCGCAAAATAAAATATGGCACGCCTGTAATCTCAGCACTTGAGAGGCTGAGGCAGGAGGATCACGAGTTCAAAGACAGCCTCAGCAACTTAGTGAGGCCCTAAGCAACTCAGTGAGACCCTGTCTCTAAATCAAATACAAATAGGGCTGGGGATGTGGCTCAGTGGTTGAGTGCCCCTGGGTTCAATACCCAGTACCAAAAAAAAAAAAACAAAAAAAACACAAAGGACTGACGATACAGCTCAGTGGTAGAGCACCCCTGTGTTCAATCCCTAGTACCAAAAAAATAAAACAGACCTAACAAATATAAAGGAAAGTAAATGCTACTTTTGAGACCAACAGTATAGAATATGTACCATATGTGTGAAATGTTTATATATGCATAGAATCTTTCTGGAAGAGTCGATTAAAACCGGTTATCATGGTTTTACTCTGCAGAGAGCTGGGTAAGCTGTGGAAGGAAACTTCCCTCTCACTGTTTGTTGTCCTGCTGTGTGGCTGGCTGGCTGACTCTTGCTAGGCATTTTTCCACCAACACCAACCTTCTCCACAGGGCTCTGTGCCCTGGAGATGGCCCACAGGTGCTGGGCCAACACTCTCCCACACCCTGTTTGTGCTTGCACAATAGAAGGCCATGGGGGTGGGCGTGGGGGGCAGCTGGAGAGTAGGCAGCAGCATGAGGTCAGGGCTTGTATCTCCCTGGCTTCCACCTGTGACACTGCTAGAGACTGGATGTGTCCCTCTGCAGCTTCCATCCCAGCTTTCTAGAATAACTCCTCCTCTGCCCTTCAGGCCTCAGTGGGTAAGGGCGCCCCACTGCATTGCCTATGAGTCTCTACTCGGTCCACATCTTTTTAATTGTTTTTTAGGTATCAGGGACTGAACACAGGGGTGCTTAACCAGAGAGCCACATCCCCAGTCCTTTTTATTTTTTGAGACAGGATCTTGCTAAGTTGCTTAGGGTCTAAGTTGAAGCTGGCTTTGAACTTGTGATCCTCCTGATTCAGCCTCCTGAGCCACTGGGATTATAGGTGTGCGCCACTGCGCCCAGTGCCCACATCTTTATCAATCTCTCCTCAGGCCCCCCTGTTTGATAGCACTCTCCGTTTCCTCCTGAGATTCTGATGAACCCAACACACAAATGCATTACTTTTACAGCTAGGTACAGTGGCACACACCTGTCATTCCAGAAACTAAGACAGGAGGATCTTAAGTTCAAAGCTAGCCTCAGCAAAAAATCAAGGCACTAAGCAATTCAGTGAGACCCTGTCTCTAAATAAAATACAAATTATGGCTGGGGATGTGGCTAAATGGTCGAGTGCCCCTGAGTTCAATCCCCAGTACCCAAAAAACAAAACAAGGAGCTGGGGTTGTGGCTCAGTGGTAGAGCACTTGCCCAGCATGTGTGAGGCACTGGGTTTGATTCTCAGCATCACATATAAATGAATAAAATAAAGGTCCACTGACAACTAAGGAAATATTTAAAAACAAAACAAACAAACAAAAACAAAATTAGATGAGTAGATTTAAGTAGCATACGTTGGCACAGTGAACTATGAAACCAGTACCTAACTGCAGTTAAAGTGGAAGAGCGCATCTTACTTGTTCATTAACATCATCCATCCAGAGGCGCAATGTCTTCCGAATTGTGGGGTAGTTGTTCCTGCCGCCTGTCTGTGGCTTCAGCAGGCCGGCCTTCTCTAGGTTGTACAAGGTCAGTATGTGCTCATAGCCATAGGTCTGCAAAGAAATCATTTGGCTTTGATGTCAGATCAGGAAAAGGGCTTTTGCAATTTTCAAAACAGAGCACTTCCAACAAATCGATTTCCTTTGTACTTCAGGGCACATTAACAAGGTCCAGCAGTAACTCCTGATGAGTATAGGGGACAGGGCAGGGATGAGATCTGTCTAAAACTGCTTGTCCATTGATATTAACCCAGATCATTGTTTCAAAGTGGGATTTAAAATTTTTAAAGTCAGAATTTATGGGCTCAGCCTAAGTAAGCATCAAATAAATTATATTTATATGTGGGATATAATTAGCTCTAAAAAGGATGTGGCTGATCTACACAACCCAATAAGAAAGAGCTTCTGAATCAATTCTGAAGGACAAAAAAAAAGGTAATAAAATATTATATGTAGTAGGATTTTATTTCTACCTTTAAAAAACATAAATAGTCAAAACCTGCAAAATACTTTCTATATGGTTCTGGTCTGAGCACTTTACATTCTTTTTTAGCTCAGTCATCCTCATAGACCCATGAAGTAGCTGGGCAAGATGGTGTACACCTATAATTCCAGCAACTCTGGAGGCTGTGACAGGAGGATCACAAGTTCCAAGCCAGCCTCAGTTTAGCAAGGCCCTAAGTAACTCAGCAAGACCTTCTCTCAAACAAAAACAAAAAGTCCTCAAATCCCATGAGATAGGTATTGTTATGATCTCCATTTGAGTTATTTATTTGGCATTGGGGATTAAACCTAGAGGTTCTTAACCACTGAACCACATCTCTAGTCCTTTTATTTATTCATTTATTTATTTAAATTTTGAAACATGGTCTAAGTTTCTTAGGGCCTCAGTAAGTTGCTGAGACTGGCCTTGAACTTATGATCCTCCTGCCTCAGTCTCCCAAATTTCTGGGATTATGAGGCATGTACCATTGTGCCTGGCTTCATTTGAGAAATTTGAATAACTTGCTCGAGGTCTCACAGCCAGTAAATGCAGAGCTGAGCCAGGATCCAGCCAGTATTGCTCTCAAGTTAGTGTACATAAAATGCACTTTGTATATATATGAAAATGGGAAACTGGAAGGAGCCACACCAAATGGCTGATATGGGTCACATCTGGGGAGGGAAATGGGAGTGTGTGTGGGTCTGAGGGATGTTCATCTTTTGCTCCATGTATTTCTGCATCCTTGGAATCTTATGAGTATGTGTGCTTTTTGTGTAACTTAAAAAAAGACAAATACAAAAAAAAATTAACGAGCCCTTTTTTTTTTTTGGCACTGGGGATTGAACCCAGGGGCACTCGACCACTGAGCTACATCCCCAGCCCCGTTTTGTATTTTATTTAGAAACAGGGGCTCACTGAGTTGCTTAGGGCCTCGCTAAGTTGCTGAGGCTGGTTTTGAACTCTCGATCCTCCTGCCTCAGCCTCCCAAGTGCTGGGATTACAGGCGTGCACCACTGCACCCAGCGAGGCCTGACTTTTTTTTTTTTTTTTAATTTTTGTTTTAGTTGTAGGTGGACACAATACCTTTATTTTATTTTTATGTGGTGATGAGGATTGAACCCAGGTCTCATGCATGCTATGTGGGCGCTCTAGCACTGAGCCACAGCCCCAGCCTGAGCCCTTACTTTTAAGGATAATAAATTTAACAACGATAGGTAACAGCAAATAAATACTGCCTGAGACATTTTCAAACAGGGAGATTTTTTGTTAAATAGCAGAGAAAGCAAAAAAACCCCAAAATACAAAACAAAAACAAAAACTAAAAATACATACGTACATAGATAAAACAACAGTGAACTTCTTCCTTATTATAAAGTATCAGGCTTGGGCTGGGGTTGTGGCTCAGTGGTAGAGTGCTTGCTTAGCACGTGTGAGGCACTGGGTTAGACCCTCAGCACCACATAAAAATAAATAAATAAAATAAAGGTAATGTGTTCACCCACAACTAAAAAAAAATTTTAAAAATTAAAAAAATAAAGTAACAGACTTTTAAAAAATAAGCCTGTTAAAGAACTGTTATCAGAAATTTGCAAAGTTATCTTTCTCCATCACACAACTGGCTCATTGAGGACATGAGCACTAGGCCCAAATTGCCTGGGTTTTGGTGCTGGGTCTGACAATTACTAGCTGACATTTCATAATGGCAAGTTATGACCAAGCTGACCTTGGGCCAGTTATGAAACTAGTACATCCCTTAGGGTTTTCATCCGTAACCAGGGAATGGTAATAGTATCTAACTCCTCAGGTTGTCAGAGTGAAACAAACACGTACACAAAAGCTCTTCAGGGACCGGGCGTGGTGGCGCACGCCTCTAATCCAAGCGACTTGGGAGGCTGAGTCAGGAGAATCACGAGTTCAAAGCCAGCCTCAGCAACTTAGCGAGGCCCTAAGCAACTCAATGAGACCCTGCTTCTAAATAAAATACAAAATAGGACTGGGGATGTGACTCAGTGGCCGAGTGTCCCTGAGTTCAATCCCTGGTTCCATAAATAAATAAAAATAAATAAATAAATAAATAAATCTCTTCAGATAGGCGCTGGCAGACAGTAAATGCTCAGTAAACACTTGCTATTGTTCTTACTATACACACACACCAAATAACTACAGATAATCAGAACAATTCTTCTAGCTGTTAAAAAATTAAAGACTGTAGTAGCAATATACCAAAATAGCCATTTTGTGACTTTTTTTTTTTTTTAACTCTTTCCCCCTTGGCAAATTAAAAACTTTAAAATATACTACCTGGAGAATTTCTCTTTTGTAGTAATCCAAAACTTTTTGTTTGAGTCCACTATTGCACACCGACTGGAGGCAAACCAGCCTTAAAACCTTGATCAGTGGATGCTTTTGGGCAATGCAATCCTCGATGTAATTGTTGACCTAGAAACAAAGCACACACACATACTATTGCCTTTAAAGACTTAAAGAACTTGATGTTTAGGAATATTTTTCCAAGTTAAAGAAAGAAATGTGCAAGAGAACGGCTCATTATTTTTTCTCATCCCCTAAGCCCTGGCTGAGGTAGCTGCGTCAGCCCCTGCCACACACGGCCCCAGTCCTCACACAAACACACCAGTCATTAGGGCGAATCACAAGAGGCAGTGAGGACATCTTTGGCCACTCCCAAAGCCTACCCTGACACTTCTATTTCTGTGGACAAACTCCGGAGAGACTGCCGAATGTTTGGGGCTGTGGGACTGAATTTATCTCAGAAATAGCAGTAATCTAGTGTAAAGTAACAGGAATATTTTTAGAAGATGGGAATTTTCACAATGGAATAATTTAGGAAATTAATAAGGCTAACTTTTCTTTGGGGGGCTGGGGGTGCTGGGGATTGAACCCAGGGCTTTGTGCATGCTAGGCAAGTGCTGTACCACTGAGCTACACACTCAACCCCTGCAGATGAATATGTAAAGACATGATGCAACAAATTCTCTCAAAAAGTAAATATCTTGTTTTTGTTTTTTGCAGTGCTGGGAACTGAACCCAGGATTTCATGCATACCTGGCAAGCTCTCTACCACTGAGCTAAATCCACAGCCCCAAAAGCAAATATCTTAATTTATCTATTATAGTCCTTAAAAATCTTGGAATTCAGGGACCACATCTCATCTCACCGTGTATATTGCACAAAGTGTCTTACACAGAGTAATTCTAAACATCTGTACTTGACAAAATCCATATTTTCACATTTTGCATTTGCTCCTAAAAATATTTAGGCAAGGCATGGGTATCAAAGCAATTGTTCATTTGACCATAATTTTATGTTTGGTAAACTTTCAACTATTTGTTGTGACAGTTTTATTGTCTACATACCTTGTCAGTGTCTATTCCAGACATAAACTCTTGTTCCACTGTTAATTTATCAAAGAAGTCTTCAGAAGCTAAAATATAATTAGTAAATTTTCATCTCAGAAATTCAATAAACATTAATTTGAGTGGTTTGCTTTTATACACAAAGTGTGATTAAGAAACAAGACATGCAAAAAAGACAGCAAGCACAAATTCAAATCATTAGCCAACGAGACACTTACCAGAAACACGGAAAGCCCTAGAACTCTGAATTCCTAAATTGTATTTAGATATAGTTGACTACTGTATTCCTTTGCTACCCTTTGGATTTAAATACAGATGTCAAAATCTTGCAGAATGAGCTTCAGTATTAACAAAAACTATTTTGTGTGTGTTCGGGGAGTAAGGATACTAGGGATTGAACCCAGGGGTGCTTTACCAATAAGCTACGTCCCCACTTTTTTTTTTTTTTTTAATTTTGAGACAGGATCTCACTAAGTTCCTTGGGGTCTTGGTAAGTTGCTGAGGTTGTCCTCAAACATATGATCCTCCTGCATCAGCCTCCGAAGTCACTGGGATTACAGGCATGTGTCACTGTGCACAGCTAATACAAATTCATTTCCCAAGAGCATTTCACTTTTATCATCAGATTCAACTGATATGATTTCCACTTCTGTTAACATGAAATCAAAGGACTGATTTGCTAACACTGTTTAAGATTCAAAGAATAGGGCTGGGGTTGTGGCTCTGTAGTAGAGCACTTGCCCAGCATGTGTGAGGCACTGAATTTGACTCTCAGCACTGCATATAAATAAATGAGTAAAATAAAGGTAGATCAATATTCAATTTTTTTTTTGTAGTTGTACATGGACAGAATGCCTTTATTTTATTTGTTTCTTTTCAAGGGATGCTAGGATCAAACCCAGTGCCTCACATATGCTAGGCGAGCGCTCTGCCACTGAGCTAGAGCTCCAGCCCTCCGTCAGCTTTTACAACCCTATTATTTTAATGAACAAACTCAGATTTAGTTTAAATGTGAGCTTTTCCAAATACTCAACATAGGCTTCCTATACCAATTTTGCAGAGCACTGTCAAGAGAAAAATTTTAAAAAACAGAAACACCATATTGCTCTAATTATCTTTCACAAGAGGGGAAAAAAAATAGACTACAAAAATTAACTGCCTATTAGTATGAGAGCAATCTTACATATGAACTTGGCCAGGGGCAGGGCAGGGGGGTACTAGAGATTGAACCCAGGGTACTTTAACACTAAACTACATCCCCTGCCCTTTTCTGTTTTTTTATTTTGAGACTGGATCTTGCTAAGTTGCTAAAGGCCTTGCTAAGTTGCCCAGGCTGGCCTCAAGTGTGTGATCCTTCTGCTTCAGTCGCCCAAGTTACTGAGATTACAGGTGAATGCCACTGTGCCTGGATGCATGAATTTTTTCTTACCTATATTCCAAATATTTTGTCGTAAGATAGAGTTAATCACTAACAGCTAATGTGTACACTAACTTAATACTGAGAAACACACCATGTTAGAACAGCTGACAGGGCTGGGTGTGTAGCTCAATGGTAGAGCACAAGCTTTGTATGAGCAAGGTCCTGGGTTGTATCCTCAATGCAGAAGGGAAAAAAAAGAAAAAGCCAACTTTCCCAAGTAAGCATCAGCGTGTACGGAAATCAGCCCCAGACGGAAAAATCATGCCAAAGGATACTTACTAGTGACATCTTTGATCAACTCTGCAATTGAGGTATGATTTGCAAGGGAGCCCCTGGCTGCCTGCATGTGGGGCAGCTGGGAAACAAACTGCTTGATCTCCCCCACTGTCTTGGCATTGTGCCGTTCCTGAAACAGACGAGAGGGCGGCAGCTTCAAGCAGCGAAGACATTTCAGAGGATATTTAACTTATTTTACTGTGAAAGAATGGACTCAGACAAGTCAGGCCAAACCATCCAACATTATACAGAATAACGGAAAAGATGAATGTGTTGCTGGAAGAGTTCGCGGGGCTGCTTCCCACATTAGCACTTCTTTTTAAATAATTAATTATTTTTTTCATACTAGGATTAAACCAGGGCACTCTACCACTGGAGTTACCCCAGTCCTTTTTAAGTTTTTATTTTGAGTCAGTTAGATAAACTAAGTTGCTTAGGGTCTTGTTAAAATGCTGAGGCTGGCCTCCAACTTTCTGATCCTCCTGCCTCAGCCTCTAGAGTTGCTTGTGCCACGGCACCTTACACCTTAGCACATCTTTAGAGAGAAAGTGCCTACAACTCTCTTTTCCTGTGCATCAGTTCACACATTTTGTCAGTATTTTGTGGGCATTTAAGTATTAGTGGACAGTGCTGGGTAAACCATACAAATTTCTGAGTAAAAAACTAAAGTGAAAAAAATCAGGTTTTGTGCAGAGGAGGCTAGAAACAGTGAACCATTCCCTATGTAATAGAAACAAATCCAGTCTTTCTCTGAATGTCAATCTTGAGTATAACAAAGTGAACCTAGCTTAGTGATGAGACTATTTTTCAGGGCAAAATTTGATAATTTCAACCAAAAGCATCTTCAGAAATATGAAAATCAATTAGTGAATACAATTCCTAAGACATAAAATTTGGAACCAAATACTCAGTGAAAAATTTTTCTAAAACTTTTCTAATTTATGTCTTCAAACTCTAAATATTCAGAGTTGATCAGCTTACTGATTCCCATGTTTCAAAAAGGAGCTTAACACGAATAAACCAGTGAAGGGCAAGAGGAGGCAGGAAGTGATAATGAGGCTCGGGTGGCCAGGGCTTCAGTCTCATTATCACCCACCCCACACGCAGGGTTCCCCTGCCACCACCACGGTGGCTGGACCTGCCGTCTTCATCATGAACTGCAAGTTCTATCACAGAAGAGCTTTTATTTTTAGTATGGCTGGCTTCCTCTTAAGTGAGGTAGGAAATAACTTAAAGGAAGTTGATGAAAATGTGTGCTGAAAACTTATCAACTGCAAACGTGTGCTCCCATGTCCCCTACAAAAGGAGAAAAACCTAACAGGACCTCTTTTGTCATGGGTCTGGGAAAAAATCTGAAAAGAAAGAAATGCCTGGGTCCTCATGAACCTGCAGTTACTCAGGGCAGGAAAGGTGCAGCTAGCTATTCCAGGCTGTGTATTTGGAGTTCTTATTCTCCCGGGGGACAGGCGCCCTACCAATGGAGAATAGCAGGACGACCATCAAAGCTCGTCTCACCTCGAAGGCTGCAGAGATGATTTTTGCCTTCTTGCTGAGTACAGAGCCCACTGCGTTGAAGTTCTTATCTCGGATCTCCGCATAGAGCTCCTCTGCAGAATTCAGCTGCAGCTTCTTTGCCTCTGTGGGGAGGTCCTTCCCACCATCACCCTGCTTCTTAGGTGCAAATTTCTCTGGGGGTAATTTCACATAACCTGAACGACAATGGGAGGGAACAAACACCTATGTGCAATTACTGGTAGAAGCAACAATCAAGTGCCCAGGCATAGATGGGAAGTTGCAACTCAACAGGGAATGGAAGACAGTTTTAGAAGAAAGTGGCATATAGCTCTGGGTTTTTATTTCCCATGATCCAAGTACAGGAAATAGTGACTCTTGACGGGCATGGTGGCACATGCCTGTAATCCCAGCAGCTCAGGAGGCTGAGACAGGAGGACTGTGAGTTCAAAGTCAGTCTGAGCAACTTAGCAAGACCCTGTCTCAAGACAAAAAATAACAAAAAGGGCTAGATGTGGCTCAGTGGCTAAGCACTCCTGGGTTCAATCCCTGGTACAAAAAAAAAAAAAACAAAAAAAAGGAAATACTGATGCTTAGCATTGATACCAGTTCCATTGTTCTTTGGAGGCACCTATATGTAAGCCACCACAGCAATGTCCAGTTCCTAAACTTATTGAGACATGAGGTCACTTTTCCTCTTTTATAAGTTAGGTGTAGTTCAGTGGGACAGTAATTACCTAGCATAACGCAAGGCCCTGGGTTTGATGCCCAGCACCATAAAAAAACAGGATCTGCCCATTGTTTTCTATGGTTTTCAAACTGCCTGTGATGTCCCATTTCATGTCCCAAGAAATCAAGCTACTGGGTTGCAAGAAACATTAAAAAACAGGAGAAAACAAAACAGCAACAAACGAAAGAGGAAATACCAGGGTGTATCACATTGATTAAGGGCAGGTGGCTTCTTTATTTTTAATGAAACTTGTTTGAGTTTTAGACAGACACATATACATGCACTGGGTCATGATAAAGTATACTGCTTACCGTGGGCTGCAGATGAAAATAGTTTGAGAGCCACTCCAGAACAAGGATTAGAAATATAGGATGAGGGACAAATTCTGCTCAATTTCCTTTTTTTGTTTTTTTTTGTTTTTTTGGTACCACGGATTGAACTCAGGGGTGCTTAACAATTGTGCTCCACTTCCAACCCTTTGTAAAATTTTTGAGATAGGGTCTCACTAAGTTGTTTAGAGCCTTGCTAGGTTGCTGAGGCTGGCTTTGAACTTGAGATCCTCCTGCTTCAGCCTCCCCAGTTGCTGGGATTACAGGCGTGCGCCATTGCAGTTTCACTTCCTGTTTCTGTAAATAAATTTTACTGGCACATTGCCACACCCATTCCACATGTAGTAAGGCTGGTACGATCCCCCTTCTTCCTCTTCCTCTTCTTTTTGCAGTACTAGTAAACCCAGGGCACTTCATCACTGAGCTACATCCCCAGCCCGTTTTCAAACTTTTGAGACAGGGTCTCATTTAATTGCCCAGGCTGGCCTTGAGCAATTTAATGTAATCCTTCTGCCTCAGCCTCCTGAATAGCAGGGTTTAATAAGGTGCACCACCATGCCTGGCTTTTCTTCTTTTTTTTCAGTTTCCCTAATCAATGTCTCACATGTTTTAGGAAAAAAAAAAAAAAAAAAGGCTGTTTAATTAGCTGGATGTGGTACCACACACCTATAATCCCAGAAATCTGGCCAGCTAAGGCAGGAGGATCCCAAGTTCAAAGTCAGCCTCAGCAACTTACTGAGGCCCTAAGCAACTTTGTGAGACCCTGTATCAAAATAAAAGATACAAAAGGATCATTGCTCAGTGGTTAAAGCACCCCTAGGTTCAATCTCACATACCATAAAAAATAAATAAATAAATAAAAAAGATTGTGGGCTGGGGTTGTGGCTCAGTGATAAAGCACTTGCCTAGCATATGTGAGGCCCTGGGTTCGATCCTCAGCACCACATAAAAATTAAAAAAAAAAAAAAAGATTGTGAGTTTACATGTGTGCTTTGTTTTCTTGGAAAACCCCTGCTGACCTTTCACCTTCCTTATACAACCATCTCCTGCAGCCCTCACAGGGCTTCACACCCCTTCCCATCCAAAACACCTGGGGGTGAGGGGTGGTACATACTTGTAATCCCAGCTACTTGGGAGACTGAGGCAGGACAATTTCAAATTTGAGGCCAGCCTCAGCAACTTATTGAAACCCTGTCTCACAATTTTATTTATTTATTTTTTTTTGTGGTTGCTGAGGACCAAGCCCAGTGCCTCATGTGTATAGGCAAGTACTCTATTACTGAGCTACATCCCTAGCCCACGATCCTGAACCCTGAGAAATAAAAGGGGCTGGGGATGTAGTTCAGTGGGAGAGCATCTCTGGATTCAATCCCCAAAACAAAAAAATTTAAAGCCAGGCACGGTGGCTCACGCCTGTAATCCCAGCACTTGGGAGGCTGAGGCAGGAGGATCTCGAGTTCAAAGTCAGCCTCAGCAACTTAGCAAGGCCCTGAGCAACTCAGTGAGACCCTGTCTCTAAATAAAATACAAAATAGGGCTGGGGATGTGGCTCAGTGGTGAAATGCCCCTGGGTTCAATCCCCAGTACCAAAAAAAAAAAAAAAAAAAATTTAAAATCTCTGATTTTAAATGCTGACAGAGAAATGTCACATGGGTCAAAATCAACCAAACAAAACATGCTTGTGACCTCTAACCTAATAACTCGCCATGCCCCAAGTCTGGCAGGCCTTCCAGTCTTCCACCTAGTGTCCCCAGCCTGCCGTATCAGCCTTGTCCCTGAGTATTTCCCCATCTGTGCTCTCCTTCTGCAAAGTGGCTGTCGTGCCATGTTCAGCATTCATCCTGCTGCCTACCCCTCCCCAGAGCCTCCATCTGAACTCTACCCTTCTTTTCAAACCGAGCACAGCCACCACTTCCACAAGCTCTCCAGAACTACCGCCAGTCATGAGGCTGACTCTTTGGAGGCATGGTGGTCTGATTATTTCTCTTCCAGTTATTTTCTTTGTTTGGGATGCTCCCATTTGGTCATTTTATGTATACTATATACATCTACATGGATAGAAATACATGTAAACTACGTATTATACACACATATATAAAATTTATAACTTGAATAAGTTTAACTACATAGTTTTTCATGTTCCACATTATTTTATAATGTTCCCAACCATCTGGATTATTCACAAAATTCTAGAAAGGAAATGGCAATACAAAATTTTCTGCAAACCTCCCTGATCTCCTTTTTTGGAATGACTCCTCAGGGGACATGCTAAAGCTTTGGATTTTCTTGAGCCAAGAGTTAAAGTCTTATGAGTTGCCAAACTGCTGCCAAAAAGGTTTATGCTAACCTACGCTTTGAAATCATCATTAGAATCTGGATCGTTACGGTCACATAAGAATGGCAGCCTCCACAAAAAGGATATTTTTATCATATTACCTATTAGGAAAAATAGATGTCATTTTACTTACTGTTCTGAATGCCATAGATTTCATCAATGAGTCCTTCATATGTAAGCTGAGTGGCAAGAGGCGTTAATAAATCCACATTTCGATCAAGCAACAAGAGGTTGTCGAAAACAGGAAATATTGAATTTTGGCTTCCTGTAAACTCTCTCTTCATTCTGATCATCATATTGGCAACTTGCTGGAAATAACATAGTTGATCAGGTGGGGCCTTCCTGTAACTAGCAGCTTTAAAAATTCAGCTAAAAACAGGTCATCAAAATAGGAGAAAAACTGCAAAACTGAGACTGATAAATAAACAGCTATCAAAAAGCACTTGCTGTTGGCCACCCATGCCATGACCTAAGGCCAACAGCAGCCACCAATTCCCACTAAGGCAGAAAGTCAGACACACTGTTCTTGCTATCTGAGGTAGTAATGTTCTACAAAGTCACTGAAGTCACTGAATTTGGTTAGCTAATCCTGACCCACTGCTCTTAGGAAAATACAATGGGGTACCCATGAGCCACTGGGCACAACTGCTGTCAACTGATCAACACAACCTGGTTCTGCATGTGCTTCTGTTTAAAGACACTGACTCTATATTGTTGAATCACTCACAGCCAACACTCTCTCGCTCTGGCCTGAATGACGCTTCTCTAACACACTGATTTCTCCACAAGGCACATCGCAGGCTTTTTGAGCTCAGGAACTCTAGGTAGCACTTCAGCACTATACTTGAGGGTCTACTTCAAACAGCAAAATCATCAACGAAAACTACCAAAGGGTGGAAAAGCACAACATTAAACAGACTGGAGGAGGTACTTGTTTGAAGTCCAGGACGGAAACAAGAAGACAGAGAGTCACCTTATTCAACCTCAGCCGGGAATGTGCCCAGTGGGCAACAAATTCCTCACCACTCTCTGCACAAAGTACCATGAGTACTGACTTGAGGGTTACACACAAATTATAGTGAGGAGGAAAAGTCCAAACACAGAATTCCTGAGTTACGGGGCCTGGCCATACTAGTGAGGAGTTCCCCTTCCCCTCTACAGGACCCCCTTCACCACCAGAAAACAGCTGGTTCTCACCCGAGCACACTCTCCTTTCCCAAAGATCTGGGGAATGGTTCCGTACAGAGCTTGCAGGGTCATCAGCCCCTTGGCTGCATGATACAGGCTCGTCTGGTCACCCTCAAGGTAGCACTCCTGTGGGGGAGAAAGGCGAATTACTATGGACCAGTCTTTTCCCAGGGGCCTGCCAGGTGCCCGCCTCTGTCCCAGTGTTGGGGTGCAGCAAGGGACAATAAAACCATTTCCTTATACTTCATGCTCTGCCAGCACTCCAGCCAGCACTGCAAGGCTGCCACATGACAGCCTAGTCCCTGAGGCCAGCAGCCCTCTGGAAGGGAGCACGTGTGGAGCAGCTCCCCCAGGCACAGGTGAAGTGCAAGCCCTGCCTGCAGCTCTTCTTAGTTGATCTTTTGTCCAATAACAGACTAATGAATAGAGACTTGCAAGGAGATGGCTCCCTCCCTTGTTGGTGAATGTAAACTCCAGCAGGACATTCTGGAAAGGCCACGTGTTCTATGGGAATTACCCTCAAAGTCACACAAGAAAACATGACAGAATACTTTGCCATTTTTGCAAAGAAAGAGACAGATTTTCATATTCATATTTTGAGAAATAAAAACTGAGCTGAAAATCTTCAATATGATCTCGCATATAAAATATATTTTACTTATTAAAGATACAGTGGGGGCTAGGGTTGTGGCTCAGTGGTAGAGCACTTGCCTAGCATGTGTGAGGCACTGGGTTCAATTCTCAGCACCACATATAGGTATGTAAATAAAATAAAGGTCCATCAACAACAAAATATTTTTTAGAAAAAGGTACAGTGTATGCTTTGGAGAGTATGCAAAACACATGACATTTACACGTGTATATATAAAGCATGCAAAATAAATTATATATACAGCAAAATACATATACTTTACATATATATCATTCATGAATATGAATGTATGTGTATGAATAGTATGTCTTCTGCATTGAAAAAAGTACCCCCTTCCCAAATACATGCAATAGCACCTGAGAAATGGGAATGGGGGAAGTGACCAGTTTAGAAACTGGTGGATCACAGCACAAGTTCAGGTTGCCTTGATCTGACTCCCAGTTATGTCAACAACTAGCTGTGCCCTGTGCTGGTTAAATAATCTCTCTGTGCTTCAGTTTATTTATCTGTAGAATGGGGTATATTCCACAGGACAATGAGCAAAATATTTATAAAGTATTTAATATGAGTACCTGAAATATACAGTAAATGTTTAGTGATGGTTAGCTTTTATTATCTGGAGTAGTTTGGATGTTTCAAAATGGTACTTTGCACACAACCCCCCACTCCTGCTACCCCAGTGTGTCTCCAGTGTGGAAGGCCAGAAGCAAGAGGGCAGCAAGGGTGGAGAGACTGAGCAACGGAGGTGTTCTCACGCACTCCGTGCAGGAGCGATGAGGAAGAGGGCAGTCTTGCACAAGACTCCACGGAGTGTGTGGTCTGAAAAGCACTGCAGGGTGACTCTCCAAGACTGGTGAAGTTAACATTTCCCTGAACATGGTAGATCATAATGGAGGTGGCCATCACACACACTTTCTGGTAAAACTACTTCAAAGACTTGATCAGAAGGAGCTTAAGATGAACATTCAAGAAAAAAATTGGGGGGAACACCTCTTAAAATAGCATTCTCATTTTATTTAGCTGCTCTTCTGTTTTTGTTTTTTTTGCAGTACTAGAGATTGAACCCAAGGCCTTGCAAATGCTAAGCCAGTGTTCAATCATTGAGCTCCATCCTCAGCCCTTTATTTAGTTTTTAAAAGTTGTATTACTATGGCTGGGGTTGTGTCTCAGTGGTAGAGTGCTTCCCTAGCATGTGTGAGGCACTGGGTTGGATTCTGAGCACCACATAAAAATAAATAAAATAAAGATTGTGTACAAAAAAAAAGCTGTATTACTACAAAGACATTCCTTTTATGATCCATCTTTTTTTTTTTTTTTTTTTTTTTGAACCAGGGGTTGAACTCAGGGACACTTGGCCACTGAGCCACATCCCCAGCCCTTTTTTGTATTTTATTTAGAGACAGGGTCTCACTGAGTTGCTTAGGGCCTCGCTAAGTTGCTGAGGCTGGCTTTGAACTCGCGATCCTCCTGACTCAGCCTCCCCAATCGCTTGGATTACAGGCGTGCGCCACCACACCCGGCTTATGATCCATCTTTTAAGAAAGATTTCCTAGTTAACAACAGATTTTTTGCAGTGCTAGGGACTAAACCCAGGGTCTCATGCATGTTAGAGCAAGCACTCCACCACTGAGCTACATCCCCAGCAACAACAGACCTTACTCTTGAATATTTTGGCCTACTATAATTGGTGATAGGGTGATTCTTTGTGTTAAAATCCCAATTCTATTCTGTGTTTGTGGAATTCCATGTGCTATTTCAAGCAATGAGGACAGTCTGGGGTGAATGCTCATACCACCCACTGACATTTAAATGTACATGTTTTTTGACCCCAAAGTCCCTCATATAACCACACCACAGAATACCTTGCAGTTTTTATCTAGTGGGTGGATTTTAGATAAACTGATAGAATGAAGGCCCAATACATTGCATGCTGTTACTGAGTATTGAACTGGACAGAACTTTAATTTTCACATTTTTGACACTACAATGACAGAGATGATCACAATCCTAACCAGAAGCATAGAACGATTAGATGTGCCCCCTGAGGCCAGGAAACATGAACTATGCTCCTCAAATATAAATAAGTAAAATTGCCTCAGTTCTATCAGTAACATTAGGCACAGCTCTTAGCTCTGCGATCCAGGCGAAATCCTTCAGTAAACAGGCTCTTCAGTGAACTTACAAAGCCCAGGGCTTAAAATTCTCAAAAGAAAATAACTGTCATATTTTGCAAATCATCAGAAAATAAACAGGAAATCCCTTCTTGGCTCAGGTTTGTCATGCCAGAGCAAATTTTCCCTGGCTGCTACCAATTCCCATTAATTATATGGACATGAACGAACTAAATACAGGCTTACCATCATAAACATATGATAAAGCATGTACAGGAGAATGTTGTTTCTGGAATCTAAGTGAGGGGTACATGAGTCTTCAATGTACAATTCAACTCTTCTGTATGTCTGAATTCTTTTTCTGTAACATGCTGGTTATAGAAAAGCTGTCCCATCACTTTATGAGACTCTGTGTTAAGTACATAGTTAAAAAGAGCCCAAAAGTTTTCCTAGTATAAAGTTATCCAATGCCCTAAATGAACCCTTTTAGGGTCATGACCACCAAGACAACATACCAGGGAGATAACATTTCAAATAATTCTATGTATTGCATCGATGGCTCTCAAGAGTTCTAAGTTCAAGACCAGGAGCAGCAGCCACACAAAACCATAAATCAAAGATGGAAATATGGATAAACATGATTACATTAAAAACACAGCAAAAATCACCATAAGCAAAGTCAAAAGATAAACAGCAGCCAGACATGGTGGCTCATGCCCGTAATCCCAGCTACTTAGGAGGCTGAGGCAGGAGGATTGCACGTTTGAAGGCAGCCTTGGGCAACTTATCAGGACCCTATATCAAAATAATTTTTTTTTAAAAATGGCTGGGGCTGTTGCTCAGTGGTAAAGTGCTCACCTACCAGGTATGAGGCCCTGGGGTGGATCTCCAGTACCACAAGGAAAAGAAAAAAAAAAAAATGGCAAAGGCAGAAGACAGCCTACAGAGCCAGGGCTCCTGTGTTAGATGAGAAACTGCCGCTGATGCTTCAAAAGAGGACTGGCTCAATAAATGGTGATACACTCAAATAATGAAACACAATACAGTTTCAACTACGAATACGGAAGCCCTTTCATAAACGGTAGAAAATGACTCCAAAATGTCTTAAGAGCAAGATGTCAAAATGTGTGTATATGTGTATATACAACCATATGTTTAAAAGTGAGGAGAATACTATGTATGCTAAGAGCTGCAGCTGTATGAAGCACCTCAGAAAAGAGTTAAACGCACACACAAATACACCTGGGCGTGATGGCACATGCCTGCAGTCCCAGTGATTCAGGAGGTTGAACCAAGAGGATTACAACTTCAAGGCCAGCCTCAGCAATTTAGCAAGAACCTATGTGAAAATTTAAAAAGGGCTGGGGATGTGGTTTAGTGGTTAAATAACCTTGGGTTCAACCCTCGGCACCCAAAAAAAGAAAACACACACACATACACACACAAAGAAACAGAGTTAGGAATAGGGTTTGTTTCTGGAAGGAACTGGCAGTCTGAGAACTGGGGTAGAGAGTGGCTTACTCTTCACTCTGTGACCTTTCTGATTCAAAGAAATTCTACTGTGGGCATGGATTATGTTTACAAAACATTTTCAAATTATTTTTAAAAGATAAATAATATTCTTATGAGAGAAAGTGTTTACTGGAAGAAAAATGGCAAATAAAGTAAATACATAAAATATACTGGCAAAAAACCTTTCAGGGCTGGGAATATTGCTCAGATTATGGAGTGCTTGCCTCACAAGCACAAGGCCCTGGGTTCAATCCCCAGCACTGCAAAAAACAAAACAAAACAAAACAAAACTCCTTTCAGAACCAGAGAGAAAAGATATGTCTATTCACCAATAAACCTATGCTAACTCAGTGAGACCCTGTCTCTAAATAAAATACAAAATAGGGCTGGGGACGTGGCTCAGTGGTGGAGTGCCCCTGGGTTCAATCCCCAGTACCAAAAAATAAAAATAAAATAAAATAAAAAATAAACCTATGCTAGAAAATAATCAGTGGGCAACAACAGTGCTGGGTCAGTGGCTACCCACCTGAAAGAAAATACATCAGCACCACCCAGCATACAGCACACACACGAACCCATAACCCAAGTCAGATTAAAGACCTACGTATGAAGAGGAGAACTTCAAAACTTTTAAAAGAAAATGGGGCTAGGGATACAGCTCAGTTGGTAGAGTGCTTGCTTTGCAAGCACAAGGTCCTAGGTTCAATCCCCAGCACCACAAAAAAAAAAAAAGAAAAGAAAAGAAAAGAAAAGAAAGACTGTGCTTTCAGAGTAAGGGATTTATTAAGATTCAAAAAGAGCAAACCAAACAAACAAAAAAAAGTGACAGATTTAAGTGCTTTGGTTAAAGGTCTCATACTTCCTGATTTCGAAGCTTGCAACAGAGCTACAGAATCAACACTGTGTTGCAGGCAAGAAGACAAACAGACCAATGGAACAGAATTGAGAGACCAGAAATAAATCCTTACACTTAGGGACAATAGATTTTTGGCAAGGGAACAAGACAATTCACAGTCTTTTCAACAAACAGTGTTGGAACAAATGGATATCCACATGAAAAAAGAAAAAAAATGTAGACCCCTATCTCACATTATATACAAAATTAACTTAAAATGGATCAAAGACCTAACATGCAAGAGCTAAAGTTATAAAACTCTTAGAAGGAAACACTGGTGTGAATCTTTGCGACTTGGTTTAGGCAACAGTTTCATAAATACAATACCAAAAGCAGAAGTAAAAGAAGAAGAACGATAAATGGACTTCATCAAAATTAAAAACATTTGTGCATTAAAGGATCCCACTTTCACCAAGAAAGTGAAAAGAAGCCACAGAATGGAAAAAAATATTTGGAAATTCTGTATCTGATAAGAGATTTGCATCTAGAACACATTAAGAATTTGTGCTAGGTGCAGTGGCACACATCTGTAATTCCTGTGTCTCAGGAGGCTGAGGCAGGACGATAGCAAGGTTAAGGCCAGTCTCAGTAACTTAGCAATACCCTGTTTCAAAATAAGATAAGTAAAAAGGACTGGGGATGGTGGTCAGTGTTACAGCACCCTGGGTTTGATCCCAGCACCAAAAAAAAAAAAAAAAAAATTCTTATAACTTTGTAATAAAAACAAGATAAATAACACAAAGTAGGCAAGTGATGTGAAAAGATATTTCTCCAACAGATGACATACAAATGGCCAATAAGCATAAGAAAAGATAATCAACATCATTTGTCATGACAGAAATGAAAAGTAAAAACCACAATGAAAACCCACTCATACCAGTAGGAAAGGTGGACAGCGACGGTATCAGTGAGAAGGTGCAGTCGCTGTTAGTGGGAATAGGAAATGGTAGCATTACCGGGCAAGAGTTTGGCATTTCCTGGGCTGGGGCTAAGCAACTTAGTGAGACCCTGTCTGAAAATAAAAAATAAAAGGACTGGGGCTGTAGCTCAGTGGTAGAGCGCGTGCATGGGGTACTGGGTTCAATCCTCAGGCTCATATACATAAATAAAATTTTAAAAAGGTATTATGTCCATCTACAACTTAAAAAAAAAAAGGGGGGGGGTTTGCAGTTCCTCAAAGTGTTAACCACAGTCACCATATGATCTGCAAGTCTACTCCTAGGTATATGTAAGAGAAACAATAGCTCCAAAAGGAAACAACCTATTGGCTGTCCATCACCTGATGAACAACACATCACACGTAGAACACAATTATGAAGAAGTACTGGTTGGCAATAAGAAGAAATGATGGGCATATGTAGTAACGCTGAGGAACACTGAACATAATGCTAAGAGAAAGCAGTCAGACACAAAAGACCACATACCTATCTATTATGGCTTCATTGGTAAGAAATCTCCAGAATAGGCAAATCCATACAGATTAAAGAGATCAATGGTTTCCAGTGGTTGGAGGAAGGAATGATAGGGAATGACTGCTAATGGGCGTGGGGTTTCTTTTGCAGATGATTACAATGTGCCAAAATTAGAGTGCAGTGATAGTTGCAAAACTGAATAAAGTGAAAACCACTAAACTGCATCCTTTAAAGGGATGAATTTTATGGTACGTGAATTATAATAAGTAAATCTATTAAAATTTTAACTATTTTTCATGAGAAATGTTTACTATATCGTCATCACCATCATCATCATCATCATCATCATCATCATCATCATCATCATCATCATCATTACTTTTGGTACTGGGAATTGAACCCAGGGGCACTTCTTTAACCACTGAGCCACATCCCCAGCCCTTTTATTTTTTTATTTTCAGACAGGGTCTCAGTTGCTTAGGGCCTCACTACATTGCTGAGGCTGGCCTTGAACTTGTGATTCTCCTGCCTCAGCCTCTCTTGTTGACAGCTGGGAGTATAGGTGTGACCCACCACACCCAGTAGGAAATGTATACATTATAAAAAGCATTATAACAAAGTTAAAGACATCCCACAGACTAGAAGATACTTTCAGCTTTTATAAACTGCAATGATTAGTATACAGAATATAAAAAGAATTCCTAAAAAATAAGAAATGAGAAGAAAACGAATAAGCAATTTGCCAAAGATCCTGAACATCAATAAACATATGAAACAAGCCTCAGCTTCACACTGATCATGGAGTGCAAATTAAAACAAGTCTTGTGACACTTCCATGCTCATAAATTTGGCAAAAATTCAAGTCTGATGTCAGGGAAAGGCCCAACTTACTTTGAATGCACCCTCTGATTCCATGGACAAGAGATCCCCATCAAATGGAATGAGATCTAAACTGTACTCCTCCCTGTGGATAAAGGATCCCAAAACACCAAGGTCCTTCAACCGCTGTTCACACAGCAAGCTACGGCGGGGCACAAACAAAATGTGGAAATCTCTTGCTGGGCCACGTCTGTCTTCACTGCAAAGGAAGTACATTTATTAGCTTATGAGCTCTTAGAGGCAGAGACTATTTTGCTTATTTTGTCCCCTCTGCCTGGCACAAAGTGGGCAGTAAATAAACACTGGTCAGATAAATGTAAGAATACTAACTCTCAGATCCAAACTGTTAAGAGTTCTATGCTCTTTCCTTTTCAACTCCCAAACAGGAAAGCAGCATTGAATCACAGCTATGACTTTGTGGTGTATCTTCTAGAATTCTCTTAAACCATTTAAGGGGCATCAAAGCTCTCAGGTTTATGAAAAGAGTATGTATGCCTTACTAAAAAGAAATGGTTCTTTAACAAAATCAATGAAACAACAGTCTCATATTAAGATGAGAAATCACTCTTTATTCCCACCTCTTATTCTCCTTGACAATGGACTTCCAAAAATAGCGCAGATGCTTTTAAGATTTTAGGGATGCATCCATCAATTGTTCCACAGAGTGCAGACTGTGCAAGATGACTTCCTTCTCAGACTGGATGCGAGGTTAAATTTTAATCAGTTTTTATTTTGCTTAATAAATTCAAGCATACTACATTCAGTATATTGAAAAGTAATCATTAGACTTCCATGCCTGTTCCAATCTTCCAAAAAACCACCTTCCAGTGCACTGGCAAGGGTGGGGGTTTATAATGACAAAGAGCTCAGTATGTAAAAACCACTATAAAGGACTGGGGTTGTGGTTCAGTGGTAGAGCACTCACCTAGCACCTGTGAGGCACTGGGTTCAATCCTCGGCACCACATAAAAATAAGTAAATAAAATAAAGCAATTTAAAAAAAAAAATTGCAAGGACCAACCTCTTTTGACCAAATAAAAACTCTGAGATACCTGCGCACATTTTCAGCAATTATATCCATCAATTCTAGCCTGGGTCTGACAAAAAAAATAATATTCTTGACATCCGCTGCTGGCAAACGACTTCCTTTAAGTGTGAACATTTTTTCCACTTCATGTTCCTAGGAAAACACATACACAAAAGGTTAACACAAACCCTGAAATTTATCTATCATTTCCAGACCCAGAAATCATATATACTCCTAATGAAATGCATGGTAATGACTTAGTATCAAAATTTAGGCCCTCCAACAGCCAAATACATAAACGACAAAGTTTCGTATGAAGCCACCACTTTACATCAGCATTCAAATGACTTAACACAACAAACTTGAAGACACCAGGTAATGGTCATCTCATATAATGCTAGCATCAGCACAAGCATTGCATACAAAATGTTAACCACCTGTTAGTATCAGTGTTTGTACAGATCCAACTGTTTGCACGCCAATTGCTCATAAGGAAATGTAAAATCCTATTGTTACTGCTCAAATTCAGAATTATTAATCTCATAACAAAACTCAAATAGCTCAATTACCTTCAGTAGCGAATACTGTGCAATCAGGCCAAAGGGTCCTGTTAGGTACTCATCCCAAACTATTGCCTGAAATGGAGAGAAACTGTCTCTTATCACAAATAATCTTGAGAATTTCAACAACATCAACAGAAAGTAGCAGTCATACCTATGAGTATTTCTTCCAATTTGGGAGTTAAAATTTTTAATTGGATCACCAAGTATGGTAGCACATGCCTGTAATCCCATCTACTCTGAAGGCTGAGGCAGGAGGATTGCAAGTTCAAGGCCAATCAGGATAACTTTGTGAGACCTTGTCTGAAAATTAAATTTTTCTTTCTCTCTCTTTTTTTTTTTTTTGGTACTGATGATTGAACTCAGGGGCACTTAATCACTGAACCCCTTTTTATTTTTTGAGACAGGGTCTTGGTAAGTTACTTACAGTTTCTCTAAGTTGCTGAGACTGGCTTTGAACTTATGACCCTCCTGCCTCAGGCTCCCAAGTCACTGGGATTACAGGTGTGTACCACCATGCCAAGCTTAAAAATTAAATTTTTAAAAAGGGCCAGGAACATACCTCAAGGTAGAGTACTTGCACAGCATGTGGGAGACCCTGGGTTCAATCCCCAGTACAAAAAATAAAAAATTTAATTGGTTCTGATCACATTCATAGCCTAAAAATCTAATGAAAATGGCATGTGATGCTAGTGTGGGTCACAGAGAAGTTAAAGAACTAATCATTATCCTCAAGAGAAAGAAGGAGCTATAGAATTTGCGTATCTAAGTCATTGTATCATTAGATTGAACCACACAGAAATTCCAATTATGCAGACCTAAAACCTATAAGTACTACAAATCTTATTTGGGCAGAAGAGGAAAATTTTAAAAGCTCAGGAAGTTTAACTATCCAAGGCCATATAAGGAACTTGGATTTACCTATAGTACAAAGGAATAAAGAGTTCATAACTCATTGTTCTGGATCCCATGAGTATTTCTACTAAACTTCAGCTTCATTTCTTTTTTTTTTAATTGACGTTTTATTTACATAATTATAATTGTTTACTTATAAGAAATATGGAGACCACTGTGCACTTTGCTTGGCTTCCTCTGATAGTAACAAGTAACATTATGCAAAACTATGGTACAACGTTACATTTCAGCATACTGTCATCGATACCCTCTATGATCACATTCATATTCTACCATCAACTGCTGAATTCAAACAAGGGCCCTGTTTTTCAGCCCGCTTTCTTCTACCACTGGCTACAAGCAAGCACTCTACCTCTTGGGGTTCTATTCTCTCCAAGACTGGTTCCTGAGCTTCCTCAATGCTAACTAGAGAGTAGTTACTTAAGGAGAAGGACAAATCCTAAGGCGAGAACAGAGAAGTAACAACACTTAAATCCTACAATGTTTCTGATCTACAATGTCTGACTCCCTCCTGAGGTGGGTGCTCACAAAGAGAGAGAATCCTATTTTAGGAAGGCCAAGTTAAAATCCCAAATAACATCTCTCATGATGGGTGCGAGCAGGTTATAAGGCATCGGTGCTTCAGAGACTTGCGAAGGTGCGATTTGAACTGACACGTACGGTCGCTGTAACGAGTGGACAGGGGGCCCTAACACCCCTCGGGCGGGCGCGCCCCCCTTGTCTCGTGTTTCAGAGGCCGACAGGCGCTGGGCTATGGGTGGCTTGTCCTGCCGTCACCGGGCCACGCCGTCTTCGGGCTGGGTGCCCAGGCCGTTGCCGCCTGCACCGGGATGCAGGGAGAAGGGCCCCGAAGTTCGCCTCCTTGGAAGACGCAGGGGACCGTACGAGGCCTGGCGGCCTGGGAACAGATGGCTGGGTCGCAGCCTCCGGCCCCTCACCTTGCTTCCCGCGCACTTGTCCAGGAACTCGCGCAGCTCGCGACGCACCGCCTCGCGCAGCACGTTCAGGTTCACACGACCGTAGCACAGGTGCGCCGCCATCTTGTCCCCGCCCCTTTCCCCCAGCCACAGCGCTACGCACTTCTTACGCCGGGACCGCCGGCGTGGTCACGTGGCCGTACGTCACGTGGCCGTGGGGTCACGTGGCCGGAGCGGCTGACGCAGGCCGAACCCGGAAGCCGGAATCGGCCGCTTGCGCTCATTTCTTGTCGGGTCCTAACATCCGTCTATTTACCCAGCGGCTTCCTCAGACCCTTCGTCCGTCCTGGAGTCGTCCGGCCTTCAAAAGGGACGTTGGAAGTTTGGAGACTGATCTCATTCGACCCCTTTAAAAATCGCCAAGTTTTCGCACCCAGAGTACTTGCCGTGTAATGGTAATTTGAAGTTCAATTTGTATGATAATCTTTTAAATTTAAAAGTCAGGAGATCTGCCGGGCACAGTGGACCACGCTTGTAATCCCAAGCCGGAGGCCGAGGCAGGAGGATCCCAATTTGTAGATCACCTTCAGCACCTTAGCGAGGCCCTTAGCAATTAAGCGAGACCCTGTCTCAAAATAAAAACCAAGAAGGGGGCTGTGGGGATGTGGCTCCGTGGTTAAGCGCCCCTGAGGCTACAGTGCCAAAAAAGGGAGAGGGCAGGGGTTGTAGCTCAGTGGAAAAGTGTTCCTGGGCCCAGTCATCAGTACTGAGAAAAACACAAATAAAACAACAAAACAAAACAGAAGGCCCTTCGCTTTGCCCTAATGAAGGCTTCTTTGGTTTGGGAGCTAAAATAGTACCGTTAGGGAGCGGGGCGTTTCCCCATCTGTAGCCCTTCCTGGTAGACTGAAAAGGCAACATGTTATTTCACACAAATACTGTCAAATCCCGGCTTGCTTATCGGTAAAACTCCCGAGGTGTGAAGATGGTAGAAGATGTAAATTACATCTTGTAACCCGAGTGAAAGGCAGAGCAGGGTGCCTGAAGCTTAACTGCTCAATAAATTATTAGGAGATGTTCGTTTCCATACTTTGGGGTGGATGTGGATCATTTTGAGGTAGGATGGAAAATAAAGGGTAGGGACCTCGGGGACTTAGCTCAGTGGTAGGACACTTGCCTAGCATGCATGAGACTCTAGGTTCAATCCTCAGTACCACACACACAAAAAAATACAAACTTAAAAAGTAGGAGACAGGAGAAGGACTCAGGTGCTAAAGTTCCTCAGGCCATTTCTCTCCAGGCCAGTTCTTTTCCTTAACTGAGAGTGTCTCATCTTAACACCTGTGATGTTTGAGCTCAGTAGGCCTTGCTGAGCTATTTAAAAATGAGGAACAGTTCACTCTAAGCAGTAAAATGGCCAAGCATGCATGAGTAACTAACTGAGCAGAACCAGTATGATCAACCTATGAACTGTCTCTAAGCAAGACAGGATGTCAGAAGAGCAAGTTATCAGGCACTTCCAGGAACCCATGGTTTCCCCATAAATTAACTACTGCTTGTTTTCTGTTAAAGATTATTTATGTATATACGTATATGTGTGTGTGTATGTATATTGGAGTCTTTCTTTAATGTTTTATCATTAACATTTATTGATAGGATGGGTAAATTGAGAAACACACTTGACAGCAAGATATCAGACTAAGAGCCAGTTTATAAAATGTACACATCATCCTTCTTTAAATTTTTTAAAAACTTTTTTGAATTTTTTCCAAAGACCCCTTATGGTCCTATCATTCACGTAACAGCAGTGGAGATCCCAAGGGCAGCATCCAAAACTGAGGTGCCCTTAGGAGGACAGAGGCAACAGCAGACTAATATGCTGAAAAAGGACTCTTAAGAGCAGTACAAAGAAAGAGACAAAATTCTCACCACAAAATTGTACCTGAGTGAGGTAAATTGCTAAAGTGTTTTATTTTTGTTTTCTTTTTCCTTTTGCTCTTTGGTCTAAGAAAACGGACAGTTTTAAGTGTGTGAAGTAGAGTGGGAAAAGGTCAACTTCAAGTTCAAAAACAGGTTAACCTGTTAGGCTGCTGGATTCTTTGTATGCTTAAGCCATACAGCTCTTCCACTTTGTAACCAACTCCATTATGATCAACAACTAATCAGGTCCTCAGCTTCCACTGAGGAGTTCCTAATTACCAGATGGAGATATTCTCACTCTGGCTTCAGTTAGCATGCTGTCAAGCATCCCTCTCCGTTTTTAACAAAACCCAAGTCTGTTTTCATTCAACCACAAATACACACTCATCAAGGAGCAGTAGGCACTGCTATTTAGTAAACATTCTTTTTCTTTCCCTCCTCTTTCCAACACCACATTCATCCTAAAAACTTTAGAAACATTAAAATGGAGAGCTGTCCCACTTAAAAGATAATTATGATTCCAGACTCTCGGGTCAGATTACAGTAGTGTGCTTGTTTCAAACTCGCATCCAGAGGTATAAAAAATAAAACTCGACAGTGTGGTGCAAAAAGAACATTTCCTGATCCATCAGGATCCAAAACTCAGTTAAAAATTGGATGATAACAAGCAGAGACATGAAACACTGAAAGCATGGTGGGATGACAGAAGGCCACCATTCCGTTGGGTTGCACAGACGGCTTAAATTCTTGCAAACCCAAGAGAACAAAATTTGTATTCCAACTTCTCCCTTTTCCTAGCACTAGCATCAAAATAACTCATCAAAAATTTTTAATTAGCTGGGGTTGTGGCTAAGTGGAACAACACTTGCCTAGCACATGTGAGGCACTGGGTTCAGTCTCAACACCACATATAAATAAGTGAATAAAATAAAGGTCCATTGACATCTAAAAATGTTTTAAAATTTTTTTAATTAATAAGTTCCTAAAATAAATTAGATGTTTATAATCCAATCATACCAGGATAGTTAGGGAACCACAAATTGCCTTTGTCAAAAGGCAAGTTATGAGGGGTATGCACTTTCAGTATGAGGAATTAGGTTTCAGAGGCTTAAAAAAACCTCGGCCAGGTACGGTGGCACACGCCTGTAATCCCAGCACTTGGGAGGCTGAGGCAGGAGGATCGCGAGTTTGAAGCCAGCTTCAGCAACTTAGCAAGGCCCTAAGCAACTCAGTGAGACCCTGTCTCTAAATAAAATACAAAATAGGGCTGGGGATGTGGCTCAGTGGTGGAGTGCCCCTGGGTTCAATCCCCAGTACCAAAAAAAAAAAAAAAAGAAAAAGAAAAAGAAAACCTGGCAGTGATGTTACCATGATTTTATTTCTATATCTGAATCCACTGCTGTTTGCAACTGGATATTTTTAGTTGTCCTACAAACACTGAAGCCAATAATACAGACCTATAAAGGATACACTAAATCAAAACACTAACTTGATTTAAAAGACGAAAAAAGAAGCTAACAGTCTCAAATATGGAAACACATTGATTCATGAGTGAAGACTAGACTAACACCTAAGTATTTTCTAAACCCAAAAAGCATAATGGACACTTCTGAAGACCATGTTGGCTTTAGATTAACACTTCACTAGAGTTTAGCCAACAGCAACATAGGTTTCTGATTAAAAAACCTAATGACAACCCACAGGTATTTTGTTTATGCCAACATAAGAGTCAAGCAAAGTTTTGGGAATAACATTTACAGAACTTGAGGCTCCAGGCCTGCTGACCACCATAACCTATCCTTGACAGTTTAGGTTAAAAGAAACAAAAAGTTTTGTTTACTGGACTAATTTTGGATATACAAACCCCATTTCTCACCCTTTGACAGTGTGAGAGTAGAGAAGACACACAATTTAGAAATCACACAACTCTTAGAAACCTTAAGTTTGTAGAATTTGGACAATACAGCTGTGAGCTGACAGGCACATCTGCTAACTCAAAGATAGTGCAGCTGCTTCATGCAGAGTCCATAAGAAGGTTCACAACATATGCATAGGTCTTGAAACAGACACAGTAGGTATCTTAAGACAGTACCAGGAGGCATTAATATAGAAAGGTGTCTAACCTGACTTGAATCAGCAAATATCTAATAGTGCAAAGACCAGACTCCACAGCATAAATCAACTCTTTAGGCAGTTCACTCCTGACAAGTTCAAAGGAACTGAACTATAGTACTGCCGTGGAGAACTGTTAAGGACATCAAGTGGATATGTGCCTGTGGAGAGGGACTGTATGTGGTTAGAAAGTATGACGCTAATTAAGAGTAATTAAAAGCTGGAGAGACACTTTTACAATCACATCAGTGATTATCAATTCCACAAAGATACAGATACAAACTGGCATATTCCCTTTGGAGAGGCTGAATGGAAGCAGACTGCATCACACTAAATGTAAACAAACACAAAATCTAAATTTAGTAAACACAATCACATCTACCAATTACCTGGCATGACACAAAATATCAAGAGGAAATTGTCCTCTAGAAAAGGTAATTGACATTCCAAGAAATATTACTGTTTTACAGGTCAGGAAAGAGTTCTTTGTTTTGACAGCATAGGCAGGCACTGTAGAAATCCAAATATGCCTTGATGCAGGGCTGCGATTCATTCACTTTCAGTTCAGGTTTGTTTTCCTACAAATTCCTTCCTGTATCACGCCAGTCCACCATCATACTAATTGCCACAGTTTCCCCCCCATCCATTCATGGCATGCAGCAGCACAGTGTAACTCCCGTCTCCCTGGGACTTTCAATGAAAATAATTAGACTTCTCCCCTAAATACTATTTGGCAATGATGCATTGAAAACTAGATAAATTGCTGGTCATGGTGGCTCATGCCTGTAATCCCAGCGACTCGGGAGGCTGAGGCAGGAGGATTGCGAGTTCAAAGCCAGCCTCAGCAACTTAGCGAGGCCCTAAGCAACTCAGTGAGACCCTGTCTCTAAATAAAATACAAACTAGGGCTGGGGGTGTGTCTCAGTGGTGGAGTGCCCCTGAGTTCAATCCCTAGTACCAAACAAACAACAACAAAAAACTAGACAAATTCAAATTGCACCATCTTTTCCGTAGCAAAAAATGCCACAAGGACCAAATAACACAAACACTTGAGTTAGGTGGCATTTTCAGTTAGACAGCTTGGCTTGGAATTCTTCCTAGCCGTGAGTTCTTAAAAGATTTCCTTCTACATCAAAATGTTCAGTCCTCATTGAAGGGATAATCAAGCACCCTTGACAGGAATCCTGATTTTTTTAAAAGGTATCTTAGAAATTTCCTTAAGAATCTCCGGCTAGAATCTAAAGATGAGAATCTGTATATAATCGTATCTGCTGGCAAGGATTGCCCACTCTCGTGACATCAGTACTGTTAAGTTCACAAGCCCCAATCTCTGAAGTCACATAGGTTGCAAACATAAGGATACAACTGTTCCCGTTCAGGTACAGATAAAAAGCAAGTATTACTTTCATAATGTAATTTAAAATCCAATGGCCTAAGAATTTCAAATCACAATTTCTTTGTTTTTTAGTACCCTGTAGCTCCAAGGCTTCTGTGAAAACTATTTTCACATAAGTCTGGGCTTTCATAAGCAGGATATATATAGCACATCCCTGCCCTTCAGAGACCCTGAGAACACTCTCATCTGAACACTTTCCCAAAGCCCAACGTTAAAAAAAGACACCCAATTCTGTAGGACAGAAGCTGGCCTTGCTCTCTAACCCTTCTTCCTCAACCCCACCTCTGTTCTGTCTTAAACAGAACAAAGCTGTAAAAAGGAAGTTTTGTAATGGAGTTAGAGAATCAGGTCATCGACTGCACTTGCCTGAACTAGAAATTAGAGTGCTACTCCTCAATCACTACATGAAGTGGGAGGTACATGCCTGTCCACGTTCTCAAGGTCAACTGTGTTTTCTAGTAGACTGTTGGGGAGTGAAAACGGTAAAGTACAGCGAGGGGAAGATAAAACATGATTTTTTAAAACACACTTACTTAAAAACACCCACACATGCACGCTTACGTACACACTGCAAGGTCTCAACAGAACTCTTGGCCCAAAGCAGACCCTCCCACCCACCCTGCACACATTCCCACCCTCCAATCCCAACCCCCAGGAATCATTGCTGTGTACTTCATACACACAGAATTCCTATCCCCTTCCCAATTGTATAAAAAAATTAAACAGATGACTTACTTTTTTTCTTTAGTTGTTGATGAAACTTTATTTATTTGTATGCAGTGCTGAGAATTGAACCCAGTGCCTCGCACATGCTAGGCAAGCCCTCTACCATTGAGCCACAACCCCAGTCCCAGATAACTTTCTGTATTTTTTAAAAGTCTCTTAAAAGATTTTGACATTTAAATACTTCCTCTCTTCTGGCATATTAAACATCAGAACCCACAATTACGTGCTAAAACCAACCCTCGAGCAGATCCAAGAGGGTGGACTAGAGGGAGACCACATTCCCTGTTGCTATGTGGCTTGGGATTCAAGCAAAGGAAATACTGTTTCTCTGCAAGGCAGTTGTCACTGCCCACTGATCCCCTGCTGTTTACCCTATTCATCTGCTGCAATCACCTGCCAGCACATCATGTGCCTTTTGGGTGTGGATCACTTGCTGCCTGTCATCCACCATTTGCCTGCTTGCCTGCCTCTTGCCTGCTCATCGCCTGCCTTTCACCTATTGTCCAATGTCCACCGCTGATCATCCACCTTTAGCTTGCAGACCGCCAGCAGATCACCTGCTGCCCATGTTGTCTGGAAGTTCACTGTCACAGTACCTGCAGGTATGGTTACACGCAGCTGTGCCCATCTTGAGACAACAGCCAGGGCCTGCAGGTTTGCCACCACAGCCGTGGCCATCTCAGGACATGACCACCTCAATCTGGGGACTCGGGCCAGGGCCTGGAGATACATTGGGGTACCTGCAGGTCTGATTGCACCTGGGTCTTTCTGCTTGGTGTGGTACCCTCTTTGCAGGGTCGCTCCTTTGTGTGAGCATATCCCTGGTGGTCTCTCTGCAAGGTGAAAGGGCATTAAGATTTTGGGACTGATATAAAATACCAAAATCTCTGGGATGCTATGAAGGCAGTGCTAAGAGGAAAGTTCACTGCATTGAGCTCATACATTAAAAGAACAAAAAGTCAACAAATAAATGACCTAACATTACATCTCAAAGTCCTAGAAAAAGAAGAACAAATCAACACCCAAAGCATCAGAAGACAGGAAATAATTTTCAGAGCTGAAATCAATGAAATTGAAACCAAAGAAACAATTCAAAAAATTGATGAGACAAAAACTTGGTTCTTTGAAAAAATAAATAAAATTGATAAACACTTAGCCACACTAAGAAAGAGAAAGGAGAGAGAAAACTCGAATTACTAAAATTCTTGATGAAAAAGGAAATATCAGGATGGATACTACTGAAATACAGAAGATAATTAGAAACTATTTTGAAAACTTATACTCAAATAAAATAGAAGAGCTAAAAGACATTGACAAATTTCTAGAGACATATGATCTATCCAAACTGATGCAGGAGGACATACACAATTTAAACAGATCAATTTTGAGCAATGAAATAGAAGAAGCCATCAAAAGCCTACCAACCAAGAAAAGCCTAGCACCAGATGGATTCTCAGCTGAGTTCTACAAGACCTTCAAAGAAGAATTAACACCAATACTCCTCAAATTATTCCATGAAATAGAAAAGGAGGGAAACCTTCCAAGCTCATTCTATGAGGCTACTATCACCTTTATACCAAAACCAGACAAAGACACATCAAGGAAAGAAAACTTCAAACCAAATATCCCTCATAAACATAGATACAAAAATTCTCAATAAAATTCTGGCAAATTGCATTCAAAAACATTTAGAAGATAGTGCACCACAATCAAGTGAGGTTCATCTCTGGAATGCAAGGTTGACTCAACATAATGGAAATCAATAAACATAATATATCACATCAATAGACTTGAAGACAAGAGTCATATGATTATCTCAATAGACACAGAGAAAGCATTTGACAAAATATAGCACTCTTCATGTTCAAAACACTAGAAAAACTAGGGATAATAGGAACATACTTCAACATTGTAAAAGCTATCTATGCTAAGTCTATGGCCAACGTTATTCTAAATGGAGAAGAATTGAAAGCAGTCCCTCTAAGAACTGGAACAAGACAGGGATGGCCCTCTTTCACCACTTCTATTCAACATCATCCTTGAAATCCTAGCCAGAGCAATCAGACAGAAGAAATTAAAGGGATACAAATAGGAAAAGAAGAACTAAAACTATCACTATTTGCCAACCACATGATTCTATACTTAGAAGATCCAAAAAAATTTCACCAGAAAACCTCTAGAACTCATAAATTAATTCAGCGAAGTAGCAGGATATAAAATCAATATCCCTAAATCAAATGCATTTCTATACATAAGTGACAAATCCAGTGCAAGAGAAATTAAGAAAACTACCTCATTCACAATAGCCTCAACAAAAATATGTGGAAATCAATCTAACAAAAGAGGTGAGGGCTGGGGTTGTGGCTCAGTGGTAGTGTGCTTGCCTAGCATGCGTGAGGCCCTGGGTTCAATTCTCAGCACCACATAAATAGGATGAAATAAAGGTATTGTGTCCACCTACAACTAAAGAGAGAGAGAGAGAGAGAGAGAGAGAGAGAGAGAGAGAGAGAGAAAAGACCTCTACAATGAAAAGTACAGGACACTAGAGAAAGAAATTGAAGAAGACTTAGAAGATGGAAAGATCTCCCATGCTCTTGGATAGGCAGAATTAATATTGTCAGAATGGCAATAGTACCAAAAGTGTAGATTCAATGCAATTCCTATTAAAATCCCAATGACATTCATCACAAAAATAGAAAAATTGCCCGGCACGGTGCTCACACCTGTAATCCCAGCACTTGGGAGGCTGAGGCAGGTGGATCGCGAGTTCAAAGCCAGCCTCAGCAACTTAGCAAGGCCCTGAGCAACTCAGTGAGACCCTGTCTCTAAATAAAAATACAAAATAGGGCTGGGGATGTGGCTCAGTGGCGGAGTGCCCCTGGGTTCAATCCCCAGTCCCCCCCCCAAAAAAAAAGAAAAAGAAAAATCAATCATGAAATACATTTGGAAAAATATGAGACCCAGAATAGCCAAGGCAATCCCTAGCAAGAAGAGTGAAGCAGGAGTCATCCTACTACCAGAACTTAAACTACACTACAGAGCAATAGTAACAAAAACGGCATGGTATTGGCACCAAAATAGACATGTAGACCAATGGTGCAAAATAGAAGACACAGAGACAAACCCACATAAATACAGTTATCTCATACTAGACAGAGGTGCCAAAAATATACATTGGAGAAAAGATAGCCTATTCAACAAACAGTGCTGGAAATCCATATGTAACAAAATGAAATTAAACCTCTATCTCTCACCACACACTAAAATCAGCTCCAAGCGAATCAAAGACACAGGCACTAGAACAGAGACCCTGTGCCTACTAGAAGAAAAAGTAGGCCCAAATCTTCATCATGTCGGCTTAGGACCTGACTTCCTTAACAAGACTCCTAAAGCTTAAGAAGTAAAATTAAGAATCAATAAATGGGATGGATCAAACCAAAAAGCTCCTCAGCAAAGGAAACAGTCAATAACGTGAAGAGAGAGCCTACAGAATGGGAAAAAAATCTTTATCATATGCACCCCAGATAGAGTACTAATCTCCAGGATATATAAAGAACTCAAAAAACTTAACACCAAAACAACAAATAACCCAATCAATAATGGGCTAAGGAACTGAACAGACACTTCACAGAAGAAATACAATTGATCAACAATCATATGAAAAAGTGTTCATCATCTCTTGCAGTTAGAGAAATGCAAACCAAAATTGCTCTAAGATTTCAACTCACTCCGGTCCGAATGGCAATTATCAAGAATACAAGTAATAACCAGTGTTGTTGAGCATTGCAGGGAAAGGTACACTCATAAATTGTTGGTGGGACTGCAAATTGGTGCAATCACTTTGGAAAGAAGTTTGGAGATTCCTCAGAAAACTCGGAATGGAATCACCATTTGACCCAGTTACCCTACTCCTCAGTTTATACCCAAAGGACTTAAAATCAGCAAAGTACAGCATGTTTACAGCAGCTCAATTCACAATAGCTAAACTATGGAACCAACCTAGATGCCCTTCAATCGATGAATGGATAAAGAAAATGTGGTACATATACACAGGGAATGAATGAAATTATGGCATTTTAATATCATGCTAAGTGGAATAAGCCAATCCCCCAAAACCAAAGACAGAATATTTTCTCTGATAAGTAGATGCTGATCCATAGTGGGGAGGAGGGTAGGGAAGAATGAAGGAACTTTGGATTATGAAAAAATATTTTAAAAAATATTTATCACTGTCAAAAAAAAGATAATGAAAAAAATTTTCAGTATCATATTACTTTACAAAGATTACTCTGAATCTGAAATGTTCACATTTTTCCTGTTCCCAAATGAAATTGATGTGTACTTACTAGGGAAAAAAATAACAATTATAAAAAAAAAAAAACCTTCATGGTTCAGTTCTGGTAAGAAGAGGGAAGATAACTACTCCAATCAACCTAACCAGGAAGTGGGAGGCCTAGAGAAAGTGTTCCTGATCCTTCACGGCTTTAACACATTCCCACCTCTCTAACACCAGGAAAAACTATAAAATAGTTACATATATGAGGCAGCAGATATAATAACCAAGACCCTCCACCACCCTCCCACCTACCTCAATATCAATTTATTCTCTAGTACAAGAAGGGAGACATACTGCATAAGGGAAATAATTTTCTCAGGGCAATATCAGTAGTCCAAAAAAAAAAGTTTTTTTTAAGAGAAGTTTTTTTTCCCCCTTTTTGAAGGGGTGGAAGTGGTGGAGGAGGTTCTGATAGTGGAGGCGGTGGCCAGGATTTGTCTGCATTGCCAAATCTGGAGGAAATTCCACTCGCCCGTGGATCGGGACATTCACCATAAGAATGAACAAATTCAGATGCAGGGGCAGAGTGGGCTGCACCCCCGAGCACTGAGCAGGGAGGGAAGTACATTCACAGGATCTTGATAGTCTGTTGACTGGGCTGTGTTGTGACCACTGGCCACAGTGGGCCCTCTGTCCAGTTTCATATGCGGATCTCAAGTTTTACAGCTGGGGGGAAAAGGGAAGGTCGCTTGTGTCTGAGCTATGGGCACAGTTGCCTGGGTGGCAACTGGTCCATCGTAGGAAGAGGAGGGAAGGAGAAATTTCAGGATTTCGTACTCTTGGCAGTCTTGACTGGATGATTCAATACTGCTCCTCCAGTCTCCTCAGGGGACCTCTTGGACAAGTGGAACTCGAAGAAGAGGAAGAACTAGACAGGTAGAAGTCTTGCATGCTAATGAACTTGCCTGGCTGCTGTTTTGGATCACCTGGATGTCTGGGCCTAGTACCAGCTGGAAGCTGTGCGAGAGAGTGCCTGTGGGAATGGTGACTATGACCACGATGGTGATTAGATGGGTGAGACAGGTGCTCTTCTCTGTGTTCCCTGCTCTGTGACACTGTCCTCTACAGAACTGTGCTCGTCTGCTGCAGCATGGACTGTAATGGACATTTTTATCTCCTCTGGTTTTGAAGAGGCAGCTTTATTTATCACAGTCACTGGGAGTCTCATTTTGAGAGATGTCTTGTCAGCCTTTTCTAGAAAAGGCCGCTCAGGGTTTTCTGAGCCCTCTGGGCATCTTCAGAATGACTGGAGAATGGCCAGCATGGGGAGATGGGATTCTGCGCAGCACACGCACACTGTGGCTTCACATCGGCTCCAAGTTCTCCAGTTGCCTCTTCTGCGCAACCAACTCTTCTGCATGCTTTGCACGATATTGTTTCAGGGACACTTTAGTTGATGACACACTTACTACTCTGCTTCCAGGAAATAAATGCATTTGAACCATCCTGTTCCCAGGAACGTTCGACTCCCCTAAGTGCCCAATTCTCAATAGTCCGATGACCCTGAGGAGGTTCTAGTTTAAAAGGAGGTCAGAAGGACATTCAGCGTTCACCCTGCAACATCTCCACCTTGGTTAAGCTGCTTGACGACTCTTCAGAGGCTGGAAGAGAAGGCACCGCACTCGTGGTAGACCAAGTTGACATGCTGGTTCACCCTGCAATAGTCGTGTTGGAAGGGCTCTGGGAAATCATGCTGAGAATTGTCTGCTCTGAGTGTTTTCATCTGATTTTGGTTTCCTGGCAGCCTGACATGCCCTCAATTCCAAATGCATTTGAGCCTGCTGGGTTAAAGTTAGGGAGTTTTCTCCAGAATCCATAGAAATTCATGTTTCAATATATCTAAAAGTTCCAGTCACGGTGGCATCAACATATTCCCACCGGTGCTTCCCGTCAGTTGGACCACTTGCAAGTCAGATGGATGCAGACACAGGCCACCACAGGAGGTGTGCACCGCAGGCTAAATGTGGTCGTCAAATGCAGGCTCTTGGTTGCCACGAAGATGTCTAAGTCCTTGCTTGCTCAAACGAGTTGAGTGCACTTGACCACATGTGTATGTGGGTGGTCAATTGTTAATTCAAAGCCTAAACTTTGCAAAATTATGCTTTCTAAAATCACCTGATCTTGAACTTGTTGCAGGTAAGCCTTCCTTGTAGTATCAGGAAGTGATTCCTGTGAATGGAGACAAGCATGTGATACCCAGATGACATGTTCCAATTTTTTTGGCTGTTCCTCCATTTCAGCTCCCAGATACAAAGCTGCTGGAGACACAATTTCCACAAAGCTGTGTAAAAGACTGAATCATGGAGAAGCGATGCGTTAATATATGATAGCTGTGTTAATAATCGATTGTGAGACGTTAAGATGTTGTCCCACGTCCTGGGGAAGACTGGTCACTTGCTGGCGATGAGAAAGTTCTTGATCTGGGTCCAGGCCCAAATCACAGGATGGGCTATTTCCCTGCTGCTCTCAAGTTAAATATCACTGTTTGCTGTTCTTCCTCTCTCCCTCCACAGCGCTTTAACTAAAGGCAGCTGTGGAGGTTGCAAGCACTTCCCAGTGTCACCTCAGCGGGGACACACATCTGCTGTGCATGTTGGAGTCTTTTAATCGCCTCAGGTCAATACCAAAGTTGAGAACTATTGTTGTAAGAGATTGTTTAGATCATGCTTTTCCTCAAGTAGTTTTGGAAATAGCTACTTGTTGGTGACTCTGTTCATAAACTGGATGTTCAAAAAATTTGATCATTTAATCATTTTTATAAGTATCCTAGCGACTTTCAGTTTCTAAAACATCATGGACTAATAAAAATAGTTGGTATGATATGGTGCTAATGATGCCATTTAACATTTTTTTTAAGTTGTAGATGGACCCAATACCTTTATTTTTATGCAGGGCTGAGGATTGAACCCAGTGCCTTACACATGCGAGGCAAGTGCTCTACCACTGAGCCACAACCCCAGCCTGTCACTTATATTTTTGGTAGATAATATGGTATGACACAGCAATGGATAAATCAGAGATAGTTTCTGCCAAGTGGGTCACAAAACACTCTAAGAAAGGCATACTGGTTTACTTTTTTTTTTTTTTTTTTTTGCTGAGGATTAAACTCAGGGGTGCTGTACTACTGAGTTACATCCCCAATCTTTTTTGCGTTTTTTGATAGAGTCTGAGTTGCTGAGGCTGGTCTCAACCTTAGCAATCCTTCTCCCTCAGCCTCCTGAGTAACTGGGATTATAGGTGCCAGCCACTGTGCCTGGCCCATTTTATCATAAGGAAAAAATAATTTTGTCTCATGCTCTGAGATGAACAGTCTCAGTTGGCAGTGTAGCTGTTTCATTAATTCACTCAAGGGCCCAAGATACTTCTGGCTTGTGGTTCCACAATCCTTTAGGACTTTATCCTTTGTAGAGTTGGCCAGAAGTCCTTTCAGGTTCCAGTCTTTGTACTCTCGCCTCAATTCTTGGAATCCACTTTATCATCTGAAGGCAAAACAATTTTCTGAGCAACACTGGAGAATGGTGTCTTACAGATCAAGGCCTACAAATGCCTCATATTTTTCCGCTTTATAAAATCCTCAGATTCAGTTAGCATTCACAAGCACTCAGAACTCAGTCTCCAGATACAACCAGTCACAAGAAGCTCCAGCTGGTGTTCTCTTAGCAGCAGCCAACACTGCCCTCGGTCCCTCCAGGGCCTGGTGTTCAGGACACACCAATTTCTTACAAGGTGTTTAGTGACAAGACTATGGTAGAAATTGCTGTTTGGAGTGGGGGTGTGGCTGGTGGTGAAGTGCATGTTAAACGCTCACAAGGCCCTGGCTCCATCCCCAGGACAGGGAAGAAGGAAGGAAGGAAATTACTATTAGGATCTACAGGGCTTTCTTATTTGAAGAAAAAACATATGACAAACCTGAGAATAATGTAAATTTACTAACACTGGCAAAAAAACCAAAAAAATTTATTAAAGTAGATACAGAACACTTGGATGCTCAGATTTTAATACTGCTTTACATGTTTTCTTTTTGTGAAACAATTCCTATTATATTAACCAAAAATTTCCACCAGTAACATATTTAATATTCACTTGTCAAACACAATTGATAATCTTAAGGGGAAAATACATCAAAGGCATATATACAATTATAGAAGTTCTTATTATACATGTAGCATGGAAGATACATTTTATTACTTTTTACATATTCTAGAAGACATTCAAATGAAGATAAATAGATTCAGACTGGTTGATAAACTATTCTGAAGGTTGAGGTCCTGCACTTTATTATTTTGTGATAAGAAAATTCAAAATTATTAATGTTGAATTTCTCATCATACATTCATCTACAAGGTTTAAAAGTCTTGTAAAGGAAGACTGTAGATTGGTTAACTCAGGCATTTTACAGTGGCTTAATAATTCACTGCTGGGGATATTTGCTAGAGAAGAAAAAAAATAGAGAAAATTCTTCCATCTATTTAGATCTGGTGAGGAAGCAAAATGGAAATGGAAGATAAAATAACTGTAAAGCCACAGATGCTGTTTTTGGCCTAGTCTGTTATATCCTGAAGATTGTTACAAGTGTTTTCTTTTTCATAAAGGTACAAATCTGAACAAAAAGACATTGTTTTCCCCCAAAATATAGATTTTTAAAAAATATATACATATGATATATATATATATATATATAAGCTAAAATTATGTAAAACCAAGAAAGAAACCACCACAGTTGAGTAAGTGGGTGCAGCATGTAGATTATAAAATGTCCCCAGCAGTCTGGGGGCTTTCCCTCCCCCTGCCTGTTTCATGATTTATAATCACACCCAGTATTGTCCAGCCTACAAAAAAGGCACTACTGATAACAGGTAGTGCAAAGAGCTCAGATATTTAAGAATAAAATACTTTAAATGAGTAAATGAAAATGCAAAATGGTACATCTTTTGCAACTCATTCCAGTGTCAAAGCTTAACCGCCCCCCAAAAAAATCTGAATATACAAATGCAGCCCAGAAATATTTAGTGCAAATATGAAAAGTAACGGCATAATTTAAAGTTTCTTAAATAAGGTAAGGGAAGGGCTTATTCTAGAGGTCTCTCTAGGGACAATAAACGTAATGGCATCTGGTACAGTCTTAAAACTGAAAAATCAGGAAAACAAAATTAGAGGTGAACTCTCACCTACTAAATATTCATTTATTATTCTAACTTATAAGGGAGACTAAAGGATGATTTGTTGAAGACCAAAATATTTTCTTAGATTTCTCGACAGGGGTCAAAAATAACATGAGTTCTCCTGAAGTCTGCGCACGCAATGCTGGTGTTAGGTTCTGAGATGCCGGTGCATCTGAGGAAGCCCACCCTGCGCTCCAGGCCTTGTCAGAAGGTCTCGTCGTCGTTGCAGTTGGTGGCCCAGTGCCCAAACATCTCACAGATCTCACAGTACGGCCGCTCCTCACTCCGACTGCCGTGATGCGTGGAATGGGGAGGGTCCTCGGACATCTGTGCCTGGGTGGGACAGTCCTCTGTGTCATGGAGATCGAAGCAGTCGCAGATGTCACAGAAGAGGCGGGGCTTCTTCTTGGATTGTTTCTCCTGGTCATCGCTACAAATGTCAATGTGCAAAATAAGAGGTTTTATCAGAAGAAAGTCAAGAGAAAACACCATTTGTAAGGAATTTTTAAAATAAGCAAGAACTAATTACGGCCAGCTCTGTGAGCCTCCAGGGTAAGTAGCACATTCCATACGTAAAAATTCAGGTCATACCATTTGTAACCTCTCTGCCAGAGTTATGGAAACACACTTATGGCGAAGTAACAACAGAGGAACTACCTTTCTGGTTGTTTGACAACCCCCAGGAGAGATGCACCGAGGTCCTAGGCAGTACAGCTCACTCTGAAATACCTGTCGGAGTTGTTCAGGTCGTCCCCGTTGCCATTAAGGGCTGCTTCTGACATCATCTCCACCTTCATCTTGAGGTCTTGATTCTTTCTCTGAAGGTCCACTATTACTGAATTTAGGAAGTCAATCTGATTTGTCAAAAAAGAAAAGGAACAGTGAGGTGGGTAACCTGTCTTAACACGCACAAGCTGGAGTACCAAGAAGTCAACTATGCAGATGTCCCAGAAGGGGCCACCATGCCTGTCACTGGACCCATGTTGTTCAATCCCCCCAGGAATGGAAGTGCTGAAATTCTTTGACTACCAGCTGAATTTAAATGAGGCTGTGGCTGGGTGTAGAGCTGAGGAGGTCTCCTTTATCCACTGCCTCTCAACATTCTTGAAATGTTCCTATTTTAGTTTGAAAAACATTCTAAATCATGTCTCAGAGTTTCCCACTGTAAATGGATAAGCTTCACTTGTCATTGAGGCAAATAAAATTATACTTAAATAGCTAAATCTGTGGGTTGTGGAATGCTACTGATTGATGGAAAAGTTATTTCTTTCCAAAGGAAAAAAATACAAACTTGCATCATCCAAAAGCATAATCTTACATATGTAGCTACATGGGCATGAGTTTTAATTTTTCCTTCTACTACACAAAAATATGTATACAGACTTTTATGAAATTCATAAAGTTCTTTCATTAAATACTAGAACCCATTCAGGACATTTCTGTTCAGTGCATCTGGAAAAGTTACATGGACACTCTTCAGACAGCCACTGACGACTGTTTGGTAATGACAGTGGGGATGATGGAGCTCTGTGGAGGGGAAGGCAAGGCTCCCTACTGAGGAGAGACACAGGCACATGCCAACAAGGCAGTGACTGGGAGCCACACACTGGAAGGGGACCTGTGCTGAGGGTCACTGGGTGGCAAAGACAAGATGACCATCAGAAGGAAACTCTTGTCCTAACACTTCCGTTCAAGCCAAGAGCAATTTAAAAACAAAAAGATTCTTCCTTCTACAAATAGTGAAAGGTCTCTTCTCTAAACTGAATAGATTCCAGTTTATTATATTAAAAATATGTACACACACAACACATGCACACACATTTTGTGGGTTTTTCTTTTTCTTTTTTTTTTAAACCAGGGATTGAACCCAAGGGCACTTAACCTCTGAGCCATATTCCTGGCCCTTTTTGTTTTTTATTTAGAGATAGGGCCTTGCTTAGATACTTAGGGTCTCACTAAGTTGCTAAGGCTGGCTTTGAACTTGCAATTGTCCTGCCTCAGCCCCTGGATTACAGGTTTGCACCACCACAACCGGCTACATTTTAAAGAAATATTTGGTCTTTTTCTCCTGCTGGGGTGAGTTATGAGACAAAGGTAGCAGTCAGCCTTGTCTGTCTCAACAATATATTCCTCTCAGCATCAGGGAGGCCTCCTTTGAAAGCAGACCTGCTGAGTCTATTTTCACTACTCAAATTGCATTTTCTAAGTCATTCCCAAGAAGACAAAGCTACAGACTGGACCTAAGTGTAGTGGGCAACCACACACGCACACGTGCACACAAATTAGGAAACATAAAACAAACCATTTGCTGATGGGAAGAAAAGTGTTGTCAGCAGCAGCAGAAACAAATGGAAGCAGAAAG